>CM064568.1:18857945-19445445 GCA_032716605.1 Paralithodes platypus | reverse complement strand
TCAGGGGTAATTTATCGAGAGGACTTCCCTAGTGGTTAAGGCCCCATTAATTGCTCTTTTCATTCACATATGCATAGCCTACGTGAGTTGCAGTTGGGATGTGTGTACATGCTTAGATTGATATGCAGGATTCGAAGTTGCATAATAAATCGTAGGCAGTGTCCACCATTCTTTAACTGTCTACGTGGTGCGATGCATAAGGTGTTGATTTTCGGTGTGAGCATCCTGGATTCGAATCCACGGACTGCCACATGTGTTTGTAAATTTCATTAATCGATTTTAGGAGTATAGTTGGTTGTTGGAAGGAACATAATAATTGATATTGGTTCAGGGGTAATTTATCGAGAGGACTTCCCTAGTGGTTAAGGCCCCATTAATTGCTCTTTCCATTCACATATGCATAGCCTACGTGAGTTGCAGTTGGGATGTGTGTACATGCTTAGATTGATATGCAGGATTCGAAGTTGCATAATAAATCGTAGGCAGTGTCCACCATTCTTTAACTGTCTACGTGGTGCGATGCATAAGGTGTTGATTATCGGTGTGAGCATCCTGGATTCGAATCCACGGACTGCCACATGTGTTTGTAAATTTCATTAATCGATTTTAGGAGTATAGTTGGTTGTTGGAAGGAACATAATAATTGATATTGGTTCAGGGGTAATTTATCGAGAGGACTTCCCTAGTGGTTAAGGCCCCATTAATTGCTCTTTCCATTCACATATGCATAGCCTACGTGAGTTGCAGTTGGGATGTGTGTACATGCTTAGATTGATATGCAGGATTCGAAGTTGCATAATAAATCGTAGGCAGTGTCCACCATTCTTTAACTGTCTACGTGGTGCGATGCATAAGGTGTTGATTTTCGGTGTGAGCATCCTGGATTCGAATCCACGGACTGCCACATGTGTTTTGTAAATTTCATTAATCGATTTTAGGAGTATAGTTGGTTGTTGGAAGGAACATAATAATTGATATTGGTTCAGGGGTAATTTATCGAGAGGACTTCCCTAGTGGCTAAGGCCCCATTAATTGCTCTTTCCATTCACATATGCATAGCCTACGTGAGTTGCAGTTGGGATGTGTGTACATGCTTAGATTGATATGCAGGATTCGAAGTTGCATAATAAATCGTAGGCAGTGTCCACCATTCTTTAACTGTCTACGTGGTGCGATGCATAAGGTGTTGATTTTCGGTGTGAGCATCCTGGATTCGAATCCACGGACTGCCACATGTGTTTGTAAATTTCATTAATCGATTTTAGGAGTATAGTTGGTTGTTGGAAGGAACATAATAATTAGTAAGATCGCTCACTCTCCCCACCCTGAATCTGTTGCATATTATGTCCCATAGATGGCGTCGTTAGATTTGCTGGGATGGAGAGGTAGGGGCTACAGGGAGTAAATGGGGGGAGGGGGGTTATCGTCTAGGAATGGTTACTTTAATTATTTCATCAAGTTTATGGTTACCGTTATATCTCATGATATTAATTACGATGCAAACAACTTTTTTTGTGAAATCTACCTTTAATTAAGAAATATTAGTTTATGTTATATTATTGTTTGCAAACCAATTTGTAGGGATGGCTAGATTCACTGTCTATTTAGTAAGACAGCTCTTTCTCACTCTTTCACTCACATTATATATCGATCTATCTATCTATTTATCTATCTATGTATCTATCTAATTATCTATCTATCTATCTATCTATCAATATATTTCCACATTATAGATTAGTATTTTCCTTAGCTGATGTGCGTTTGCTCTTCTTGGGGTTAATGTTGGGCTCTTAATTTTGATTGTCGATTTGCACCATTTGTTTTTGGGCTCCTCATACCTCTCTGTCTCATACCTAGGGATATGAAGTTTGCCCGACTCTCATAAAATACTCATCACTCCAATTATAACTTATAGCACCTATGTCTATCCTTACCATTACACTTTCTTCACAATACATCTAACCCAGTACCATGAACGAATTAGTGGTATCGCATTTTCATGAATTTAGGAGGAACATTAAATATTTATTACTTTCTCCTTCTCTCCCTTCTTTACTAAAAACTGAATAGTATGGTTTCCCATATTACAATAATTATTACTCTGGGAAACTTTTTAATCAAGAATGCTAATATGGTCTTTCAAAGACACACACACACACACACACTTGTGTTTGATAAACACTAATGTTTCACTGTATGCTCGCGCATATCAATATGCTGTATGTTATGGCTATAGCCATCTCTCTCTCTCTCTCTCTCTCTCTCTCTCTCTCTCTCTCTCTCTCTCTCTCTCTCTCTCTCTCTCTCTCTCTCTGTAGGAATATTGGCTTGGCAGGAGTCACAGGGACCGCACTTTCTACCAATTATTATCTTTCACAACTAACTCGGCGCATTACAGCTTGCCGGGTAGCTCATGAAACATATTTATCCACTGATATTTTGACAACCAGTCATGTAATGACTTATACCTATTGGCGTCTGGAAGAGAAAAACATGCGTAGCAACTATTTAAGATATACTGAATTTTTGCAACCATGCTAGGCCTGAAGAGACCATAATTATATCACAACTCGGTATAAAGGGGATGGCCGCAACCTCATCCGCGTGGCAGCTGCATAAATTATGTGTGTGTGGTTTAAATGCCGAAATAACTAAGTTAATGTTTAATTATACATGATTAAATCTATGCAAGGGTAATTATATATTATGTGCAGTAAACCGTATATGTTTAATAAGAAACTATCATTTTAGATACCGGTAATTATTAATAACTATATGCATATTGATAAACCGAGTGCACTGTGAGTGATGGCAGATAATATCTGGAGGACCATTAGTTTGTAAAACCCTGTTGGGTATTGTTAAGGTGTCCACTATGTGGGCTGCTGGATCACTATGCTCTGTTTCAGCGACGCTGAGGTGAGAACGGCTCACCTAGATGTCAATCATTCTAGCTGATTGGCTCATGCAACCATGTTCAATGTCTTGTCTTTTAGTAATTATTAATTCCTAAAGGTTTAAATAATAACGGTCGGTCGGGTCGCACAAATCAATCAGCTGCAACAGTCTGTCGATGTTGGGTGGACCATGGGAGTACACGCTGTAGTAGAATAAAATTACCCCTGCCGAAGGATGAGTCAGAAATCAAGAAATTTGAGTGCGTAGTGTGCAAGGGCTAGCTTGTGTTAAATGATGTTCCTGTGCCTGTGAATTTTGAAAATGAGTCATTGGAGCTGGTGGACAAGCTTTGTTACCTAGGTGATACCATCTCTGCCGGTGGTGGGGCCGAGGTTGCCACTGTCGCTAGAATTAGATGTGGCTGGGGGACGTTCAGAGAACTACTGACAATTCTGACCATGAAAAGAATGCCTATCCCCCTGAAGGGAAAGGTGTATGCCTCATGTGTTAGAAGTGCAATGACGTATGCCTCAGAAACATGGGCCGTTAAAGTAGAGGATGTCAACAGAGTGGAACGTAATGAGATGAGAATGGTGAGATAGATATGTGGGGCCAAACTGCAGGATAGAATAACTAATGATGAGGAGACATTTAGGTATAAAGAGTATTAGCGAGGAGATGCGTACAAGTAGACTGGGATGGTATGGACATGTGGATAGAATGGATGAACAAAATTGTGTGAAAAGATGAAGGTCTGTGATTGTGGTTGGAGCTGCTCCAAGGGTTGGACCGAGGAAGACCTGGGATCGGACTATACGTACCGATCTCGAATCGAAAACTTGACAAGTGAAGCAGCCCTTAACAGGGTTGCCTGGAATGCCTTAGGACAATAAACTAAAACTGCACGTATGTGTGAAGGACTCAGTCTTAACATGTTATGTATGTATGTATGTAGACAGCACCACTGATCATGCTAATGCTACCACAGAAAGTGTAACAGGCAGTCCGACAGTCAATAGCCAATCCTTCATTCCCGTTAAATAGGTAGGGAGGATTAGCAAGGAACATTAAAAAGGGAACAATGAAGACAGGGAGAGAATTAAGTTAATATAATAAACACATGCCAAAAGCAAGTACACTAACATTCGGAACAACATTCAGCATCCAATCACCAGGCCTCAATATCATTGACTTCACCTCAGATAATATAGTACACTTCCACAACAAAGTCTCTTCACAACATCGGGGATGATGACCTTCCAGATTTGTCAATTAAAAGGTTACAAATACCTTCACATGTTCTTCCTAACAAACTTTCTCCATTCATTCCTGAACAACAAATATAAAATGCATATTAATAGTTCATGCATTGACCATTAACCTCCCGACCGTGGTTCACCCTTATTGTTTTGGCTACAATCATACATTTTATTGAGGCTAGTGCTAGATAATTTCATTCAGCATTGGAGCCGCGGCAGTCGAGTGGCAAGCACGCTCATGTGTGAATCTGCTTGACCATGCTTCCATCCCTGCCAGAGCGGGCCTATTTAATGGGTATGTGTGCACAACAAAGTTACTTGCTCTCGTGTTCCTGATTTTGACTCCTCTGAATTCTCAACTTTATGGCTCAAACTTTCCTGTCATTGTCATAATAAATATCTATGTGCTGTTCTGTGTGGGGAAGAGCAAGGTTATGATCTTCGAAAGGGGTGAAGCCACAGAGTGTAAGGTGAAGTTGAACAGTTAGGCTATGGAGATTGTCAGCTCATTAAGTATCTGGGCAATGTGCTGAATAAAGATGGGAGTATGGATGAAGAAGTGCGGGAGAGGGTGCAACTGGGGAAGAGGGTTGTAGGCATGTTGAAAGCAGAAACAAGAACTAGGGTGGTCAGCATGAAAGTGAAGAAGTCCTTGCATGTCAGTGTGGTAATCCTGACATTGACTTACGGAAGTGAAGCATGGACGTTGGTGGAGAGACTCAGACCAAGAGTAAGAGGGGTGGAAATGAGTTACTTGAGAAGTGCGTGCAGAGTTACATGGAGGGATAGACATATGAATAAGGAAGTAAGAGGGAGGCGTGGTGTGGAGGTAGATGTGCTGGAAAGTGTGAAAAGGAACACCTTGAGATGGTTCAGCCATATGGAACGTATGGGAAGCGAGAGAATGACTAAGAGGGTGTACGAGAGCGAGAGGGAAGGACAGAGGGACAGGTAAACTGAGAGAGAGGTGGAAGGATAGAATGAAGAAGTATATGAATGAAGGCGATGTGGTTAGGAGGAGGAGCGTCGACTGACTGGGGACAGAGGTGCATGGGGGCGTTTCGTTCCTGGCCACCCCTTCGGGGATCACGGCATCAGGCAATACAGTAGGTAGATAGACTATCTTTCCCCTAACTCTACCAAGTTTCCCAAATTCTTTGATTATCTAAACTGCAAAGTGGAACATATTCTATCCATTTTTCCTTTCTCTGAAATCTCCATCTTAGGAGATTTCAACGTTCACCACAACCGATGGCTCTCCCCTCATTCTACTGACCAACTTTTTTGTTTTGTATTATATATTCCAACTACTCCCTCTCGGGCATAGGCTGATAGCCTATACACTCTACCGCTGAACACGGTGAGGCCCGTGAGGTCTTGCTCTAGTCTAGGGAGTGAGACATGCAAAGCTTCATGGCCCGAAGCAACACCATCTCTGAAGCCGCCTCGCCTCCACGCTTCACAGTCTCATCCCCATTGACTCGGACCCTCACTCTCAGAATGCCACCTATTGAGCAATTAACTCACTAGGCATTACCCCCCTGTAGCATATTTTTGAATATGGGAATATTCATACAATGCTATTTAACCTGTCCAGCCCCGGCTAGTTTTGTAATGTTTGTTCACCAGAACCCGGCCGGTTTTAAAAAAATTGTTTTATTCCAGAAACAATAGCGAATGGGTTAGGAATGAAGGAAAAACCATGAAAAAACGCTCAAAAAGCTTAAAGAATGGTCCTACAGAGCCCCCGAAAACGTATTTTACAAGAGTAAAAAATTTAAGGCAATTACCCCAAAAAACCAGGTTATTGCGCGCTCACGCGCACGCACGTGGACTTTGAGAGTTTTCAACCATCGGCACGGTTGCGTGGGATACGTACACAGTTTCCATACAAATCTGAGCCCTCTTGAGTGGCTAAACCTGAGGTTACGGTCGGCGCAATTAGGGTGACGCGCCAGGCGCGTCTCTGGGGCTGTGCGTTACATACATCGCCGACGCGTCAGGCGCGTCGCTGGGGCTGTACGGGTTAATCAGGGAACAATGAGGGTATTTTTTTGGCATTTCGGTGTGCTGTGGTAATGCACTGATACTAGGTACAGCACAAATTCCATAATATCTTCCCATTGACATATTGGGATTCGAACCCGGGTCCATTGGATTACCAGTCCAGTGGCAAGACCACTCCGCCACACCTCCCCTAATCCTAGGGGGTGAACAAGCCTATGTCTTTTCTATCTTAAATGACCTAGAGCAGTTGGTTCAGCAACCTATCCGTATCCTGGATCACCTCGGAGATTGGCCCAACATTCTTGACTTGTTTCTAACTTCTAACCCTTCTTCTTATACTGTAAATCCTTTCTCTCCCTTGGGCTACTCCGACCATAACTTATTTCTGCCACCTGTCCAATCTCTCAAGTTCAGCCACCTGATCCTCCTAGCCGGCGGGGCTTGTGGCACTTTGGCGCTGCCGACTATGAGGCTCTCCAGCACTACTTCTTTATTTTTCCATGGAGTGATTTGGGCTTCCGTGGCTGGGGACCCTCGGAAAGTGCTGAATGCATTACCGAGGTAATCCTATTGGGCATGGAGGCATACATTCCATTTTCTTCATCTCAGACTACTGCAAGCAAATCTTGGTTTATTAACGCTTATTCTACTGCTGTCCGCAATAAGGAGGAAGCATTCTAACAGTACCGACGCCTTCAAACTCAAGTATCTCATTCTTCCTATGTTTCTACCCGGAATCAAGCCAAATCTGTTCTTCGTCTTGCCAAACACTTTTTCATCAATAATAAATGCACTGAACTATCCAACTCTAGCTCTTCCCAAGCTTTCTGGCATCTAGCCCAAACCCTTTCCAACAATTTTTCTTCCTCGTCTTTCCCTCTCCTTTTCCACTCTGATGGCACAACCATCACTTCTTCCTCTGACAAAGCTGAACTCTTCACTCAAATTTTCACTAAAATCTCCAACTTGGGTGTTTCCGGTGATATTCCTCCCTCTCCACCCCCCTCTCTCCTACATATGCCTATTATCCAATCTCTTCTAAAGATGTACTTTCTACCCTCTCTGGGCTTAATACTAACAAGGTGTACGGTTCAGATGGTGTTCCTCCTGTTGTACTCAAAAACTGTTCTTCCGTGCTGACTCCCTGCTTAGGCAAACTCTTTTGTCACTGTCTCTCCTCTTACGTCTTCCCTTCTTGCTGGAAGTTTGCTCTCATTCAACTTGTCCCAAAGAATGGTGACCACTCTCAACCCTCCAACTATCATCCTATTGCTCTCATCTCTTGTATCTCTAATGTTTTTGAATTTTCAAAATTTCTTAAGCATTTCACTTATCATAATATACTTCTGATCGCCAGTATGGCTTCCGTAAGGGTCGCTCTACTGGAGATCTTCTTCCATATCTTATTAACTCCTGGTCATCCTCGTTTCGGGACTTCGGTAAGACCTTTTCTATTGCGCAAGACATATCGAAGGCCTTAGATATATGAGTTATAAGAGTTTCTACCGTATTTCGTCATTATTCTGTAATTCAATTCCATTATCTCGTATATTATTCCTGTATTTCTATTTAATATTCCCTAATATCAATAAGTCCTTTTCCTTTATCTGCATAATGTATTCTGCTTCGTATAAGGTTTAGCCTTAGAACATGGCGACCACCTAAATTACATAAATGTGTTAATAGTTCTACTGAGTCTTTCTTAAACCTATCCTACGATTACCTTACCTCAGAGAACCTAATCTGTTTACAATAGGACTACTAGGCTAAACTATACGAGGTTAAGGGGAGATGGGCCATTTTCTGGTTCCCCTTCTTTCTCATGTTTAGCCCCATTAGTTTTCTGATTATAAGACGTTCGGCCCATTAGTTTGGCAATTTTAAGATCTTTCGCCCCCTTTCTTTGTCAATATTAAGACTGTTCGTGTTATTTAGGTGTCGATTTGTTCCTGGCGAGCAATAGCGAGCTTGTAATTTAAGTGGAACCGGCCTTCGGCCAGAACATTTTTCTATCGAAAAATTTACAAATTTATCTTGAAGGAGTGTCTTGGGGGAGTTTTTTTTTAAGCTTGATGAAGGTCTAGGGAAGAAACTAATAAAATTAAAAACAAAATACATTAATGAGCAAATATAAGTGAACTATAGGCAAGTATATACTAAGTTGTTGTTGTTGTTGTTCCCCAGGCTGTCTGACCGAGCAGCCCCAAGGTCCCGAGCAAGGCCAAGGCCACAACCGAGCGCCCCCACAGAACGTACCCTCCCTCCTTACCACTAAGAAAGCTTAGGTGACCGAAGCCACTTCCAGGCGAGGGGCTGAGGGGTGGGTGGGAACGCCTGGGACACCAAAGCCCCATCCAAGGCCCTGTGCCCCTCAACAATTATGAAGGGAAGTTGAAGGGCAAAGGAAAAATGTGACGCTTTGGCTCCCAGTCTGCCAACATCGAAGTTGGCAGAAGGGAGGTCAATCCACGAAAAAGACGCCGTCACATGATATCTAGGAAATATAAAGTAAAAGGAACAGTCAGAGTAAGCTATGGGTATGGTAGAGAATGCTCAACTCACATTCTGATAGACCAGCCAATCTCCAAAAATATATGCTAGGTTAGATAGGTCGGCTTAGGATATGCTAGGCTAATATATTGTTGGTTTACAGGATATACTGTATAAGTAAACTAGAGGGGCACTTGGTAGAGCGCATATACTTTCGCCTACACTGGCTGGTTCTTTACCATTAATATTATAAACCTAAATTTTCTTCTGATTTCTGAATCTGGGTTCTAGGATATGATCATGATCGCCTCCTAAATTGAAGTAGGTTCAACACTTTATGAGATACATTGTTTACTGACAAACATACAAACAAACGGAGACAAAAATATAAACTTCAGGTCAGGACAATACAATTGACAAATTATTCTAACAGTCAGCTACACATTCATGGACCCCCATAGGAGAGAGAGAGAGAGAGAGAGTGAGAGTCACTTGGTCGAATTTTACCCTCGTTTGTATCTCTGTTTGTCTGTAAAACAGGAAATCTCAACCGATGTTCACAAAAGTTCCTCGGCAGATAGGATATGCACCAAGGAAGAAGTGATTCCATTTAGGAGGTGATTGGTAGAGCACATAGCTCTGCCAGCGTAGGCGGAGATATGTGGTCTACCGAGTGCACTTTTAGTTGTTTTTTGTTGTTTTCTCCTGCTATCTGGGGCGACATGGTGGCTCCACAACAGCCTAGGTGGAGGGGGAGGGAAAGGGGAGTTTAGAGGATGGGTGAAAGTGGGGATATTAAATACACCCTCCTCTCTCTCCCTTTCTCTCTCTGAAGGTGGTCGACAGTAATTAAATTGATACATTTAAGAACAGACTGGACGATCATCTGATGAAGATTGGATTAATATGAATTAATCAGTAGGCATGTGTAATTTCCCTTTCAAACGAATGTCTTTCTATACTCTATAAACACTTTCCTTGTGGGCATTTCCTGACCCATAAGGTTACACTTCATCTAAGGCCGGACCACCTAGTTGAGACGGCAAGGTATGTGTAACTCTGTGTGTGTGTGTGTGTGTATGTGTGTTTGGAATACATAAATATAGAAAAGCTTCTGCGAATTCCACATTCTCTCCCTGCATTATTTCAGTTCACTCATGAATGTATGTTGCCATACATATTTGCTTTTGTATTATCTTTTCTCTCACCCACTTCCTCTTTTCCTTCTAGTTTCCTCTTCCTCTCTATTCGCCTGACGCAAATTGTCTTCTCACCTCTCTGCCACATTATATTACTTGCATTCACCTGATCTGCCATATTATATTACTTGCATTTACCGTTTGAATATATACCTACGGCGGATCTCAATCGGATCTCTGGTTAGTTGTGTTGTTCTTATAAATCAAGAGGATCAGAGGTGGTGGGTGGATACGGTAATTTAAATTTTAAGCCGGGTTATTTGTTATGATAATAAGTTGCAAGTTGATATTCAGATAGGTATGGACCACCAAATGTCCTGTGTCACTTTGGAGACAAAACTGGCATTCTCCCGAGAAACCCATGGTTATCTACATATATCCTTAACCCTTATTTAGCGGCGAGCAACATAAGTCGAGTTAAATAAAGCTGGACTATGTGGCGGCGCTCGACATAACTCGAGTGGCAATTTCAGCACGTAATGTGGCTGAGAGAGAGAGACAAGTGGTGGCAGGAGACTAGCGAGCGTATGACTGCTCCAGACCACCGCGGCGAACGTACTGACACAAATCTCAGCTCCCTCCTCCCTCTCTCACTCGCTACATACTCAATTATGTACTGAAAGTACCGAATTACCTGCTTTTTGCACTCGCGTTGCACGGTTATTGCAAGAAAACTATCCATCATACAAGGATCGTTATGGTGTCATTCGAAAGCTCTGTTTATGCCCTTTCAGGGATAGGTACTTGTTTTACGTTCTGGGTCTTATTTAGGCATGAAAATGATCACGTAAACAGCCCTATTTTGGCTAAAAACACCCCGCTGTGCGGTACACATAAATAAACCGCATAGGCCGCTCGTAAGGTGTTAATTATCAAAATGATAATTTTGAAGGAGTGGCTATTATTGTGAAGGAGGAGTTGAGAGAGTTTATAAGTGGAAAGAGTGGAAAGAGGTGTCATCAAGGCTAATGTGGGTGAGAATGCGGTTTAAGGGTGAAAGGTGGGTTTTTGTAAGTGCGTATGGACCAGGAAGTGAAAGAGAGTTAGACGAGGTAGAGGGTTTCTGGGAGGATTTGAGAGATTGTCTACAAGGGTTTGATGAAAATGAAAATGTTATAGTTTTAGGGGACCTAAATGCTAGGGTAGGAAATGAGCCTGTTGAGGGAGTCATCGGTAGTTTTGGTGTGGATGGTGTAAACGAGAGTGGAGAAAGCTGTATGTGAAGAGTGTAGATTGAGTGTAGGTAATACGTTCTTCAAAAAAAGGTGTATACACAAGTACACCTGGCATAGACTTGTGAGGGGAGAGATTGTAGAGAGGGCATTGATGGATTATGTGCTGGTGACAAGGGAAAGATTGTGTAGACTGCTGGATGTGAATGTGATGAGAGGTGAGGCGGAGGGTATGTCAGATCATTACCTGGTGGAGGGAAAGCTAAGCGTTAAGAGTTACAGGAGAATAAGAGACAAGCGTGAAGTAAGAGAGGTAATAAAAGTTAGTGAGTTAGAGAAGAGTGAAAAAGAGAGGGAGTACAAGGAAAGACTAAATGAAAAGTGGATGGAAGTGAGAGAGATGGAAGAGAGAGAAGTAGAGGTTGAATGGCAACAGTTTAAGGAAGGAGTGAAAGCAAGTGCAGAGGTAGTATGCGGCAAAAGGAAAGTAGGAGGCAGAGGTATCAGGAAGGGAAGCGAGTGGTGGAATGATACGGTGAGAAAGGCAGTTGAGGAGAAGAGACAGTGTTTTGAGAGGGTTTTACAGGATGGTACTGTTGAGGTATGCGAGAGGTACAAGGAGAAAAGGAGAGAGGCAAACCGGAAAATTAGAGAAGCGAAAAAAGATGCAAACGAAAGGTGGGGCCAAAGGCTGAGTGAGAATTTTGAAGAACGAAAGAAGATGTTCTGGAAGGAGGTAAATAAAGTAAGGAAAGGAGGACAAAAGAGGGAAGAGTCAGTGAAAGATGAAAATGGAGAATTACTAGTGGAACCAGTTGAAGTGAGGAAAAGATATGCCGAGTATTTTGAATCTTTGTTAAATACAAGAGATGGAAGAGAAGCAGTGATTGAAGCAGAGGTGGATGGAGATTGGTTACCCAGGCCACCCAGGTGGCAGGGAATGAATGAAAGGATTGAGGAAAATGAGGTGTAAGAAGCAGTGAAACAAATGAGAGCGGGAAAAGCAGAAGGTTTGGATGGTATTGCTGTGGAGTGTATAAAGAGGGGTGGAGATGTGATAATAGATTGGTTGGTGAGACTTTTCAATGTGTGCTTTGCTGTGTCAATGGTACCAATAGACTGGAAGAGTGCATGTATTGTGCCGTTGTACAAGGGGAAGGGAGATCGGCAGGAGTGTTCAAGTTATAGAGGTATTAGTTTATTGTCAGTGGTTGGAAAGCTGTATGGCAGGGTGTTGATAGAGAGGAAAATAAAGTGTACAGAAGTTGCAATAGGAGAAGAACAGTGCGGTTTTAGGAGGGGAAGAGGGTGCGTGGATCAGATGTTTGCAGTAAGACAGTTATGCAAGAAGTATTTAGAGAAGCATAAGGAGATATTTTGGGCTTTTATGGACTTGGAAAAAGCGTATGATCGTGTGGACCGTGAAGCAATGTGGAAGGTGTTAAGGATTTATGAAATAGGAGGAAATTTGTTAGAAGCAGTTAAGAGTTTTTATGAAGGGAGCAGAGCATGTGTGAGAGTAGGAAATGGTGAGTTGAGTGAATGGTTTGAAGTAAAGGTAGGTTTGCGACAGGGTTGTGTAATGTCACCATGGCTGTTTAATATGTTTATGGATGGTGTGGTGAGGGAGGTGAAAAGGAGAACTATGGGAAGAGGATTGGGTTTAGTAGGAAAGAATGGTAGAGATTGGGAGTTGAATCAGTTGCTGTTCGCTGATGACACAGCATTGGTGGCGGATTCTGATGAGAAACTGCAGCGGGTAGTCCAAGAGTTTGGTGTGGTTTGTGGAAGGAGGAAACTGAAGGTGAACGTCAATAAAAGTAAAGTAATGGTGTGTAATAGGGGAGAGCATAGGGTGAATCTAGATGTGAGGCTGGATGGGGAAATATTGGAACAAGTAGAGTGTTTTAAATATCTAGGAGGAACGATAAGCAGGTGGAGGTATGGATGTGGAGGTAAAACAGAGAGTGTGAAGGAAGGAAGGTTTTCGGAGCAATGGGAAGTATGTGGAAGACGAGAAATCTTGGAGTGAAAGTAAAAAGTGCACTGTATCAAGGAATTGTTGTGCCAACAGTGATATATGGGGCTGAGACATGGGCTCTGAAGAAAAAGGAGAAAAGAGGGCTGGATGTGATGGAGATGAGCTGCTTGAGGAGTATGTGTGGAGTTACTCGTAGAGACAGATTGAGGAATGAAGAGATACGTAGGAGAGTGGGGCAGCAGGAACATTTGTCAGCCAGAGTGGACAGAAGGGTGCTGAGCTGGTATGGTCATGTTGAACGAATGGGAGATGAAAGGCTTACAAAGATAATATGTGAGTCAGGTACAAGGGGAGATAGAAGGGCAGGAAGACCCCCATTGAGATGGAGAGACTGTGTAAGAAAGGCTTTGGATAATAGAGGAATGACTATAGATCAGGCAGGGGAAGTGGTGGTGGACAGGAGTGAATGGAGAATGCTTGTGAATAGTTGAGTGAACACGTGGTCATTTGGAGTAAGGGGTCGGGCGCAAGTTCGACTAGATAATAGTCCATCAGGCGCCTGGCCCGGGGAGACGATTAATATGAAGGGTGTGCCTGGAAGTGTGGTGGGAGGGCTTGTGGCTTTGGCTCCGCTGCATGTCTGCCTGCCGAGATCGGAACCTCTCCGGGTGGTCAGGGGCCGGGGGAGTGCTGGAGCGACCTTTGTAACCCTGGTCTCTGGGTCTTCTCCTGGGTGACCTGGATGTGTGTGAGTTTGTGTTTTTTATCAGTGTTTATTTTTTGTTTTATGTTGTTTTTGTGTTTTCCCTGTTCTTGCTCTGTCTTGAGTCGGCTACCCCCAAAATGGGGATTGGGCCTGAGCATATAGATAGATAGATAGATAGATAGATAGATCAAAATTATGAACTGATTTTTGGCAGCTATATAAATATTTACCATAGAAAGGTCTCACTATATAATTTGCTGGAAGGCGAACCTTTATACCCAATCTTGTAAAGGTGGAGTGTTATAATAAAGGTGGTTTGCCATATTAGTTATTTAGATGCCGAGGGAATACCTAACAAAAAAATATATAAGCCTGATTTTCATGAACGTTGGTGGGAAGATAGGATATGCACCATGGAAGAAGTGATTCAAATTAGGAGGCGATCCAGAATATATCCCAGAACCAAGATCCAGAAGAGAATTTAGGTCTATCATATTAATGATAAAGAACCAGCCAGCGTAGGCACTCTATCAAGTGCCGTTCTAGTTTACTTATATATCCTGTAAACCAACACTATATCCAACCTTCTCTTTGTGTAAGCCAACACTATATCCAACCTTTTCTTTGTGTAAGCCAACACTATATCCAACCTTCTCTTTGTCTAAACCTCGTCAAATTAAACCAAGTAGGCTTATTGTATACACATTAAGTTATTTGAAGTAAGGTAATCGTAGCTTTGATTTAGGAAAAAATAGTTAAGGAAGACTGAGTAAAACTGTTAACACATATACAGTATAGCTGGCCACCACGTTCTAAACACAAAGCATTATACGACGAAACACATTATACGGATACACAAATGGACATAGTGATAACAGGGAATATTAAATATAATTTCAGGAATAATATATGAGAGAATGGAATTGAACTACAGAATATTTAAAATATTCGGTAGACATTTGTATAACACATAAACAACATAACCGAGGCAAATATAATAACACTAGCATATACTGTAGGAGTGTAGGTGCTATTATATAACATATATACTGTAGGAGTGTAGGTGCTATTAAATAACATATATACTGTAGGAGTGTAGGTGCTATTATATAACATATATACTGTAGGAGTGTAGGTGCTATTAAATAACATATATACTGTAGGAGTGTAGGTGCTATTATATAACATATATACTGTAGGAGTGTAGGTGCTATTATATAACATATATACTGTAGGAGTGTAGGTGCTATTATATAACATATATACTGTAGGAGTGTAGGTGCTATTATATACATATATACTGTAGGAGTGTAGGTGCTATTAAATAACATATATACTGTAGGAGTGTAGGTGCTATTATATAACAATATACTGTAGGAGTGTAGGAGCTATTAGATAACATATACCGTTACTGTAGGAGTGTAGGAGCTATTAGATAACATATACCGTTACTGTAGGAGTGTAGGAGCTATTAGATAACATATACTGTAGGAGTGTAGGTGCTATATATAACATATATACTGTAGGAGTGTAGTTGCTATTATAAAATAACACTAGCATATACTGTAGGAGTGTAGGTGCTATTATATAACATATATACTGTAGGAGTGTAGGTGCTATTATATAACATATATAATAACACTAGCATATACTGTAGGAGTGTAGGTGCTATTATATAACATATATACTGTAGGAGTGTAGGTGCTATTATATAACATATATACTGTAGGAGTGTAGGTGCTATTATATAACATATATAACACTAGCATATACTGTAGGAGTGTAGGTGCTATTATATAACATATATACTGTAGGAGTGTAGGTGCTATTATATAACATATATAGTTTGATAGAGATAGGGAGTGGGGTATTATGTGCGTATTATATTAATAGTACGAGAGAGAGAGAGAGAGAGGTGGAATTTTAGTTTAGGGGTAAAAGTGGGGGTAAGGTAACTACCCTGCTTCTACACCCTCCTATTCGGCCCTTTCCTACCCCCCTTACTCTGGCTGACATCCAGTTGTAAGGGGTACCAAACACAAAAACAATACATTTTACTTAACGCATTCACGTGAGCGTCCATGCATTTGTATGAGTCCTGTAAACCATGCTAACAAGCACACACCCTTCCCTACTGTGTCCCCTCCCTCTCCTTCCCATCAAGCTACGCCATCTATGGGGAATATTCTACAAGATGATGAGGGTGAGTGATCTTACTAATTTCAGAGCGAACAAAACATGCAGCAAAGTTACCATTAGGTGGCCCAGTCGGAAAGGTGACCGACTGTACATGATCGGATCTTTCCACGCCGATGTTGTTGAGCATAATAATATAATTAGCTAGATTTACAACACCCAAGAAACCAATAATTTGTACTCATCCACGATGATATATTCAAGTGCGCTAAACCACTGTTCAAGAGGCCAGACTGTGTCATAGACATAGACGAAAGTGAAAATCGAAACCAGAGAGAAAACGACAGTGAACGAGAGACTGATCTAGAAAATATATAGATATCTAATAAGTGCGAGTCTGATCAATAGTAGTAAATCTATCTAGCACACCATTTACCCTTTCAAGTTGTAATATCGATAATGTTAGTATTCAGTAAATGATCACCAACATAGTCATTTTATCACCAACCCACCAATTATCTTACAACATTAATAAACCTAATTAATGAAATCAATGAACCTAATGAATACATGTGGTACTCCATGGATTCGAACCTAGGATACTCACACCGAAATTCCGTACACTAACCATTACGCTATCAAGACACAAGCCTACGACTATATTATTATCTTTTCTCGATTCTAAGCATGTACATATACCCAACTGCACTATGATAGCCTAATGATTACACGAATGGAAGGAGTAATCGATGGGGCACTTAAGCACATACAGAATAAATAACTTGTTCGTCCACGTGGCGCAATTTTCCTACAATTCCGTCCGTCCCCGTGTGGACTCAACGTGTATTTCAATATTCTGTTGTCTGTATCCTGTTGCTTGTATATGTTTATGTATTTGATGTTTGTGATTTTCTTGTATTATACCTTTTTGTGAATAAAATACTCTTTCTATACTATTCGTATAACTTGATTTCCTTGTGCTTACTTGTAGTTGTATAGCACTTGCTAGTACTTCCCCCCCCCCGTTGAGAGAAACCCACAAAGATAAAAAACATCCTAGTACAATATATATACACAGTATATATATATACTGTATATATACAGTATATATATATATATATATATATATATATATATATATATATATATAGTGGAAGTTGGTGAGGAGAGCTGGAGGGAGGCGAGAGGAGGGTGGAATGGTGAGGAGGGTGGAGAGGTTGCAGGAGGAGGAAGTCAGGGAGGAGTACAGGAGAGCAGTGGAAAGACGACTAGGTGAGTTCGACCTGGAAGTTATGGAGGAAGTGGAGGAGATGAGCAAGGTGTTTAAGGATGAGATCTGTGCAGCATGTGAGGAGGTGTGTGGAGTGAGAGGAAGAGGGAGGGGAGTGAAAGGTACAGCATGGTGGACAGAAGAGGTAAGCATAGCTGTGGAAGAAAAGAAGAAAGCATATAGAGAGTGCTTGGGTAGTAGAGGGAATGAAGATTCCGAGAGACAGAAACGAACGAGGTACGTGGAGAGTAAGAGGGTGGTGAAGAGAGTAGTGAAAGAAAGTAAGAGAAGAGTAGATGAGGAATTTGGAAGGAATCTGAGTGTAAAATGGAGGGAGAGTAAGAAACTGTTCTGGATAGAAGTCAAGAAAGTTAGGGAAGATAGCAAGGGAAACAGTAAGGTTGTGAAAGATAAGAATGGGAGAATGCTAGCCAAGAAGCAAGAGAGAGTCGAAAGATGGAGGGAGTACTTCAGTGAGTTGCTAAATGTAAGGAATGAAGAGCCAGCAAACATAGCTGGATATGGTATGGGAGGGAGAAGAAGAGAAGTAGTGGAGGAGGAGGTGGGGATCAGGAGGTCAAAAGTTTGGGAAGCCATGAAAAGAGTGAAGTTGGGGAAAGCACCAGGAACAGATGGAGTGTGTGGGGAAATGTTGAGGTATGGTGGTGAGATAGTGATAGAATGGGTATGGAAAATGTGCAAACTAGCATGGGAGAAGGGGAGTGCACCCGATGACTGGAAGACTGGCATAATAGTCCCCCTATATAAGGGCAAAGGGGAAAGAGGAGTGTGTGGTAACCACCGAGGAATATGTCTTCTAAGCGTAGTAGGGAAGGTATACAGTAGGGTAGTGATTGAGAGAGTGAGAGTGAGAACGGAGAAATAGATAGGCGACGAGCACGGAGGTTTTAGGAAGGGAAGAGGATGTGTAGATCAGATTTTTACCCTGAATTGTGTTGTGGAGAAGTATCTGGAGAAGACTCAAAAGGTGTATGTTGCCTTTATGGACTTGGAGAAGGCCTATGACAGAGTGGATAGAGAAGGTTTGTGGAAAGTACTTAGAATATGCGGAGTAGAGGGCAAGTTGCTGAAAGCAGTGAAGAGCATGTATGAGGGTGCAAAGGCGGCAGTACGTATGGAGAGTGAGCAGAGCGAGTTCTTTGACCTGAATGTTGTTTTGAAACAGGGGTGTGTGATGTCCCCGTGGTTGTTTACTGTATATATGGATGGAGTCATGAAAGAAATACTATCAAGAGCAGTGGATGTTGGTGTATCACTGAAAAGGGAGGGAATTGAGTGGAAGCTACCTATACTGCTGTTTGCGGATGATACAGTTCTGATGAGTGATAATGAATGGGAGTTGCAGGGTCTGGTAAATGAGTTTGGAACAGTGTGCGAAAAACGGAATTTGAAGGTAAATGCGGGGAAGAGCAAGGTTATGGTCTTCGAAAGGGGTGAAGTCACAGAGTGTGAGGTGAAGCTGAACGGTCAGGCTATGGAGATCGTCAACTCTTTTAAGTATCTGGGCAGTGTGTTAAGTAAAGATGGGACTATGAATGAAGAAGTGCGGGAGAGAGTACAACAGGGGAAGAGGGTTGTAGGAACGCTAAAAGCAGTAACAAGAAATAGGGTGGTCAGTATGGAAGTGAAGAAGTCCTGCATGACAGTGTGCTAATCCCGACACTGAGTTATGGAAGCGAAGCATGGACGTTGGTTGAGAGACTCAGACCAAGAGTGAGAGCAGTGGAAATGAATTACTTAAGGAGTGCGTGCGGAGTTACATGGAGGGATAGACAGACTAATGAGGAAGTAAGAAGGAGGTGTGGTGTGGAGGTAGATGTGCTGGAAAGTGTGAAAAGGAACAACTTGAGATGGTTCGGCCATATGGAACGTATGGAAAGCGAGAGAATGACTAAGAGGGTGTACAAGAGCGAGGTGGAGGGACAGAGAGGGAGAAGTAGACCGAATGAGAAGTGGAAGGATGGAGTGAGGAAGTACATGAACGAAGGCGGTGCTGGTTGGGGTGAGGGGTGTCGACTGACTGGGGACAGAGGTGCATGGGGGCGGTTCGTTCGTGGCCACACCTTCGGGGATCACGGCGTCAGGCAATAGATAGATAGATAGATAGATAGATATATATATATATATATATATATATATATACAGTATATATATATATATATATAGCCATTATGAAACATTGATCGGTGAAAAATTGCTCATTGAAAAATTGAAACGTGAGTTGAACATTTCCAATAATTCATAGACTATTGAGCGATATAATTAATTTATTTTTGTTTTATTTTTTGTTTGCTTAGGGTTTAAGTTTGAATGATAGGTTAGGTAATGTAAACATGATTTTTTTATTACTGTTTAGTCTTACTGTGGTTGCTGTTTACTGAGGTGAAGGTAAGTTCTCTTATGTATTTTATATTGGTTTTGGTGTTAATTCATATTGTATTAAACTTAGTTTTTAGATCCACTTTAATTTTAAATAACGCATTTTGTCATTGTCTAGGATGATAATGTACACCTGAAGATAGCCTCTGGTTGTGGCTGAAAATTAGTTAATAAAGATGGAGCTCAGCAACATACTGTCCCTATTCTTCCTACTGGTATATATATATACAGTCTATATATATATATATATATATGTATATATATATATATATATATATATATATATATATATATATATATATATATATACAGTCTATATATATATATGATATATTGTGTTATTCCGGGCAGACAGGGCTCTTTAGCATGGTTGGCAACCTGTCTAAGGGAAAGAAAACGCTGATAAAAAACTCATAAGCTTTGGACAACAACTAACCTACGAGAATGGAAACTCTGATCACAAACCCAAAGCATGATCCTAATGCTTGAGATGTTCTCAATTGGCAAAATGGGGAAAGCTTCATTGATATCTATGGAATACTGGTACCATCAATCATTGACGGTGTAGACCATAGGACGCCTTATAGATATATGTTTCACCGAATATACTGAATAAGGTGACACAAATAACAACATCCTGCCAGAAACGATTTGGCAAAGAGGTGAGATCATACTGCCACAACCCCCTTAACCCCCCCAGATATATTATATTAATTTACTGGCGAGGAGGCGGACGACAAGGTATTATTGCCACTGTCCAAGCGGGTGCCCAACCCCGAAAGGAGTTGAAATAGGGGAGCTATCCCCCCGCCAAAGGCAGCTTTCTAGGGCCTTTTCTAGCTGATGCTGAGAGGATTGGGTTCTAGTCATGTGGTGATGGGCTGGTCTATCCGAGTGAGAACTGAGCGATCTCTGCCATACCCATAGCTTACTCTGACTGTTCCTTTTACTTATATATCTTCTAGATCTCAAGTGGCGGCGTCTTTTCCGTGGATTGACCTCCCTACTGCCAACCTAGAAGTTGGCAGATTGGGAGCCAAAGCGTCACATTTTTCCCTTACCCCTCAACTTTCCCTTCATAATTGCTGAGGGGCACAGGGCCTTGGGTGGGGCTTTGGTTTCCCGGGCGTTTCCGCACCCTCCTCAGCTCCCTGCCTTGGAGTGGCTTCGGTCACCCGGGCTTTGTTAGTGGTGGGCGGGGGGGATATTATGGGGGCGCTCATTTGTGGCCTTGGCCTTGCTCGAGACCTTGGGGCTGTTCGGCCAGACAGCCTGGGGAACAACAACAACAACAACAACAACTGTCAAAACCTCACTGCGGGACCGTTAGAAGTCGGAGAAACTTGGGGTTGCCACCAATCGACAGATTTTCATCTAACTTACCTAACTTACTGAGCTCAATATGATGCAAAATCGCATCATAAACTTATTAGAGAGCTATTAACACCCTAAGAGCAGGGGTTTTGGGCTTATTTGGGCATATTCAGGCTCTCCTGAATGATCAATCAAGTATCTGCATGAAAATAAATTTATTCAGAAAAACACTAGGCGCTAAAAGCTTCAAAATGAGATCAGAACGAGCTACGTAGCACTCGTCGTTCTCATGCAGTGGTACCACTAACATGGGAGTTTAGCGTATAGCGGCATATTTTTTCCAGCTACGCTCACTACTGGCTACACTGCCGGCCTCTCAAGAACAGAGGGAGCGTGAGTCAGTGGGCGGCGGTAAGCCCTGGGTGTCAGATGTGTGGCCTGCTGCGCTCCTGGCCATTTGCACTCGATTTTAACCCTTTAAAAGCCTTAATAATGCTCCTAACTTGCTGCAAATTGGAACCCGACTTAAGTCCACCCCCGCCAAAGAGGGGTTAAGATAAGTTCATATGACGCAATCGCGTCATATGAGTTTTTTGACATAAGTTCCATGTGACGCGATCGCGTCATATAAGTCGAAGAGTGTTAACCATCCACGACAATTACAACCATTAATTTACCGGTCGTTCCTGTTGGATCATCATCGTCACTTAAAGGTCCAACCACATTGCCACCCGTGCTTGCGGGCAATGTGCGCCAAACAGTAAGTAAGCACAACCAACCCAAGAAGAATAACCAAGAGAAGAACAACAACAACCAAGACAAGAAGAAGAACAAAAATAATCAAGAAGACAAGAAGAACAACCTAAAGAATATGAAAATATACACTTATAATGTTAGAACACTTTCAGAAGATCACAAATTAGAAGATTAGTTGAAGACCTAGATAACGTCAGCTGGGATATTGTGGGACTAAGCGAGGTTCATAGAAAAGAAGAAAAATTAATTAAGCTCAATGACACACATCACTTGTTCTAATACAGAGGAAAAAAAATGAAAAGGCTAGTGAAGTAGGATTTCTAATCAACTGCAGCATTGCTGATAATGTAATTAAATTCAGCAGTGTATCGGACAGGATAGCTTGGGTAGTGATCAGACTTTGCAAACGATACACTCTTAAAGTAATTCAAGTATATGCACCCACTTCACAAAGCTCCGATGAAGAAATTGAAACATTCTATGAAGACAACACCAGCATTCTAGACCAGGAAAAAACACAGTATACAATGATTATCGGAGACTTCAATGCTAAAGTAGGAAGGAACATGGCAGGAGAATCATGTATCGGAAAGTTTGGAGTAGGCCAACAGAATGAAAGGGGAGAAATCTAGTTATCTTTGCATATTTTAAGATAATGAATACTTTCCCCCCCCCCCCCCCCAAAAAAAAAGGTCGCAAGTGGACTTGGAGAAATCCAAATGGAACAACAAAGAATGAGATAGACATTATCATAGGGGACAAAACCAACAATGTTAACAATGTCACTGTTATTAACCCTCTGAATCCGGGAGGCCTTATATGAGGCAAACACAAATATTGGCAGGGATCCGGGAGGCCTCATATGAGGCAAAATGCGCGGCTAAAAATCGCCGCTAAAATCATCATAACTCGGCAACCACGCAACATAGCGATGTCATCTCAACGGCAGTCTACAGAAAAGAAATCGTTCTACAATTTGCAAAAGAAATTACTTCTCTAGGTGGTCTCAATCAGTAGCTACTGAATTATGAAGCTTGACTGTACGAAAATGGCCCTGGACACAGCGATCGGGATCATATGAGGCCCCCCGGATCCGATGGGTTTTAATAAGATAAACATAGGGAGTGACCATAGAATGGTAGGCTGCACAGCAAAGTTTAATTTTAAAGCTAAAAGAAATAAGCTAGTTCTCAGGAAGAAAGTATGCCTAGAGAAAGTTGAAGAGTATAAGATGGAGTTTCAGCTACAGCTTAAAAATAGATTCTAAGGTCTCGACAACAACGAAAATGACATCAACAAAGTAAACGAAAACCTAACATTAGCAATTAGAGAAACAGTAGAAAAGATAGGGAGAAAAAACACCAGTAAAGAAAGCAAGTACTCGCAGACTATTGTAAATCTCATAATAAGAAGAAAAGCAATGCAAATCAAAACGAAGAGAGATGAAATAGAGAGAGCAGAACTAAACAAGCTAATCAACAAAAGACAACGGGAAGAAGGAAGAAAAAGAAAAAGCTTAGGAGTGCACAAAGAGGAATAGAAAGATCAATGCTAGGAATAACACTTAGAGATAGGAAGAGAGCATAGTGGATAAGAGAGCAAAACAAAGTCAAGGATATTCTAGAAAGTATTAAAGAGCAGAAGTGGAGATGGGCAGGACATGTAGCAAGAAGAGAGGACAATAGATGGAGGAAATTACTAACTGACTGGACCCCAAGAGAAGGAAAGCGTGATAGGAGGAGACCAGACAGGAGGTGGAGAGACGAGATAGAAAAGACTGCAGGGGTAACATGGCAACAACTGGCAAAGTCTCGGGAGTCATGGAAAAGGTTAAGGGAGGCCTTTGTCCAGCAGTGGACTCCTAATGGCTGATGATGATAATGATGATAATGATGATGATGAAATATACAGTATATAAATACATCTATATATATATATATATATATATATATATATATATATATATATATATATATATATATATATATATATATATATATATATATCTATATATATATATATACAGTATATATATATATATATATATATATATATATATATATATATATATATATACTGTATATATACCGTATATATTATATACTGTACCGGTATATATACAGTATATATATATATATATATATATATACAGTATATACAGTATAATACATATACGTGTATAAAATAATGACAACACAAATAATACCTCTTAGTAAACTGAAAATGAGAGAGATAGAGAGAGAGTTGCAAGGAGTTACAAGGCATAGTTAGTATCTCAGACACCTTGCGGAGAGAGACTAGTTATTGCACTACACTCTTTACAGAGTGTGTAAAATACTATCTACTCTCTTCTTGAACTGCTCTACTGAAGAACTATTTACAACTTCGGATAGAAGTTTGTTCCAGGTAGAACAGATCTTATATGTGAAAAAGTTTCCAAAAACACTTGTGCTGATCCTTTTCAATTCTAATTTCCAACCATGGTTGTATTCATATTGAGGCTAAACATTGCTATAATCCACATTGTCAAACCTATTAAGTATTTTATAAACTTCAATGAGCTGACTTCATAGTCTGCGTGTCTCCAACGGGAAGAGATCAAGAGCTCTCAATTGGTCCTCATAGCTCGGCCTTCTAAGCGATGGAATAAGCTTTGTAGCCCTAGCTTGTACTCTTTCCAGTCGCTCTATATCTTTCCTGAGTGCTGGAGACCAGAATTGAACAGCATACTCTAGGAGATACCGTATCAGAGCGTTGTAAAGTGTGAGGACTATTTTCTAATTTCTATACTTACATTGCCTCTTAACCCTTATTTAGCAAGGCCCGACTCTAGTCCGTATAGAGAACACCAGCCCAAAGAGCGGGGCCCGACCTGAGTCCGTGTGCAATTTTGGCGCAATATTGGCTCTGAGAGAGAGACGAGCGACGGGAGGAGCATAGGTTGCCTCATGACCGCTCGCCACGGCCGCCGTGGGCCTACTGACATTTATTCCACACACATCCACCCTCCCTCCCTCGCTACACACGCAATTATGTAACGAAATGACCGTATTTTAGCGATTTTGCCCTTCGGTTGCACGATCGTTGCAAGACAACAAGTGATCGTAGAAGGATGGTTCAGGTGTCATTGGAAAGCTCAATTAACGCCCTTTCAGGGATATATAATTGTATTACGCTCTGGCTCTTGTTTATGCATGAAAGAGAGCATGGAAACAAGGCCATTTGTGGTAAAAAAAAAAACGCTGGGCGGCACGGTGAAATATACTCCACCACCCGCTCTTAAGGTCTTAATATAGCCCAATAATTTCCGAGCTTTTTTATCTACTTCAATGCATTGCTTGGAAAACTTTAGGTCACTGCTAATTAGAACACCCAAATCCTTTTTCAAGTCTGTCACTTCCAAAGGCATTCCCGATAGTGAACAGCCTGAATTGGGGTTTGCTTGGCCGATATGCATCACCTTGAACCTTTCCAAGTTTAAAGGCATCTGCCATGTCTCCAACCATTCACCCAGTCTATTGAGGTCCATTCTGAGCTATTCAAACCCTTTGGGGTCTTTCACATTCATTCCAAGCTTTATGTCATCTGCAAACTTGGAGATCACACTCAACAGACCAATACTGATGTCATTGACATATATAATAAACAGTAGTGGGGCAAGGACAGATCCCTGTGGAACTCCAGAAGTGACTGGAGTCCACTCAGAAGAAACACCATTGATTACCACTCGTTGTCTACCTGTTAGCCAACTTTGTATCCAATTTGTGACATCTGTTTTGATACCTAGTGCACTTACTTTTAACATTAGCCAGCAATGAGGCACTTTGTCAAAAGCTTTTTGAAAATCTGAGTAAAGGATGTCTATGCTCTTCTTTTGTCATAATCACTCAGCATTTCATGGAAAAATTCCAACAAATTAGTAAGACATGATCGGTGTCGCCTGAATCCATAATTGGAATCTGTAATTAAATTGTGTATTTCTAGGTAGTCAACTATCTTGTCTACTAGTATCCCTTCCAAGAGTTTTACTATGATAGAAGTCAAGCTAATTGGCCGACAATTCTTGGGACACTCGTGATCCCCTTTCTTAAAAATAGGGGTCACATTGGCCAGTTTCCAGTCTTCAGGGACTTTTCCATTTTCTAGTGATTTATTGAAGATGTCTGTCAAGAAAGGTGCAATTTCATCTCGCACTTCTTTTACAACTCAGGGAGTTGTACAACTATCTGGGCCAGATTATTTGAATCTATTTAACTTATCTATTCTTTTTATTACCTCCTCTGGGGTACATCTAATTATGCTTAGAACATCACCCTCATGCACTAATCCTGGACTTGGTATCCTTGTAAATACCGAGGCAAAATAGTCGTTTGGGATTTAGCTATTTCAGTGTCAGAGGTTTGTAGGTGATCTGCTGGATCGTCCAATGCTACTTTTGAATGGCTTCCTGCTGTTCACATAGCTGAAGAACTCTTTAGGACTCTTTGCAAAGGGCTGCAACCCTGAGTTCTTCGTAATGCTTTGCTTGCTTTATAAGAGATTTCACTCCCCTACACATGATTTTGAAGGAATCTAAATATCTTTGGTTTTAACTTCTTTTGGTCTTTCTGTATGCAACCTTTATCTTTCTAATTGCTGAGGCTATGTCCCTTGTGAACCATTTTGGCTGGGTTGAGCCTGATTTGGCAGGTTTAATAGGAACGAATGCAGCTTGTCGATCCATAAACTGCTCTTTGAATGAGCACCAAATTGCATTCACATCCTCACCCTCAAGTCTGATCTGGGATAAGCTAAGGCCTTTAAAATTGCACAATGGAAATCTAGTTTTGCACTCTGAGGACTGGTGGGTCTGCTGCTAAAGGTGCGAAGAGAGAACGTAACTAGATTGGAGTCACTACCTCCGAGTGATTCCCCAACAGATATGCTGGTCACACTTCCTTCTTCAGTGGTGAACACAAGGTCTAGTATATTATTGCCTCTAGTGGGCTCGTTCACCCACTGAGTAAAAAAGTTTATCATTAGCAAAGTCCACGAGACGCCTACTTTCAGCATCGGTAGTTCTTGCTTTCCAGTTTACAAGGCAATTGAAGTCACCTAAGATCACACTTGTTTTATCCTCAATAGCAGCACTCATTCTTGTGTACAGAAGTTCACCCTTTTCAACATTTTGATTAGGAGGTTTGTATACCAGAACAATCCTATAGATAGAGTTAGCTATGTTTAGGTCTCCTCCAAGCAGTTCATGTTCTGACCTAATCTTGCAGTCAATTCGATTAAGAAAATCTCTGATGTACTGTCATACAAAAAAGTATCCTTACTCTCGTGAACGCTGAGTTTCATAAAGTGGGGTACGATTCGAGCAGTTTCGGTATAGTTGGCAAGCCTGGCTGTCTGAAATGTCACAAAGCATCTGTTCCTTATCATATTGTGATTCGAGCCCTCAAGTCGTGGATTACCGATATCTGAAACCAAGTCGACGTTAGCAATCCAGCCTGCATTTTATGGTCATTCGGCATGGAGACCTCACAGGAAACGCGTGGTGCTATTGTTACTTTGCACATTCAAGGGATATCAAATGCAGAAATCGCCAGATGCCTAGGTGTATCGAAGCCAACAGTGGCGGTATGGGTGAGAAGATACTATGAGACTGGCAACACTGAAAATCAACCCAGGACCGGGCACCCTAGGTGCACAACTCCGAATCAAGATGAGGTATGAAATAATATGGGTAATAATTATGTATATGAAGACCTGCTACCATATATATATATTGAGTATATATCACAAATACACGTGAGCCACTAAATGTTTCAAGCTCTCAGTGGGGATCGAGCCCTCGACAGTCAGTACGATAGCCGAGGCTTAATCAACTACACCACGGCAGACCGTGGTGTAGTTAAGTAAGCCTCGGCTATCGTACTGACTGTCGAGGGTTCGATCCCTACTGAGAGCTTGAAACATATATATATATATATATATATATATATATATATATATATATATATATATAATTTAAGTATTTCAACATCTCTTGCAGGCAGTAGGTGAGGCCATTCGACAGAATCCTTTTCGAATAGCATGCAGTGTAAGAAATGAGCTTCAGCTGCAATGCACGTCTGAAACAATACGGAACAGGCACCGGGAAATGGGATTACGAGCAAGGCGCCCTGCTACAAACTCGCATTTAACTGAGAGGCATATGGAGGAAAGAATGGCTTATGCAGTACAATATTGTGACAAGGGGGAGGATTTCTGGACAAAGTTGGGTTTTGTGATGAAAAGACGTTCTGCAGTGCTGGTCATGGTGCTTCACATGTCTGGCGTTCTATAAACACAAGGTGTGTTTTAGTTTGTAAGATTATATGATTGTGTCTGTCTGTTGTTATAATATTTTCATGATTCTTTTTTCTTTTCAATGAAGCACATTCTATACAATAATATCTAATCCTCTACTGTCTGTCTTAGGTATAGCACAAATAATGTGGTCAGCAGCAGGAGAAGTGGGCGTGTATGCGCTGGGTTATTTGGATGGATCCATGTTGGGGAGCTGGTTGATGTAGGACCTGGAAGATTCAATGACTCAAAGTATGTGGAAATCCTGGAAGAAGTTTTGCTTCCTTCAGTGAGGGCAATGCTTATTCCTGAGCCAGACTCATTTGACCTCATCCAGGATAACATCCCGATTCATACATCTCGGACTGTGAGAGGGTGGCTTCATGAACACCCAGAGATCAACGTGTTGCCACATCCAGCCAGATCCCCGGACCTGAACCCCATAGAAAACGTGTGGGGAATGATGACGCGTAATATTACTGATATAGACAACCCAACCAGGGAGAGTGTGGTCACTGCTGCTATTCAGGCATGGGAAGGACTTCGAAATGTTTCCTGCCAACAGATAGTGTGTGATCAGGTATCATCTATGCCTCGAAGGCTTGACGCCGTCCTCGCAGCAGGCGGTGCTTATACAAAATACTGAATAAAGAAATATTTTCTACTTGTATTTATTTTACCAGAAATAAGGAAACTCAGATAATATTTGGAATGGATAAAGGCGAAGAACACAAGTTCATAGACCCCCCCCCCCCCACATACACATAAACTTTCTCAAATATAATATCAATGCTATACATCGTAATATCAGGAATAATTCCATCAGTGGTATTCTCGTATATATTTTCACAAAGGCATCACGTGTCACCATTTGATAATACACTTATATCTAGAGCACCACTTAGCCCTATAATCCAGGGGACGGAGCCACAAAACTTTACGACGTCGGTAAGCTAAGATTTCGTTCGGAAACGTTTCTTCATGGCAAGGAATAAGACTTGGCACTGCTGCGAAATCTCAATACAGGTTCATATTTCAGGAGGAAGAAAATGTTCCACTGCGCTCGAAATGAGCCTGATACACTTCGGCTAGGTCAGTAATGCAAAGATACGAACAAGGTCGAAATCGTTAAATGCAATGTGGATCCGCCCCCTGGGCTACCAACCCATCCTACGCTCAAAGAATATTTTCCATATTACTTCGTCCATTGAGTCTAAATGGTGCGTGTCATTTTAGTAAGGATACTTTTTTGTATGATAGTACAAGAGAATTTCACCTCCTTCCTATTTGTGGATCATTCTATATCCAGGTATTTCAAAATCCCCAACACAATCTCTGGTATCACTATGAATCCCGGATTCAGTGCTAGCCACTAAATTGAAGCATTCTGTAGACAACAATGCCCGAAGTTCGGAGAAGTTATTCCTAATTTAACTGGCATTAAATAATACTACCTTAATCCCTAATATACCAGCGACGGCGCAGAGCCGTCAGTAAAAAAGTTATTCACCAATACCAGCGACAGCTCACAGCCGTCCTGCTAATTCAGGTAATATCTAGCTGGAGCTGATAACATGACTTAGAGATACTGCTGTGAGGAGTTGTCAGCACTTCTCATGCTCCCTCTCAGCTACTCCGGGCCGGCTGGCTCAGTTACCCACCTACTCATCACCTATCATCACCTATGCCGCCGGCTTTAGCACCGACAACAGCTCCGCATCGCCACTGAGAAAACTCGATCCTAATTTGAGTATTTCATATCCCAATTCCCTTTATTCATTGCATGAACAGTAGTTAAGTGCTTGTTTAACCTCCAAATAGTTCTGTAGTTGCCGTGCATGTTATTTTATTGCTTTTCTGACTGATAAACATTGTTGTTTACATTTGTTATCCTAGCTTGTAGCAGACGACGCACGCCTAGTCGATCTAGCTTTGTATTTTCTTATTAACTCTAGTAGTTATCGTATTCAGTATCCTACTGTAGCTATATATATATCTGTAATTTTAGTTGTTGCTTGCATGATCTTGTAGTAACCATTGACTGATAACTTTGTTTATCTAAATATAATCCTGCTTGACTAGCCTACAGTGACACCAGCGCCATCTGTTGATACAGTATATTAACCCCTTGTGTGCAGTTACACTTTATTTTTATATAATCTCTATTTGGTGAATTGTATATTTAGTTACATATTCTATTATATATATATATATTTGTTTTTCTTTTTTTAGGTAGGTTATCACCCCTGGTAGCCTACTTCTGCATATTTCATACTTCTTTGTTTTTGGTTATTTTTGTTTTCGGTTAGTCTAGGCTATCATCCCTGGTGGCCTATTTCTGCGTACGGTACTTAAATTTTTAAATTTTCAGTTAGGCTATCACCGCTGGTGGCCTATTTCTGCATACCGGTATTTCATAATTTTTGTTTTCAGTTATTTTTGTTTTCGGTTAGTCTAGGCTATCATCCCTGGTGGCCTATTTCTGCGAATTTCAATTTTTAAATTTTCAGTTAGGCTATCACCGCTGGTGGCCTATTTCTGCTTACCGGTATTTCATAATTTTTGTTTCCGGTTAGGATAGGCTATAACCCCTGGTGGCCTATTTCTGTTTAAATAAACATAAATTTTCGGTGTTCGGCTATCACTGCGTATTCAAATTTAATTTAGTTTTGTTTTAATTTTCGGTTAGGCTATCACCGCTGATAACCTATTTGTGTGTATTTCAACATTTTTGTTTTCGGTTAGGCCTATTTAAGTAAGTGAAGCGACCTGAAGGGAGTGAAGTGTTTTTTAAAGTGAGTTTAGTGTTTATAAAGTGAGTTAAGTGTTTTTAAGTGAGTGAAGTGATCTGAAGAAAGTGATCGTCACCATGCCTCGTGCCTGTACAAACTGCGCCGGTAGGTTTGGTGCTTCCATGTTTGCTCCTGTCGATCCACAAGTCTGCCGACTCTGCCAGCAACGAGAGGATTTGACAGCAAAATTGGATGAAGCCCACAACAAGATCAACGCCCTCACCAGGAAGCTGGAATCACTCCAAGAGTTTGTAACACTCAACGTTGGAGTATCACTAACTCCAATTGTTTCAACTCCAGCATCCACCACCGCCCCAACGTCATCTGCTAACAATCCAACACCTGCAGTAGACACTGCAGCAGATGCTTCTGACGAACCTGAGCCGACATCAAACCAGGACAGCCGCCCTGTTCACCTTAGTCTCTCCCCCACTCCTCGTGCAAGAAGCCTGCTAGCACGAACAGTACCAACCCCTCGCCCCCGTTCTAACCACTCCTCTCCCCGACCTGTACGTAGAGTCCCGCCACCACAGGTTTCCGGATTTACACCAGTGAGGAACAGTGCACGGCCAACGCAGAAAAGGTCTCATCTACCAGTCACAATGTCAAAAAGATTTGAGATATTGGTAGAGATGGAAGACGAACCAGAGGAGACCAGGCTTGTTGGGGATTCCATCCTACGAGGACAGGTCGAAGAGTTCTGCGATAGAGTCCCAAATCAACGAAAAAGATTTTGCATCCCAGGAGCTGGACTGGACGACATTGTGGAAGCCTTCGAAGATACCACAAAGGATGCAAATGAAAATACCCTTTTTGTCATCCATGCTGGTTCAAATGACGTCATGCGCACCAGATCCGAAGAGTTGATGGAGAAATATCGCAAGATGATCCAGCACTACAAAAACAAGTCAAGGAATATCATCATCTCAGGCATTCTCCCCAAGATCGACGCACCTGACAAATTCTACGACAAGGCCTTCAGCACAAATAGCCGACTAAAATATTTGTGTCTGAGGGAAGAAGTTGAATTCATCAACCTCTGGGACAACTTCTACAACCAGCCTACTCTGTTCCGCAAGGATGGCACTCATCTAAACCCTGTGGGTTCAGCACGCATGGGTCGTCTCCTACACGAAGCAGTCCGCAGCCATGGATCAAAAAACGCCATCCGAGAAGAAGCAGCAGTGACATAAATCATCCAACGCCAAGAAAAAAAAAGAGGCAACCGAGGACCACCAGCGATAAGGACCGAAGACAGCGAGGACCGAGGACAGCCATGAACATAAATGTAGATCCGACAAGAACCAAAAATATTATTAAAGAGCGTTCCGTGAGTTCTAAAATAACAAATGTAAAGGTGTTCTATGCAAACGCTCGTAGCATACGCAATAAATTTTCAGATTTAGAGGAGCTAGTGTTTACAGAAAATTATGATGTGATTGGCATAACAGAATCTTGGCTCAATACAGAAGATAGAGACTTTTTCGCAGAGTATTCACTTCCCGGTTATGTAATGTTTGAGAAAAGCCGAATAAATCGAAATGGAGGTGGCGTTTTACTTTATATCAAAGAAAGTCTTAAACCCTACCCTCTTGTCAAAACCTCAAATTGTGAACGTCGACGCATCTTTTGTGCTAATAAAGAATAATAAAGGTACAAAAATAATACTTGCATTAATATACAGACCTCCAGCTCAATCAGTGCAAACTGACCGAGAAATTTACGAACAAATTGCAGATGTAAGTAACTCACAAGATACCGTAATTTTTGGCGACTTTAGTTTACCTGTGACCAAGTGGGGCGATACTCTTACTTCACACTCCGGACATGACTTGTATACGAACTTGCAAAGAGTTCGCTTTATCAATTTGTTCGAACGCCAACCCGTGGTAATAACGTTCTTGACATTGTACTTGCAACAAAAGAAGAATTAATAGAGAATTTGAATGTTGGTGATGAATTCAGTAACAGCGACCATCGTACGATAACTTTCACTTTAAAGTTTACTAGTAACGAACCAAATAGTAGCATCGAAAAAGTCCCTAATTTCAAGAAAGCAAACTTCCATAAACTTAGAGCTATGTTTAAAGAAACTGACTGGAGCTTTTTAATTCACAATAACGACATAAATACATCTTGGAAGTTATTCGAAGCCACTTACCTAAAAGCAGTGCAAGACTGCATACCATCGAAAATACGGCATACAGGCCATAATAATAAGCCCAAATGGTGGAATAAAGATATTTCAAACTGCCTGCTTGCTAAAAAATTTGCTAATGATAGATTAAAATCCTCACAAAATGACGAAGAATGGCTGAAATTTGTAGAGCTACGACGCAAAGCCAAAAAGTTAATTAAGCAAAGTAAAATGACCTTAGAGTTACATATTGCGAATCAAAGTAAAACAAACCCGAAAGAATTCTATAGTTATATCAGAAAGAAAAAAGTAGTTACTTCAACTGTTGGACCGTTAGTCGATGAAAATGGAGAATACACCAAAGACGAAGTACAAATGAGTAATGCCCTCAATACCTTCTTTGCATCAGTTTTTACAACAGAAGACCTCAGTGATATCCCTACACCATCGCCGATTCAGATTGATAATTCAGATGTTCTAAGCAATATCACCGTTACAGAGAGAGAAGTATTGAATTGTTTAGATAAACTCAAGGTAAATAAAACGCCTGGACCTGATACAATCTCGCCTAGAGTTCTAAAGGAAGCTAAGGATGAGCTCTCCAAACCACTGACATTACTATTCAATAAATCCTTGCAGTCTGGAAATATGCCCGATCAGTGGAAACTAGCCAACGTAACACCGATATTCAAAAAAGGCAGCAAATCCCTACCCAGTAACTATCGTCCAATTAGCTTAACCTCAGTTGTATGTAAAATGCTAGAAACGGTCATACGAGACAGACTCGTAAATCACTTAGAGGAAAATAACATACTTAACACCTTACGAGCGGCCTATGCGGTTTATTTATATGTACCGCCCAGCGGGGTGTTTTTAGCCAAAATAGGGCTGTTTACGTGATCATTTTCATGCCTAAATAAGACCCAGAACGTAAAACAAGTACCTATCCCTGAAAGGGCATAAACAGAGCTTTCGAATGACACCATAACGATCCTTTTATGATGGCTAGTTTTCTTGCAATAACCGTGCAACGCGAGTGCAAAAGCATGTAATTCGGTACTTTCCCCATATAATTCAGTATGTAGCGAGTGAGAGAGGGAGGAGGGAGCTGAGATTCGTGTCAGTAGGTTCGCCGCGGTGGTCTGGAGCAGTCATACGCTCGCTAGTCTCCTGCCACCACTTGTCTCTCTCTCTCAGCAACATTACGTGCTGAAATTGCCACTCGACCTATGTCGAGCGCCGCCACATAGTCCAGCTTTATTTAACTCGACTTATGTGGTGAGCCGCTAATTAAGGGTTAAAGATACTCAACACGGCTTTCGTAAAAAACATTCCTGTTTAACAAACCTCTTAGACTTCTTCCACGATATCCTCAACCTCTACGATGAGAGTAAAGCTGTAGATATTATATACCTTGATTTTCAAAAGGCCTTTGACAAAGTTCCCCACAAACGTTTACTGCTAAAACTAAAAGCGCATGGAATACAAGACGGTGTGTTGAAATGGATAGAAAATTGGCTCAGCGACAGAAAGCAAAGAGTAGTCATAAACGGTAAGGCATCTAAATGGACCAATGTAAGTAGCGGGGTACCCCAGGGATCGGTACTAGGACCAATTCTCTTTCTAATTTACATCAACGACATAGATGAGGGTCTCACCTGTACAATCTCAAAATTTGCTGACGATACAAAAATTGCAAATAGCGTACTCTCAAAAGAACAAGTTGACGATATGCAACACAATCTAGATAAATTGTCATGTTGGGCCCAAATTTGGCAAATGAGTTTCAATGCGGATAAATGTAAAGTACTACATATCGGATACCTAAATGAGAAAGCAAACTATTCGATGAATGGCACTCAGCTTAAGAATGTAAACAGAGAAACCGATCTGGGAGTAACAATATCGAGTAACCTAAAACCGAGTCAACAATGTTCAGAAGTTGTTAAGAAGGCAAACAAAATAATTGGCTTTATAGGCAGGTCATTTGAGCATAAATCCAAAGAAGTTATCCTAACCCTTTACAATTCCTTAGTCCGCCCTCTTCTGGAATACTGCGTTCAATCCTGGTGCCCTTATTACCAAAAGATATAAACAAGCTAGAACGAGTTCAACGTAGAGCTACCAAAATTATACCTAGCCTAAAGAACAAACCATACGAAGAGCGTCTTAGAGAATTAAATCTATTTCCTTTAACCCAGCGCAGATTAAGAGGTGACTTAATTCAAGTGTTCAAAATCATCAAAGGCATCGACAATATGAACTGTAGTAAGTACTTCACTATCGACCAATCTAATTACACGCGGGGAAACGGTTGCAAAATTATTGGTAAATCTTTTAACTCACACGAATCTAAGAATTTCTTCTTCAATCGAGTTGTCAACTTGTGGAATGGGCTTCCCCGAAACGTTATAGACTGCACCACCGTTGATCCATTTGAAACTCCGCCTAGACAAATATCTCGCATCAAACCCGCGACTTACTGCGTTTGTAAATGAATAACTTTATTTTATCCCCCCCTCAGTTACTAACCCATCTGTCCCCTACTAACTTCCTAACCCTGCCACGGACATTAGTTCCAGGGCAGTAATTCCCTTTCCAATGTTCCCTTACCCACTCTAAACCACTGTTTGGACACTTGATCCTCAGTGTTTTGGAGGACAAGCAACCTAGAAGGGTCACTAGATCTGTTGTTGCTTGATTTCCTTTGTACTCCTTCCTTTGTACTACTCTTGAGCTGAGAGGGTGTTGTCTTGTTGATTATGGCAACAAGTCTGGTACTGGAGGGTACACTTTTATCTACTATCCCATGGTACAGTAGGGGTTAAGGGGATTCAGGTTTTTCTTAGAACCCCCTAGTTTATCCCGTTTCCCGAAGAGAAAGGGGTATTTGGGGGTAGTGCATTTACTTGCACACTATTTCTCTGTACACCATCAGAGGCATTTAAATTCCCTATATTGGGTGAATCCTCACCTGAGGTAAAAGAACCACTATCGAGTGGTTCAGAAATTGGCACCTGAGGTGTAGAGTCTAGAGGGAGTTGTGGGTCGTCTCACAATCTGCTGGGGGATTTTCACATTTGTCGAGAAGTATTCTTGTTCTTAGAGGGACTTTTGTGGGACCTATTTGTAAGTTTGAGATCAACTGCTGCAGAGGGTTTGCATTTTTTCTGCTGGGGGGTCACTTTCTATATTTTTGCTTGCCCTCAGCAAGCTGGAAAGATAGTGATTTAGGAAATCACCCAAGTTTGATTGTACAGCTAATGCTCAGTGCATACCGCCAAGTAGGTAGAGTATGCGTTTCCCATAGAACTCATCAAATGGGTCCACAAATCTCACCCCTTTCTGGGTACACAGGTCACCTAACCTATAATTTAAGCATATTGCTTTGCTGGTAGAACAATCCCCTCCGTACATCCTGGGCAAAATATCAAGTATAATGCCTCTGTCTGTTTTGAGTCAGAGCTCATCAGCCAGAGTCATGACCTCCTATTATTATTGACTCTGTGGCACCGACTTTATTTCTTTTGAGAAACAGGTCATTACCACTGACCTGGACAATTATTGCTGTCTCCTTAGCACCCCAGCCGCGGGGCCTGTCATATGTCGGGCGAGAGAACCATGGCCATCACTGCGGGGCCCGACATATGTCGGAAGGGATGTTGAGCACATTATCGGCTCTGAGAGAGAGTCCACGCGTTGGGAGGACGATAGGCGGGCTCTGACCACTCGGCATGGACCTAGTCCCACCACTGACGTAACCTCTGCACCATCCCACACCCCCGGCCTCGCGAGAACAAGGAAAAACTTGGGAATTTACCGTATTTTAGGGTGTTTGCCCTCGTGTTGCACGATCGTTCCAAGAGAACCCGTGGTCGTACAAGGATGATTCAGGTGTCATTGGAAATCTCTATTAACGCCCTTTCACGGATACATAATTATATTACGCTCTGGCTCTAGTTTAAGCATGAAAAAGAGCCTGGAATGAAGCTCGTTTAGGGTAAATATGCCTGCCAGGCAGGTAGTAGAAGTTACAAACATCCCCGTTTGACAGGGGTTAGTCTTGGACCGGACTTTTTCCACTTCCTTTGCGATCTGGGAAGTCCTTGCACCTGCGAGGCTATTCACCTTTCTCACATCTCGGTAAAACTTAACAAAATGAGACTCTTGGCCTTTGACCTGAGAAACCTCAATAAAAATTGTTTTTGTCTCTTTGTCACTAACAAGACCAAACCTGCTTGACATGTTAAGTTAAGTTTGGTTCCTTTCTTGTTTGAATTATGCATAGTAGGCTTAATATTTCGTTGCCCACTTTGCACTTGACTATTCTTTATTCCTCTGTTCTGTGAAGATTTTGTTTTTTAATTCCAACTACTCCCTCTCGGGCATAGGCTGAGAGCCTGTACATTTAACCGCTAATCATTGAACGGTGATGCCCATGATGTCTCGTTCTAGTTTATGGGGTGAGATGTGAAGCAGTTTTAGCTGCAACCAGCCCCTGCCATCTTGCCTTCGCAGGATGCATGGGGCTTAGTTGCCCACTCACGGCTCGAAGCAGCCCCATCTCTGAAGCTGCCTCGCTCCAGTGCTTCACTGTCTCACCTCCTAGACTCGGACTCTCACTCTCAGAATGCCACCTATTGAGCAATGAACTCACTAGGCATTGTCCCCCTGTAGCATGTTTTGAATATAGGAATATTCATACAGTGCTATTTAATCAGGGAACAATGAGGGTACCGGTATTTATTTGGAATTTCGGTGGGCTTTCTGGTAATGCACTGATACTAGCTACATCACAAATCCCATCCCAATAATATTTTACCATTGACATATCGGGATTCGAACCCAGGTCCATTGGATTACCAGTCCAGTGGCAAGACCACTCCACCATACTTCCCCTCAGGGAAGTCATGCTGACTTTTGACATGGTCTAGAGAACTGATTCTATTTGAGGTGTTAACCTCATATTCCTGTATGGTCTTTTTCTTCTTTTTGTGTTTGACCTCTCTCCAAGCACTAGCTGTAGCAGGATCGCAGCCTCTTCTGTAGTTGCTGCTTCAATTGTTGCCTCACTGACTGGCACTATATTCATATTTTGGTTATTTGCACCTGCATGACTTGTGCTGGTGTTTGAAGGAACCACTGCCACTCACATTAGCTTCACTTCTAAGCCTATCTATTACCTTTTTCAACTCTTCCAATTTTGTTCTGCCTTCAGAAAATTAATTCTTTATAATTGTATTTTCTGTGTCCCTTTGCTTTAGTTGTTCCTTAATCCCAGCTACCTCTTTCATGAGTTTGCCTTCTATCTCAAAAACGAGACAGAGACGAACTCAGACGATCATTGAGGATGCTGGCATATGCACCTTCCTTAAAGTCAATACACCACTTTAGCTTCTTGCACTTAGTGCAAGTTGCTTTGAATTTTGAAATACCAGTAGCTGACATGGTTTTAAATTGGTTCTAACAGTTCAAATACTTTGTAAAGGCTTCTAACTTCAAGGAAAACAAATTACCAATACAATGCTAGAAAAAGGGAGTTTGTGGTGAATTATTCCTGCATCATCCGCATCCGCATATTCGTCAATGGTGTTCGTTCTGTTCTAGATTCTGACTTTGTTATGACTGCCCCACTAAACCAAAGGTCTCCCCGAGGTCAGACAGTCCCAACGTGCCGCAGCTCCCAACTGAGCAGCACTCGTGTCCTAAAGACACTGATTTTCCGAAAGGAGTGACAGCGATAGCCTGAATCCTCACTAAGTACTACTAACCACCTTCAAAAGACATTATATCTAGACCTATAGGAAAAGTTGGAGTAGATGCAGCTCGGATTCGCAGGGACGCTACTCCCTAAAAGACGGGCTAACTCCGTCTCTCCTACGAGAGAGAGAGAGAGAGATAGATAGAGAGCGAGAGGAGCAGGGTGAAGTAGGGATTTGGGAGCAAAGACAGAGAAGTGAGAGCAAGAGGGATTAAATAAGGGTTGAAAGAGAGAACGAGTAAGAGAGGAAGGGACCAAAAGAGGACGAAGCAGAGAAGTGGGAAGAGGTCGAAAAAGTAAGAACATAAATACACGAAGAGAAGATTATTATGAAAAATGTAATGAGCCATTTACAAAGCAGGTAATTAGATATCTCTATCTTTCTCTCCCTCTCCTTCATGCAGTATATATATATATATATATATATATATATATATATTATATCTATATCTATATCTATATATATATACAGTATATATATCTATATATATATATATATATTATATATATATATATATATAGTCATAGACTACAGTAGATCTGCACCGGACACGAAAATGGAACTTTGCAGTAAGGGGCCCCAAATAGGAGAACTAACCCTCAAGTTCGAACCTAGAAACCGCTAAAATATCACATTTTCGTGGTTTATAGGTTTGAACTTAGTGGTTCGTTTTCTGACTTTGGGTCCCTTACTGCAAAATTCCATTTTCGTGTCCAGTCCAGATCTTCTGTAGTCTATGATACAGTATATATATATACTATACAGGTACGGTATATATATATATATATATATATATAATATATACCGTATATATATATATATATATATATATATATATATATATATATATATGTATACTATATACCGGTATATATATATATATATATATATATATATATATATATATATTGCTGGATGCCGTGATCCCCGAAGGGGTGGCCACGAACGATACTGACACTTATGTTTGTTTTTACTGTCTTTCTTTTCATAAACGGGTTTCTTCAATATTTAAAGACAGCTTATTGACAATAGTCCACTCCACAAGTCTTTTCAACTCTAAATTCATCATAAATTATGCATGACATCATCAATATCATAATTATACTGTAGTTGTATCGTCGGCAAATAAAATTGGAAATACTGTATATTAGGCGACACATTCACTTCTTCATTTACGTATGATAAGTATAACAATGGACCTAGAACTGACCCCTGTGGGACCCCACACTTTACATTACCATAGTAGGAATGTTCTCCATTATAAATTTCATATTGAATTATACTATATCTAAATAACTTTTTGGCCATTGCAAAGCAACTCCCCTGATCCCATATACATTTTATTTTGTCAACAGAATTTCATGGTTTACAGTGACAAAAGCCTTACTGATGTCCAAAAATACCCCAACTACATTTTTTCCAGAATCAACAGCTTATGACATTTTATACCACCTCCTCTACGTAGGGTACATAGTACCCGTCTTGCAACACAATCCCACCCCTACTCTGTGCAACTATCCAATCCAAGAGTGAAGCGTTATTCTCCGTATTTCTTCTATTCACCAGCTGAGCTCTGGAACTCTCTCCCAGAATGTCTTTCCCTCTTCCTATGACTTAAATTGCTTCAAACTCTGTGTATCCAGGCATTTGGCTCGAACGTTCCTTGATTATGGCCCTGCCACACTTTCAACTCTGGGGGAAGCACTTGCTACAGGCAGTTCTGCCTTTTGTCTCCCTTACTCACATAGAAAAATAATAATAAAGTAGACGTGCCGTTTTGCCCAAAATCAAAACGGCATACCCAACTCTGCGATGGGTTACCATCATCACTAATATTACCACCATCATCACTACTACTATCATCACTACTACTATTACAATCATCACTACTACTCTCACCATCTTCACTAATACTGTCACCATTGTCACTACCATCATCACTACTCAACCGAAGAGTTGATGGAGAAATATCGCAAGATGATCCAGCACTACAAAAACAAGTCAAGGAATATCATCATCTCAGGCATTCTCCCCAAGATCGACGCACCTGACAAATTCTACGACAAGGCTTTCAGCACAAATAGCCGACTAAAACATTTGTGTCTGAGGGAAGAAGTTGAATTCATCAACCTCTGGGACAACTTCTACAACCAGCCTACTCTGTTCCGCAAGGATGGCACTCATCTAAACCCTGTGGGTTCAGCACGCATGGGTCGTCTCCTACACGAAGCAGTCCGCAGCCATGGATCAAAAAACGCCATCCGAGAAGAAGCAGCAGTGACATAAATCATCCAATGCCAAGAAAAAAACAAGGCAAACCGAGGACCACCAGCGATAAGGACCGAAGACAGCGAGGACCGAGGACAGCCATGAACATAAATGTAGATCCGACAAGAACCAAAAATATTATTAAAGAGCGTTCCGTGAGTTCGAAAAATAACAAATTTAAAGGTTTTCTATGCAAACGCTCGTAGCATACGCAATAAATTTTCAGATTTAGAGGAGCTAGTGTTTACAGAAAATTATGATGTGATTGGCATAACAGAATCTTGGCTCAATACAGAAGATAGAGACTTTTTAGCAGAGTATTCACTTCCCGGTTATGTAATGTTTGAGAAAAGCCGAATAAATCGAAATGGAGGTGGCGTTTTACTTTATATCAAAGAAAGTCTTAACCCTACCCTCTTGTCAAAACCTCAAATTGTGAACGTCGACGCATCTTTTGTGCTAATAAAGAATAATAAAGGTACCAAAATAATACTTGCATTAATATACAGACCTCCAGCTCAATCAGTGCAAACTGACCGAGAAATTTACGAACAAATTGCAGATGTAAGTAACTCGCAAGATACCGTAATTTTTGGTGACTTTAATTTACCTGTGACCAAGTGGGGCGATACTCTTACTTCACACTCCGGACATGACTTGTATACGAACTTGCAAGAGAGTTCGCTTTATCAATTTGTTGGAACGCCGACCCTTGGTAATAACGTTCTTGACATTGTACTTGCAACAAAAGAAGAATTAATAGAGAATTTGAATGTTGGTGATGAATTCAGTAACAGCGACCATCGTACGATAACTTTCACTTTAAAGTTTACTAGTAACGAACCAAATAGTAGCATCGAAAAAGTCCCTAATTTCAAGAAAGCAAACTTCCATAAACTTAGAGCTATGTTTAAAGAAACTGACTGGAGCTTTTTAATTCACAATAACGACATAAATACATCTTGGAAGTTATTCGAAGCCACTTACCTAAAAGCAGTGCAAGACTGCATACCATCGAAAACTCGGCGTCCAGGCCATAATAATAAGCCCAAATGGTGGAATAAAGATATTTCAAACTGCCTGCTTGCTAAAAAATTTGCTAATGATAGATTAAAATCCTCACAAAATGACAAAGAACGGCTGAAATTTGTAGAGCTACGACGCAAAGCCAAAAAGTTAATTAAGCAAAGTAAAAAGACCTTAGAGTTACATATTGCGAATCAAAGTAAAACAAACCCGAAAGAATTCTATAGTTATATCAGAAAGAAAAAAGTCGTTACTTCAACTGTTGGACCGTTAGTCGATGAAAATGGAGAATACACCAAAGACGAAGAACAAATGAGTAATGCCCTCAATACCTTCTTTGCATCAGTTTTTACAACAGAAGACCTCAGTGATATCCCTACACCATCGCCGATTCAGATTGATAATTCAGATGTTCTAAGCAATATCACCGTTACAGAGAGAGAAGTATTGAATTGTTTAGATAAACTCAAGGTAAATAAAACGCCTGGACCTGATACAATCTCGCCTAGAGTTCTAAAGGAAGCTAAGGATGAGCTCTCTAAACCACTGACATTACTATTCAATAAATCCTTGCAGTCTGGAACTATGCCCGATCAGTGGAAGCTAGCCAACGTAAAACCGATATTCAAAAAGGCAGCAAATCCCTACCCAGTAACTATCGTCCAATTAGCTTAACCTCAGTTGTATGTAAAATGCTAGAAACGGTCATACGAGACAGACTCGTAAATCACTTAGAGGAAAATAACATACTTAAAGATACTCAACACGGCTTTCGTAAAAAAACGTTCCTGTTTAACAAACCTCTTAGACTTCTTCCACGATATCCTCAACCTCTACGATGAGAGTAAAGCTGTAGATATTATATACCTTGATTTTCAAAAGGCCTTTGACAAAGTTCCCCACAAACGTTTACTGCTAAAAACTAAAAGCGCATGGAATACAAGACGGTGTGTTGAAATGGATAGAAAATTGGCTCAGCGACAGAAAGCAAAGAGTAGTCATAAACGGTTAAGGCATCAAAATGGACCAATGTAAGTAGCGGGGTACCGCAGGGATCGGTACTAGGACCAATTCTCTTTCTAATTTACATCAACGACATAGATGAGGGTCTCACCTGTACAATCTCAAAATTTGCTGACGATACAAAAATTGCAAATAGCGTACTCTCAAAAGAACAAGTTGACGATATGCAACACAATCTAGATAAATTGTCATGTTGGGCCCAAATTTGGCAAATGAGTTTCAATGCGGATAAATGTAAAGTACTACATATCGGATACCTAAATGAGAAAGCAAACTATTCGATGAATGGCACTCAGCTTAAGAATGTAAACAGAGAAACCGATCTGGGAGTAACAATATCGAGTAACCTAAAACCGAGTCAACAATGTTCAGAAGTTGTTAAGAAGGCAAACAAAATAATTGGCTTTATAGGCAGGTCATTTGAGCATAAATCCAAAGAAGTTATCCTAACCCTTTACAATTCCTTAGTCCGCCCTCTTCTGGAATACTGCGTTCAATCCTGGTGCCCTTATTACCAAAAAGATATAAACAAGCTAGAACGAGTTCAACGTAGAGTTACCAAAATGATACCTAGCCTAAAGAACAAACCATACGAAGAGCGTCTTAGAGAATTAAATCTATTTCCTTTAACCCAGCGCAGATTAAGAGGTGACTTAATTCAAGTGTTCAAAATCATCAAAGGCATCGACAATATGAACTGTAGTAAGTACTTCACTATCGACCAATCTAATTACACGCGGGGAAACGGTTGCAAAATTATTGGTAAATCTTTTAACTCACACGAATCTAAGAATTTCTTCTTCAATCGAGTTGTCAACTTGTGGAATGGGCTTCCCCGAAACGTTATAGACTGCATCACCGTTGATTCATTTAAACTCCGCCTAGACAAATATCTCGCATCAAACCCGCGACTGACTGCGTTTGTAAATGAATAACTTTATTTTATCCCCCCCTCAGTTACTAACCCATCTGTCCCCTACTAACTTCCTAATCCTGCCACGGACATTAGTTCCAGGGCAGTAATTCCCTTTCCAATGTTCCCTTACCCACTCTAAACCACTGTTTGGACACTTGATCCTCAGTGTTTTGGAGGACAAGCAACCTAGAAGGGTCACTAGATCTGTTGTTGCTTGATTTCCTTTGTACTCCTTTGTACTCTCATCATTATCACTACAACTATCACCATCAATTTACAATCATCATTACTTGTCACCATCATCACTACTATTATGACCATAATCACTACTACTAGTACTACTAACCATCATATCTACTACTGTCATTGTCATCACTATCATCATTACTACTGTCATCATCATCACTACAACTACAACCATCATCACTACTATTATCACCATCATCACTACTATTACCATCATCCCCACTATTAGCCTACTATCATCACTTCTAATGTCAACTAAACTAACTTAATTAACCTAACAGATGCAGGGCGAGATATTTTCGGCCACAGAATGAATGCGTTCTGTGTGTGAGCCCCTTCGGGGCACACACACTAAGAACGCCATCATTGCTAGGTGGGTGGGGAGGGGGGGGGGGGGGAGTAAAACCATATTTTGGACCTAAAATCACAACTATTGCACATATTCAAACAATATTTGTTGACTGACGTTCGCATTCACCCACCGAATGTTCGTGTGAAGTTTGGTGAAAATCTGTCTAACGGTCTAGGAGGAGTTTCGGGACATAAATAAATAATAAATAAATAAGAAAAAACCTCCTCCACAAACCGGCAGCCTCCCACGACCCCTCCTCGTGCACCGAGTATTCCAGTAAAAGAAGACTTAATAGATCTACACTCCCCAAGTCCCCACATGGAGAGAGACCTTACAGATCTGCATCCCCCATGCCACATTTCCGTCTCTCACAGCCTGTCCAGACCCCACACCAATCCCCAAAGCCACACAAGAGGAAGACCCCCCCCGAAACCGTTCAGGCGCTGCAGACACTAAACCTGCTGGTGCAGAGCGTGCCAGGCGAAAGCAAAGTCCAGGCGGCAACCCCTGAGAAACAGACGAGAAAGGCAGTAACTGCTAGAGACGTTAATCAACAGTAAATCTACTACATTTCTGGTGACCCCTGCCGTGTTGGAGTGATGGTAGTGAGGAGAGCGATGACGAGTGGGACATCCCCCGAATCAGTGAGGCCACAAACCCAGCTCTGTCTAGACCAAAGTGCCTCAGAGAAGTGCATCAGTGCCACACCCCCGTAGAAGATGAAGTAGCAGAGCCAAGCAGTTCGACACACGTAATTTCCCCCAGTTGATAAGTGCCACCCGCTGGTAAAGACGGAAGTAACCTTCACGGCTGAACCGTGGCGTAACCCCTAAAGCACCCTGGCTCAAGGAGCCCCAGTCCCGTCCCTCTAAACCCTCCGGGCCTCAGGCGCCTCTCGCATGCGCCCTCTAAAGTTTACTGTGAAGGTATTTCCTGTCCTGAGAGATATAAGATTAATACCTTTTCTATAATGTAAAACACGCCCGGAGTGCCATTAGACCGAAGCTGGAATGTAGCATTTTTCCCCCCTTTTGTTGTATATCTCTCCACGAGGCACAGGTGCAGGAGTAGTACTAGACATGACTGGAAGTTGTTTGGCGAGTATAAGAATATTTAATTCTCAGTAACTTGAGCTATAAATCATTGTGTAATAAAAACATCTAAAACCAGGAAATGCAGTAGGTCAGTCTGAGAAAGAGAAAGAGAGAGATTGCCCATGTTAGAGGTAAGAGATGGAGCCCGGACGAGTGAGACCGGAAGTGCGTGAGGATTGTGTATCAGAATCGATCCCCTTGACGGGACGCATTAATATGATAATTGTAAGTTGATTGAGTGGAGTAACACGGGCTAGGTTGTCCTGAAGTAGAGAGACGTGGACGCAGAATAGACGTGTGATTGAATGTTTGATGAAGTTGAAAGACTGTAGAAGTAGTAACTTTAGAGATGCAAGAAATAAGAGCAATTGGACAATAGTTGAAGGCTTGAGAGCTGGAAGTTTGCTCCCATTTAACCTGTCCCAAAGAAATGAAGATATTAGAGGGAATATAAAGACGAAAATGTTTGCTTAAGCAGGGAGTCAGCACAGAAGCAGTTTTTTAGTACAACAGGAGGAACACCATCTGTTCCGTATGCCTTCTTAGTATTAAGCCCAGAGAGGGCAGAAAGTACATCCTTAGAAGAGCTTAGGATATTAAGTATATGTAAGAGAGAGGAGGGTGGAGACAGAGGAATTGCACCGGAAGCATCCGAGGAGGAGTTTTTAGCAACATTTTGAGCGAAGAGCTTTGTCCGAGGAAGAAGTGATGGTGTTGCAGCTATAGTGGAAACGAGAAGAGAAAGATGAAAAAGTGATATTGTTGTATGTTTTACTAGATACCAGAAACCTTGGGATGAACTAGAGTTGAACAGTTCAGAGCATTTGTTATTGGTGAACAAGTTTTGGGTGAGTCAGGGAGCAGATTTGGCTTGATTCTGGGCAGAAACATAGAAAGTATGAGTTTCATGAGTTTAAAGGTGATGGTACCTGAAGTGACGGGGCTGGATAGAACGGGGTTGGGAAACACCTGTAGGATTGCCAGCCTACAAAGGAGTACAAAGGAAATCAAGCAACAACAGCTCTAGTGACCCTTCTAGGTTGCTTGTCCTCCAAAACACTGAGGATCAAGTGTCCAAACAGTGGTTTAGAGTGGGTAAGGGAACATTGGAAAGGGAATTACTGCCCTGGAACTAATGTCCGTGGCAGGATTAGGAAGTTAGTAGGGGACAGATGGGTTAGTAACTGAGGGGGGATAAAATAAAGTTATTCATTTACAAACGCAGTCAGTCGCGGGTTTGATGCAAAATATTTGTCTAGGCAGAGTTTAAATGAATCCACGCTGATGCAGTCTATAATGTTTCGGGGAAGCCCATTCCACAAGTTGACAACTCGATTGAAGAAGAAATTCTTAGATTCGTGTGAGTTAAAAGATTTACCAATAATTTTGCAACCGTTTCCCCGCGTGTAATTAGATTGGTCGATAGTGAAGTGCTTACTACAGTTCATATTGTCGATGCCTTTGATGATTTTGAACACTTGAATTAAGTCACCTCTTAATCTGCACTGGGTTAAAGGAAATAGATTTAATTCTCTGAGACACTCTTCATATGGTTTGTTCTTTAGGCTAGGTATAATTTTGGTAACTCTACGTTGAACTCGTTCTAGCTTGTTTATATCTTTTTGGTAATAAGGGCACCAGGATTGAACACAGTATTCCAGAAGAGTGTGGACTAAGGAATTGTAAAGGGTTAGGATAACTTCTTTGGATTTATCTCAAATGACCTGCCTATAAAGCCAATTATTTTGTTTGCCTTCTTAACAACTTCTGAACATTGTTGACTCGGTTTTAGGTTACTCGATATTGTTACTCCCAGATCGGTTTCTCTGTTTACATTCTTAAGCTGAGTGCCATTCATCAAATAGTTTGCTTTCTCATTTAGGTATCTGATATGTAGTACTTTACATTTATCCGCATTGAAACTCATTTGCCAAATTTGGGCCCAACATGACAATTTATCTAGATTGTGTTGCATATCGTCAACTTGTTCTTTTGAGAGTACGCTATTTGCAATTTTTGTATCGTCAGCAAATTTTGAGATTGTACAGGTGAGACCCTCATCTATGTCGTTGATGTAAATTAGAAAGAGAATTGGACCTAGTATCGATCCCTGGGGTACCCCGCTACTTACATTGGTCCATTTAGATGCCTTACCATTTATGACTACTCTTTGCTTTCTGTCGCTGAGCCAATTTTCTATCCATTTCAACACACCGTCTTGTATTCCTACAGGTGAGTAGGAAGGAGAAAAGAAGAAACAAACAGCAGAGACACCATTCCATACCAGTTTCTCATGATGTAGAGAAACAAGACACAGAGGAGTACCCCATTTTACCAGGTCATTCCCGTTTTCTTACTACCAGGAAGACGGGTCACCTAGGTCAGTCACCCCTATTAAAGAATGGGAGTGTCAGCCAATCACCATCCAGTATTCAAACCCTCCCCACCAATCACCAGCCTTCATTGCACCAGCAGCCAGATTTGCAGTACACATAACAAATGTTTATGCAAATTCCACATCAAAGACCTGAGTGCTGCCGACATCAGTGGGATATTAGGATCTACAGTACAAGACTGTTACATAAAACTCTGGACCAACCCAGGAACATAGAGAAGACCAGAGTTATTCTCTGATTTACCAATAACCCTCAATTATAATAAAATCACCAGAACTGCTATTATATCCTTCCTAGACTTAGTAACTCCCACCGGAGTCTTAAATAAAATACTTTAAATGATTAGGTACCTAATGATAACTACCATGTATTTTTAAGCTAAGTATTTACTTCACTATTGATGTCACAACGATTCACTATATCCCTTTAACACCTTAAGAGCGGCCTATGCGGTTTATTTATATGTACCGCCCAGCGGGGTGTTTTTAGCCAAAATAGGGCTGTTTACGTGATCATTTTCATGCCTAAATAAGACCCAGAACGTAAAACAAGTACCTATCCCTGAAAGGGCATACACAGAGCTTTCGAATGACACCATAACGATCCTTTTATGATGGCTAGTTTTCTTGCAATAACCGTGCAACGCGAGTGCAAAAAGCATGTAATTCGGTACTTTCCCCATATAATTCAGTATGTAGCGAGTGAGAGAGGGAGGAGGGAGCTGAGATTCGTGTCAGTAGGTTCGCCGCGGTGGTCTGGAGCAGTCATACGCTCGCTAGTCTCCTGCCACCACTTGTCTCTCTCTCTCAGCAACATTACGTGCTGAAATTGCCACTCGACCTATGTCGAGCGCCGTCACATAGTCCAGCTTTATTAAATACGACTTATGTGGTGAGCCGCTAATTAAGGGTTAACATTGAATGACTATAAGTTGAAGCTAAGAAAATATATGAACATGTACTCAACGAAATTGTTGAGAAAGCAAGCACTTCCACCTCGGTAATGTTTTTAAGTCTGAAAAGTCCGGAGCATCTAACTAAAAGTGGTAACTGCCACCCCTCCTCCTCGAAACTACAACGAGCCCTGTTGTGTTGCCTCTGATGTCTGGATGTGATATTCCTGACGGTGCAAAGCAGCCCTGAAGTCTGGTCCAGGCGAACCTATGCTCTGACCTGACCTGACCTGGTGTCAGGTCAGGTTTTCTGCTATCAGTACCATGTAATCTGATACTACCTGTTTTCATGGTCGGATTGTCGGCAACGAAACCGGCTCCCCCACCAGGTTCTTTACTTGGTGGGTGGGTGGCTAGACACCCTGCATGACTAAAAACAATACCTGTCAAAGGGTGGAGGAACTTTTTAGTCAACGGCCATCTAGCAACTTCATGGTAATTATTTGCCTTACGGTAATTTTTTGCCATTGTGGATTAATTGGATAATGCCATAGCCTTTGTACCAAGGTCTTCCTTTGTCTGTTTTCATCCATCCCTGCTGGTATGGTGCTATTACAGCGCTCTTTCTATCACAACAATCTCCTGTTTTTTTCCTTAAGGTGGTACAGCAGGCTGATAAGGAAGACTTAAAGTTTGGTGGATTTCCAGGAGTATTGTCCTTCTTTTCTGCTATCTCTCTGCATTTCTTTAAAATCCACCATTACTGTTCCCTCTTGGATATGGTGTCCTTGGGGGTTGATTCGCCTTGCCCAGATGTGATGGTTCCTTCTGGGTCGACTCCTATATATCCATCCATTTTTCATATTGTATGGTTTGCTTCTTTCAATTTTATATGTTTTTGTTTGCTCTTTTATCCGGTGATATAGAATTAAATCCCGGTCCTCATATACCTCAGTTACTAACCCATATGTCCCCTACTAACTTCCTAGTCCTGCCACGTTAGTGGCAGGGCAGTAGTTCCCTTTCCAATGTTCCCTTACCCACTCTAAACCACTGTTTGGACACTTGATCCTCAGTGTTTTGGAGGACAAGCAGCCTAGAAGGGTCACTAGATCTGGTGTTGCTTGATTTCCTTTGTACTCCTTTGTACCTAATCATCCTGCGAGAAGAAGTTGCTGTATTCTGTATTCTAACATCCGTGGACTTCATAAGAACATTAAAGATCTTACTATGGCATCAGTGGATTATGACATTGTCTTCTGTTTCGAAACTCTTGTTTCTGACCATAGACACATTTCAGAACTGCTCATACCTGGCTTTAATAAACCACTTCTTATTCGCCGTGACTCTCTTCCTCGTGCTCGTGGAATGAGTTTATACATCCGATCTGGCTATTATGCCCAGCCTTTGACGAAATTTCTTTGTGGTTGCCACGAGATCCAGTTGGTTAAAGTTTCCAGTAAATATCATAACCACTACATTTTTAGCCTATATAGAAATCCTGATGCCAATAACAATCTATATGACTGTCTTTTAAATGCCTTGGCATTAATTCAGTCTGTTGATGTCAAGTCATCTTTCGTTTTTGTTGGAGATGTTAATGCACATCATAAAGAGTTGCTGAACTCGGTCTCTCCAACAAATAGAAATGGTCACGCTGCCATGGATTTTGCTAATTTGTCTGGGTGTGAGCAGTTGATTGCTGGACCTACACATATTTCTGGAAACTGTCTTGATCTCGCCTTAACAGATGCTCCTGGTATTGTGGAGACTGCAGTTCTTGCTCCTGTAGGTACTTCTGACCATAATGCTGTAACCTGTAAAATCAATCTTGAATTTACTGTGCCAGATATCATTATATCTCGTAAAGTCTATCTTAAATCTCGAGTTAATTGGGAAAATGTATGTGATGATGTTACCAATATCCACTGGAATCACATACTAAGATCTGATGACCCTGTTTCATCCCTCAATAACTCTCTCTTAGACATCCTGCAAAGAAGAGTCCCTTCTAAGTTAATCAAATCCCGTATTAAAGATAAAGCTTGGTTCAATGACGACTGTAAGCGTGCATATAATAACAAGCAGGCTGCATATCACCGCTGGAGACGTAATCGAACCCAGTTGCTTTGGGATGACTATGTTTGTACATCTTCGGTCAGTTGCGCAGAGAGTATATAGTACAGCCGAGAGGGATTACAATTCCCATTTGCAGGAAGTTCTCGCAGGTGCTACTCAGCCACATAAATGGTGGGCCTCACTTAAGGCCTCACTATTTGGAATTGACTCCACCATGCCTCCACTTCGTGATTTTGATGGTTCTATCTCTTTTGATCCATTAACTAAGGGTAATATGCTTTCTAATATTTTCATAGGTAAGCAGAGTGATCAGGAATTGCAATTGCCCTTGACATGTTTCCCTAGTCCTAATCTAAAGTCGATAGCATTCAAATCAGGTGAATTGAGACAATATTTATTGGATCTTGACACTAATGGTGGGATTGACCCAGATGGATTTTTTCCTCTCTTCTTTAAGAAGATTGCTGTTGTCTTAGCACCTAAATTGGCTATAGTATTTAGGTTGCTCTTGAAATCTGGTAGTTTTCCTCTTTGCTGGCGAAAAGCTAGCATCACTCCAATTCCGAAGGGAGCTACTGCTTCGTCATCCCCATCTGAGTATCGTCCTATATCCATAACGCCTATTCTCTCAAAGATCTTTGAGAGGCTTTTAGCTAGACGCCTTTCTTCATACTGTAATCGTCTTGATATAATACCCAATTCACAGTTTGGTTTTCGCAAAGGTTTGGGTACTTGCGATGCGCTTTTAACTTTATCTCATGATCTTCAGTCTTCGTTGGACAAAGGGTATGAATCTCGTGTTGTGGCTATTGATTTTAGTTCTGCTTTTGATCTTGTTAATCATAAAGCCCTTTTATATAAGCTGCAACTTTATGGTATTGGTGGTAGTCTTTTATCTATTTTTAAAGATTTTTTGACAGACAGGTCTCAGCATGTTGTTGTTGATGGGTGCACTTCTGTTTCTGTGCCTGTTGTTTCGGGTGTTCCACAGGGCAGTGTGCTTGGGCCTCTGTTTTTCATTATTTTTATTGCTTGCTTGTGCTCTGAGCTTGAAAATAAACTAGTTTCTTATGCCGATGACATAACTTTATACTCATCAATTCCATCTCCAGAGAGTAGAATCGAAGTTGCAGCATCTCTAAACAGGGACTTGGCTAAGATTACCTCTTGGTGTGAACTTTGGGGTATGAAGCTTAATGCTAAGAAAACTCACTCCATGATAATCAGTAGATCACGTACTATGGCTCCTCCTCATCCTTGTTTGCATGTTTCTGGTGAACAAATTGAGGATGTGTCAGGTTTGCGTTTGCTTGGAGTGACTCTCGATCCAAAGTTGACATTTGAGAAGCATATTCGTTCCTTGTCTTCTACTATTGCTCAAAAGATTGGTTTACTTCGCAAGTGTTACAAAACATTCGCTTGTGAAACCACAGTCATAAACAAATTTTATGCTTTTATTTTGCCTCATTTTGAGTATTGCTCTCCTGTTTGGAACTCGGCTGCTGACTGTCATTTGAAATTGCTTGATAAAGCTCTTAATTCTATTACATTTATTCTCCCTGCTCTATCTCTTGATCTTCATCATCGGCGTCGGGTTGGTGCCCTTAGTCTTTTATTTAAAATTTTTAACAATACTCAGCATCCATTGCATAGTGTTTTACCAGAACAATTTATTCCAATTCGCGCAACAAGATTTACGAGGAGTCTTAATGACCTTGCCATGACTCCAATTAATGTTTCTACATCTCAGTTTTCTCGGTGTTTTATTCCTTCAATGATTCCCTTTTGGAATCATTTGCCAAACGAGGTTGTACAGTCAACCCATATCTCAGCTTTTAAGTCCAGAGTTAATGTTTTATTACAGCAGTAAATTTTTGTTTTAATCATGATTTGCTTTTATTCTTTTTAGAATGGTGTTTTAATTGACAAACTGATCTTTTCTTCTGGGCTCTCTAACTACTGTAGCCCTTTTCCTTTTTCTTAGTTGTCTTAGTCTCTCTCCAGTACTTACGGGTATTTTGTGGGGATTCATCTTTTATAGGTGTATCTGCACCCTGTTGGGAGGCTTAGACAGCTTCTATAATAATAATAATAATACGTCGGCCAGACTTGCTCTCGAACCTCAAACCACCCCCCCCCCCAACTTCCCCTAAGTGTCCCTGAGTATCTTACGTTGTGATTATTGATGTAAAGGTAAGGTAAAATATGTGAACATGTACTCAACTAAATTGTTGAGAAAGCAAGCAATTCCACCTCGGTAATGTTCTTAAGTCTGAAAAGTCCGGAGCATCTAACTAAAAGTGGTAACTGCCTCCCCCTCGAGACTACAACGAGCCCTATTGTGTTGCCTCTGACATCTGGATGTGAGGTTCCTGACGGTGCGAAGCAGCCCTGAAGTCTGGTCCAGGCGAACCTACGCTCTACGTCGGCCAGACTTGCTCTAGAACCTCAACCCCCCCCCCCCAATTTCCCCGAAATGTCTCTGAGTATCTTACGTTGTGATTATTGATGTGAATGTAAGGTAAAATATTTGAATATTCATTGCTAATCCCTGTGTAGATCTATGTCTAAGATCCTTTATTGTTGCGTATGCATTAATCCTTCAGAAACCATATTAAATCTTGTGTAAATCTGTGCCCAATATCTAGTGTTAACCTCTCTTCTAAGTTCATATAAAACATTCTACGCATACGTCACATAATATTGTAAATCCATAATCAAGCCGAATACTCACAGATTTTTCTTGTGTATGTCCATTCTATTTATGTATGTACCAAGTTGAAGCTGAAGTGTATACTGTGAATTGATTCCCTTCTAAATCCTCACTTTTACCTAGAACCTACGCCCAATTTCATATCTAATTAAACTCAGCTCCCCTCCCCTATTACGCCTTATTTTGTTGTGCGTTAATAGTATAATTTGTGAATAACGTATTAGTTTATTATGTTATGAAATAGATAATTTCGATCCTGCTCGTCTAGGAATTATAGTTCTGTCTAGATCTATTGCATAATTATTTCACCAACTCGAATATAACGCCAATTTGTTCTGTATTCCATATAGGAATCTGTTAACCAGTTCAGATCTCCTTCATACCTTATCAGGTATTTCCATCTAAGTGCAACTTCGTCGTGTACGCAATATTTAACTTGCAGTAATAGTATAACTACTCGTATACGCTAATTTATTGATGCGTTCTCTGATCTGCTGTAATCAATCTATTATCTGATTCAGTTAGGTTATCTTCAACCTTCGAGTATTCTTCAGTAGATATAAATCATTAAATCTGAATTCCTCGACCCGTGAGATTATCTCAGCAAATAAGAATTCATTAATCGTAAGCCCATGATATAAAGCCTCTCCTTTTAATCTAAGCCCTTCATTAATATAAAAATAATTGATCTCCCCTCTCCTTTGAATTTCAATATCTTCCTCCCCTTAGTCAGAATAATATCGCACTAACTATATTTACTATTTTGATCATCGCAGTCAAACATATGACCTGAGCGACCTACCTAGCCCAAACTAATCTGTGCGCGTTAGCCCTTTAAACCTCCCCCCCTACCCTTCCTGCCAACCGCGAGCGAGCGTTCATCCCAGAACTCCTCATCCACTTTCCCTTTTGTTCCGCCCCACCTTGTTGACGCGTACTTACAGATTTCGTTCAACCTGCCCAAAACTTATTTCAGAATAATTCACAGTAGATATTCAACTCTCATATATATTATTAGCAAGGGTTTTATCTATATGTATGTTTTGTCTGATTATATTATTGCATACCGGTACTTCCATTTTAATATTATCCTTTGATTTATGCTCATTGTATGTTCTTACCAGACCTTAGTGCGTGATACATGTTGCTAATTGTTTGCTGGCTATTCTTTATAGTAGTGCAGTAAATATCCACCCACACTCTAGGCCTATTTATATGTGTGAAGTACCTATAATTTGTTTATGTCAAAGCCTACATACTTCTTACTATTATCTTATAATAGTCAAGGAGTAGACAGTAATATCTACAGTATATGTCAGTTGAATAAACAAGAGTGTATAATTGCATGGGTGTATTTATTGTGTTCATCTTAACCTGGTTGAGTACCTAATTATTGAAACAAGAACGTGTTCGACGTGTCCCTGTTGAGAAAATATTGAGTCTAAAAGTCCATGGTTGGATTTGAGTAGAGACCAAGAACTAAGCTAGGTTGTATTATAACCCAGCATAACACTGGCGGCAGCGGTGGGATCGATACGGCATATCAACACAAGAGTTCTTATATAAATGTTTTTGTTCTCGGTACTCAATTAACATTTTGACACAATATTCACCATGGCAGCTATTAGACCACTTGATATTCCGGCGTTCAAGCCAGAAGATTATGACATACATACGTACATGGAAATAATCAAACTGGTCCTGGACATTATGTTCGGAAACGAATACGCTTCCAAGATCCACACGATAGTAGTGAAACTAGGGAAGTATGCAACCAAAGTATCAGGGTATGTGCACGACAATATGCCTGGTTTAACCTGGGTGCAATTTGAAAATTATGTGAAAACTGCTATCAATCCAGTGCTTGGTCAGACCATTGCTGATAAAGAACTTCAGGAGATAAAGTACTCAGGGGATTTAGACGGCCCAATTGAGCAACTACACCAGATAGCGATCAATGCTTTTCCGGAAGAAACCACAGCACAACGGAAGAAAATCATCTTCAAGGCACTTGTGAGAATTTTGCCAGACACGGTGGCGGACCACTTCTCGATCATAGAACCTACCAACTACGACACGGATCTGCAGGTGATAAGGCGGATCATGGCACTCAGAAAATCCAGGGAACAGGTCAAAAATCACCGTAATTAGAAAGTTAACCACCCCCCCAGCAGCAGCAGCAACCCCCATCAGTAGGCCCGTGGCTCCTCGTATTACTGATAAAGCCGAGGAATGGGCCAGGAGTCGACCAGCTGATTGGAAGCCATGCTCGGGACCGTGCATGTTATGGTCACTCAAAAGATCTTTCACGGAACTTACGAAAAGACGTAGCAAGGCCCCAAGCTGGTGGTCCCAAATTCCCTGGATCAAGCCACGTAAGGTAGCCACCATCATTGAAGACGGAACAGCCGGAATTGAAGATGGACCTAGTGAAGAAGAAGCGGAGCAGTACCTACCGGCTCTACAGCCGGATCCTCAGGATTTTTAAACTGCCCCTCCAAGCAAATAGTCGTCAACCTGGCGGGGGCTCATGATGGGACATCTACTGATGGTCTCCCAGTTTACCACAAACTCACACTTAACGGGGTGAAAGTCCGACTTCTCAAAGACACGGGAGCTTCTTGTATTTGCCTGTTCCTTCCGTTTTTCCGAAAGCATCACAATGCATTCGGGAAGATACAGCCTTCCCCTATAATTCTTGTCAGTGCAAATGATCAAGTCATTCCTAATTTAGGAAAGACTCTTCCCTTATTTGTTAGTACCCCTGTTCCCTCTCATGGAATTGGTCATTCATTTGTACTATGACTCCAAAGAGACCCAGTATGATGGTTACTTGGGCTTCGATTCGCTCACTTCTTTGAAAGCATCCATCAATTTAAAGCAGAGAACTTTGAGGTTCTCAACCCAAACCAAATGAAACCCCCAAACAACAGACTTTAAAAAAGTAAAAATGGCCAGAATCTCCACCTTCCCTGAAGAGATGCACAAAAGAGCTGATACCCCTCAGTCACGCTTTGTCTACGATAATGATAAAGAATCAGCTACGAAATTATGTAAAACTACCCCTTTTATCACTCCTCCAGCTGTCACTTCCAAATCTGTGACAAATCCACCTAACCCACACCTCCAAAGCCCTGTTAATGGGGCCTGCCTAACCGCTCCTAGCCTAGTCACGCCAACCCCATCCATACTAGCCATCCACCACAGAGATTCCTTGGATGATGACCAACAAGACCTTCTCCAATGCTTTCAAGGGAAAAACAAACCAGATTGGATGCCAAGAAAGATCTTTTCGCAGTTGATCAGAAGAGGAGACGACTTATTCACCGTAGATGGAAAAATTGTAGTCACACCGCAAGCTGCACTATCCACCATGCAATCTATCCACATGCACAATAGTAGGGTCATTTGCTTGGAATCCGTGACCATTTTGTTCCTACCTTTTTCTCTCGATGGATTTGACAACCTGAACCATTTTAAAGGAAAATTAGCTCCTATGCCCCTCTGAAAAATGACGGCTAACTCTGCTAGAGCCCAATATTCAAAATGGCTGCCAACGCCATCTTGAAAAACATGAAATGTAATATCTCTGGCATCAGATGAGCTACAAGGATGAATGAGGTGTCCTTTTTCACTAATTCTGGCATTACAAATCCACTGGAATGGTTATTGTATTGTATTGTATTGTATATTGTATTGTTATTGTATTGTATTATACTAATTGTACATACTAATCTGTCACTTCACTGTCACTACATGATTCACTGTATGAGCCACTATCAGAATCACTGTCCTCACTTTCGCTGCTATCATCACTGTTGTTCTCTGCCTGCGGTGTATATCTAATATTACTTTTTTACTGTTTCAGATGGATCGCATGCCCATCTGATGAAAATCGCCGACTTGTAAAGTGACCGAAATAATGGATAATAGAAGAGAGAGTGAAGAGTTACCAGACAAGACATTAAATCAATACGAGTGCATTTTACTCTGTGGTAAGCGATGTACCGCAGATGATCGTTTGGAAAACATTACACCTGAGAAGTGGGAATCCATCCGGGAAAAGTCTTTACAATGGAAAGAACTTGATAAGTTTCAACATATACATGAAAATGTGGATTGGGAGAAGGGACCAAAGGATCACCACATGCATAGCACTTGTTACGCATCATTATCCAGCAAGCGCAATTTATCTCAAGCCGAAAAACGCAAACACAAATCCGAGGAACGTCTTGAAAGAGATGAAGCATCAGATCAACAAGACCCTTCTCCAGAGGCCAGTGCACCTAAAAGGCTCCGCTCCAGCATGGGTGTCCTTCACGATAAGACTCTATGTGTGTGGTGCATGAAAGGGGCATACAAGAGTAGTGATCGTGACAAGCAGATTTTACTCCTATCAACAGTAGATGCCTGGACTAAATTCAAGTTACATACTGTCCGTCTGGAAGATGAGGTCATGAGATTGAGACTTGACACTCTGATTGCATCCATCCCAGATAGTCAAACAGCATTTGGGTTTGAAATCCGCTACCATCGTGCGTGCTGGCCAAATATATAAGCGACTACAAGCCCCTTTCAGATGAAAGCACTCAACATTGGTCATTCTGAACAATGAAAAGCAGCTCCTTTCAAACACTCGGAATGTGAATAACATCAATCGGGTGAGAACAAAGGTCCATCGCCATGCTAATCGCAAGAAACAAGGAAAAGGGAAGCATGCTGATTGCTCGTCGAGTAAAATGAAGAAGGATGAACAAGCTGTACAGGATATAAGCGCATGTCTCACTGAATTCAAGTGTGATCCATTTGACCATACAAACAAGACACTTCGATCCCTACAGTCAGGAATCCCAGCCTCAGATGCTCTCGCTGCCGACTTGAAATCGGCAAAGGAGGATGGCATAAGCAAACTGAAGCAGTTCTTGAATGAGAGAGTGTATTCCAAGACCAAGTCTCTCAACGACAGAGTTCCCCATAGCAAGCGTTTGAACATTTCAACTCATGAATTGAAGAAAGCAGATGGTGAGAACCTGAAGGGAAAGACTGAGGAAATGGAGCGTAATGCCTTGGCCTCTGTTCTCGGACTGGTTGAAACGAGTGGTGCCCTCAACCTTCAAGAAGTCCTGCAGCATCGTGTTACAGCCGAGTGACTTTCCATCTTCAACGTCAATGGAACCATCCGTAAGGCACAGAAAAGCAAGCTTCAACAAAAACTAACTATGACTGTCATTCCAGAGCCTGATGTATACACGTCTATTATTGATAGGGGCCTCATCTGGCGCCTAACAACTCCTACCATTGAAGACAGAGAGAAGGGAGACGGTACCAAGTATACCTGGGGAGATTATGCAGAGAAGTTGGTGCACTTTGTTCTAACGAGACACAAGCATGCTGAGCGCATCATTTGCGTCAATGATTCATATGATCAGAATTACACGATCAAGGACAGTGAGAGAATCCTGCGCCAAAAAAACCTGCCAATCAGCAATGTCTTCATGAAGACAGAAGATAAATTTCCTTCTAGTAAAGTTTTCCATGTTCTCCTCTGGGTAAACCTGAGAATAAAATCCGCCTTCAGGCATTTCTTCAAACGGAATTCCAGAGAACAGCAGCAACAACTAGCACCGAGATCATCTACTGTGTAGTTGGCAGCACTGCAAAGAATCTCACCACAGGCAAGCTTGTGCCAGAGCTCACATGCTCCCATGCAGAGGCAGATACGGCAATGCTCACCATATATAGTGTGCTCCGGTCAGACAGCTACACAGCAGCTGTCGTTCTTGACACAGAGGACACAGACAACTACGTGCAAGCGGCATATGTTGCTCAGAAGACAACAGGAATCCTGTGTGTGAAACGCAAACGTCAGCTTATCGATGCCCGATGTTTGTGCAGTGAGGCAATGGCTGCATCCATCATACCACTTCATGTCCTCACTGGGTGTGACCACAACTCTGGCTTCTATGGAGCAAGCAAGAAGCTCATCGCAGATCGTCTGGAGAAGTCTAAAGAGGCACACAACCTGCTAGAAGCATGTGGTACACAGCTCCTAGTCACAGAACAGGTCATCAGTGATTTGGAGCGGTTTGTCATTCGATATGTCTATGGTGATACCAAAAACAAGACCCTGGGAGATGTGAGGGCAGCGAAGTGGAGAGCTCAGAAGAAGAAAAAGCACTATCCGACTTGTGCCTGACTTGGACAGTCTCCGTCCACACTTGGAGCGTGCAAACTATCTTGTATATTTGCAAAAGCATTACCAGCTCCAAAGTCACCCCTCACCGATCGGCCATGGATGGCATCTTGTAAATGGCCTATGTCTGCCTGTCCGTTCAACCCAGCCCCCACTTCCCCCATCCATACCACTACCTACAAATCCGCAGGCAGAGAACAACAGTGATGATAGCAGCGAAAGTGAGGACAGTGATTCTGATAGTGGCTCATACAGTGAATAATGTAGTGACAGTGAAGTGGCAGATTAGTATGTACAATTAGTATAATACAATACAATATACAATACAATACAATACAATAACCATTCCAGTGGATTTGTAATGCCAGAATTAGTGAAAAAGGACACCTCATTCGTCCTTGTAGCTCATCTGCTGCCAGAGATATTACATTTCATGTTTTTCAAGATGGCGTTGGTGGCCATTTTGAATATTGGGCTCTAGCAGAGTTAGCCGTCATTTTTCAGAGGGGCATAGGAGCTAATTTTCCTTTAAAATGGTTCAGGTTGTTAAATCCATCGAGAGAAAAAGGTAGGAACAAAATGGTCATGGATTCCAAGCAAATGACCCTACTACAATGGTATTCATCTAGCACAACGAGAACTAATCACCACATTTCAGAAAGTATATTGGACCCCTTCCCCGTATATAACAGCAAACCGGATAACAGAAGCTTGCCGAGGTTGTGCGTTGGGTAAGGATAGAACCCGCACAGCAAGACCTGCTGCCAAACTAGTAGCCTCCAAACCATGGCCCTCTCACACACTAGTCCATCACCAGAACCGTCTCTGGCAAATCCAGGATGTTCAAGATCTTCAACCTGATGAACCTACCAAAGCCAGTCCACACCGTGTCGGCGATCTCGTGATGGTTGCTCAAATACCTGTGTCGTCTAAAGTCGAATCGAGATTTAAAGGTCCCTTTGAAATTCTAACAGTGCCAGATTGTTACCAGGTTACCATTAATTATTTTGGTAAGTCACGCACATACTGTAACAGACACGTACATATATTTCAGCCTATTGATGAGAATATGATTATGCTTGCAGATCCTGACCAGAATGACATATTCCCTACATCAAATAATCAGAATTTGAGATCCACAGAACCTATGACATAATTATGAACCCCTACCCCCTCTGACACCTGCACCAAGAAATAAACCACTGCATGTCACACCATCTATTCTACCACAAGCCACACCCCCTGTTCAGCCACGCCCAGGGCCCCTTTTCTACCCTTCACACATGCTTCCTCCTCTTCTACCTACCCGTACTGTATCTGCACCTTCCAAATTACCTACTCAAGTCATAACTAAACCTTTACCTGACCTTCATCCCCATCTATCAGCTTACCAATGTCATCTGAATCCCCATGCACTCTTCCCACTACGCCTGCTATCGCTCACATTCCTAATCTACCTACTCCACCCTTACCTAATCTGCCAACTACACCTTCTCCTGAGTATGACAGCTTACCTATTCCTCTCCCTCAAACTTCTTCCAGACCTATTACTTACGCAAGCAAACTTAAAACTTCTACTACTTCAGTTTCTCCCTCCATCTCTAAATCATCATCCCGACCTCTTCCTCTTTTGCACAACATTCTCCCTCCACTTCTACATCCAAACCGACAGTTCCTACCTCTAAATTACCTCGCACTAAACCCAGCATGTCTAGAGAAGTTTCACAAACACCCAGATCTTCCTTATCACCATCTTCCTTATCACCATTACCACACCCTCGTGTGAATCCAACAACACTAATCCCTTCTCCTTCTAATCCTACCTGTACAAGATCTGGTCGACGTGTGAAGCCACCTCAACGATGGGCGCCGACCTTCCGGCCTACCTCCAAAACCTACCTCGCCTATGCAAAGAATTCCCACTACCCATATGGCGAGGTCAACCTCATCCCCTGACTCAGCCACTCACTCCACAGGACCTCCAGCCACCACAACTCCTCCTGCTAACTAGCCACCCTCAGCCGCTGCAGCGTCTACTTCGACCCCTACAACAGCCATGAAAATAAACAGTGGACTACTTTCGGATGGCCTAACCAGTACTGTTATGAAAACCCCCCAACAGATGGTATAAAAAGCCTCCGAATCAAAACATCCACTGCACATACACATCGATATGGACATCTCTACCCCTGCTGATGTGCCGACCACCATGTGGCTGTTGACATGGCAGCACTTAAACCCTGTTCTCACAAACTCCACCACCCGGACATACATTCTGAAATTGCGAGGTCTCTACTTTTTCTTCGACGAATGTGGTGAAGTGACGAGGTTGGATAGAACGGGGTTGGGAAACACCTGTAGGATTGCCAGCCTACAGGTGAGTAGGAAGGAGAAAAGAAGAAACAAACAGCAGAGACACCATTCCTTACCAGTTTCTCATGATGCAGAGAAACAAGACACAGAGGAGTACCCCATTTTAACAGGTCATTCCCGTTTTCTTACTACCAGGAAGACGGGTCACCTAGGTCAGTTACCCCTATTAAAGAATGGGAGTGTCAGCCAATCACCATCCATTATTCAAACTGTCCCCACCAATCACCAGCCTTCATTGCACCAGCAGCCAGATTTGCAGTACACAGAACAAATGTTTATGCAAATTCCACATCAAAGACCTGAGTGCTACCGACATAAGTGGGGATATTAGGATCTGCAGTACAAGACTGTTACGAAGAACTCTGGACCAACCCAGGAACATAGAGAAGACCAGAGTTATTCCCTGATTTACCAATAACCCTCAATTATAATATAATCACCAGAACTGCTATTATATCCTTCCTAGACTTAGTAACTCCCACCGGAGTATTAAATAAAATACTTTAAATGATTAGGTACCTAATGATAACTGCCATGTATTTTTAAGCTAAGTATTTACTTCACTATTGATGTCACAACGATTCACTATATCCCTTTAACATTGAATTACTATAAGTTGAAGCTAAGAAAATATATTAACATGTACTCAACGAAATTGTTGAGAAAGCAAGCACTTCCACCTCGGTAATGTTCTTAAGTCTGAAAAGTCCGGAGCATCTAACTAAAAGTGGTAACTGCCTCCCCCTCGAGACTACAACGAGCCCTGTTGTGTTGCCTCTGACATCTGGATGTGAGGTTCCTGATGGTGCGAAGCAGCCCTGAAGTCTGGTCCAGGCGAACCTATGCTCTACGTCGGCCAGACTTGCTCTAGAACCTCAACCCCCCCACCCCACCCCCAACTTCCCCGAAGTGTCTCTGAGTATCTTACGTTGTGATTATTGATGTGAAGGTAAGGTAAAATATGTGAATATTCATTGCTAATCCCTGTGTAGATCTATGTCTAAGATCCTTTATTGTTGCGTATGCATTAATCCTTCAGAAACCATATTAAACCTTGTGTAGATATGTGCCCAAGATCTAGTGTTAACCTCTCTTCTAAGTTCATATAAAACATTCTACGCATACATCACATAATAGTGTAAATCCATAATCAAGCCAAATACTCACAAATTTTTCTTGTGTATGTCCATTCTATTTATGTATGTACCAAGTTGAAGCTGAAGTGTATACTGTGAATTGATTCTCTTCTAAATCCTCACTTTTACCTAGAACCTACGCCCAATTTCATGTCTAATTAAACTCAGCTCCCCTTCCCCTATTACGCCTTATTTTGTTGTGCGTTAATAGTATAATTTGTGAATAACGTATTAGTTTATTCTGTTATGAAATAGATAATTTCGATCCTGCTCGTCTAGGAATTATAGTTCTGTCTAGATCTATTGCATAATTATTTCACCAACTCGAATATAACGCCAATTTGTTCTGTATTCCATATAGGAATCTGTTAACCAGTTCAGATCTCCTTCATACCTTATCAGGTATTTCCATCTAAGTGCAACTTCGTCGTGTACGCAATATTTAACTTGCAGTATTAGTATAACTACTCGTATACGCTAATTTATTGATGCGTTCTCTGATCTGCTGTAATCAATCTATTATCTGATTCAGTTAGGTTATCTTCAGCCTTCGAGTATTCTTCAGTAGATATAAATCATTAATTTTGAATTCCTCGACCCGTGATATTATCTAAGCATATAAGAATTCATTATTCGTATGCCCATGATAAAAAGTCTCTCCTTTTAATCTAAGCCCATCATTAACACCTTATTGGCGGGCTATGCGGTCTATTTGACCGTAGCGCCCAGCGTTTTTTGTTTACCCTAAGTAGGGTTGTTTACGTGATAATGTTCATGCCTAAATAAGACCCAGAGCGTAAAACAAGTATCTATCCCAGAAAGGGCGTAAACAGAGCTTTCCAATGACACCCGAACCATCCTTGTACGACCACTGATTCTCTTGCAACGATCGTGCAACACGAGTGCAAAAACCCTGTAATTAGGTAATTTCCCTACATAATTCCCTGTGTAGCGAGTGAGAAGAGGGGGAGGAAGTTAGAATACAGTTCAGTTCGTCCACCGCGGTGGTGGAGGACGGTCATAGAGTTGCTACGCTCCTCACACCGCTCAGCTCTCTCTCTCAGCAACATTACGTGGTGAAAATGGCGCTCGACATAAGTTGTGAACCGCCACATAGTCCATGTTTATTTCACACGACATAAGTTGCGCGCCGCCAATTAAGGGTTAATATAAAAATAATTGATCTCCCTTCTCCTTTGAATTTCAATATCTTCCTCCCCTTAGTCAGAATAATATCGCACTAACTATATTTACTATTTTGATCATCGCAGTCAAACATATGACCTGAGCGACCTACCTAGCCCAAACTAATCTGTGCGCGTTAGCCCTTTAAACCTCCCCCCCTACCCTTCCTGCCAACCGCGAGCGAGCGTTCATCCCAGAACTCCTCATCCACTTTCCCTTTTGTTCCGCCCCACCTTGTTGACGCGTACTTACAGATTTCGTTCAACCTGCCCAAAACTTATTTCAGAATAATTCACAGTAGATATTCAACTCTCATATATATTATTAGCAAGGGTTTTATCTATATGTATGTTTTGTCTGATTATATTATTGCATACCGGTACTTCCATTTTAATATTATCCTTTGATTTATGCTCATTGTATGTTCTTACCAGACCTTAGTGCGTGATACATGTTGCTAATTGTTTGCTGGCTATTCTTTATAGTAGTGCAGTAAATATCCACCCACACTCTAGGCCTATTTATATGTGTGAAGTACCTATAATTTGTTTATGTCAAAGCCTACATACTTCTTACTATTATCTTATAATAGTCAAGGAGTAGACAGTAATATTTATATGTCAGTTGAATAAACAAGAGTGTATAATTACATGCATGTATTTATTGTGTTCATCTTACCCTGATTGAGTACCTAATTTGTGAAATAAGAACGTGTTAGACGTGTCCCTGTTGCGAGAATATTGAGTCTAAAAGTCCATAGTTGGATTTGAGTAAAGACCAAGAACTAAGCTAGGTTGTATTATAACCCGGCATAACAGTCCCGTTTGAATACGTCCTCCTTATTGCTGACAACAGTAGAACAAGCATGTGTAAACCAAGAATGTTTTGCATTGGACAGAGAAAAATTAAATCTAATGTATGCCTCCATGCCCAAGATTAATGCCTCAGTAATGTGTTCAGCACACTCAGATGGTTCCCGAGCATGGAAGCAATAATCATTCCCTGGGAAATCAAAGAAATGCTGCCGAAGTGATTCCCAGTCAACAGCGCCACAGGGCCACAAACGCCACCGGCTGGGAGGATTGGATGGCAGTACTAGAGAGATAGGACAGGTAACAGAGATAAGGTTGTGATCTGAGGTGCCTAAAGGAGAGAAAAGGTTTATAGCGTAAGTAAAAAGATTAGAGGATAGAAATAAGTCAAGGATATTGAGCCGATCTCCAAGGCGGTCAGGGATACAAGCAGGGTGCTGGACTAACAGCTTTAGGTCATTTAGGAAAGAAAAGATTTAGTCTTGCTCACCAGGTTGGTCAGTGAAATGAGAGGAGAGCCACTGATGGTGATGAACATTGACATTGCCTAAGATGGAGATTTCAGAGAAAGGAGAGGTTGATAAGATGTGTTCCACTTTAGCGTTTCAATAGTAAAATAGTTTAGGAGAGTCAGTAGAGTTAGACAGCACATAAATATTTAGTCTGAGAGTGACAGGAAAGTTTAAACCAAAACATTGAAAATTCAGAGGAGTCTAAGTTGGGAACACTTAAGATATAAAATCAAATCAATCTTTAACCCTGTCAATAGACGATGACGTTTTCTTCACTTTCTTCTGTCTAACATCAGACGATATCATTCAGCTTTGAATGACTCTTCAGGAATCCAAGGAGTAAAGTATATCTCGATTATCCTTTTGACTCCTACAGTTCCTTTTTAGGCTGAATTAAATAGTTTACTGATAGCCAGAACAATAGAAAGACTATAACTAAACAAAATAAAAACCTCGAGAGAGAGAGAGAGAGAGAGAGAGAGAGAGAGAGAGAGAGAGAGAGAGAGAGAGAGAGAGAGAGAGAGAGAGAGAGAGAGAGAGAGAGAGAGAGAGAGAGAGAGAGAGAGAGAGAGACGGGGAAGGGGAGAAGAGGAATAAAGTTATGTAGAGTGAATTTAGAAGTGGAAAGTGGAAAATGCAAGGAAGGGATGATAAACAAGAACAAATTGACACAGATAGATAGATCGATAGATAGATAGGTAGATAGATAGACTCAGACTCAATTTTGTATTTCATAAAAAGCTACACAGTTACCTTTTTACATTATATACAATAGAAATAACAGTGACCGCATTCTAGGTTCACGGTTTTGCACAAATGTAATTCTTGACTTGATGGTATTAATATCATTAGTTCTCAAATCTGATACGTCATATTCATGCAATAGGCTATGGTTAACTTATTTTGCTAACGATAAGTAATATCAAGGTTTACCAAATATTTCTGTAAAATCTTGCGCAACTGTTATGACATTTATGAACAAATCTTATTTGTAACCAATTCATTAAATGATTATGGATCCTTACGGATCCTTTGATCTACAACCTCCCTCAACATTGCCCTTGCTCATGCCTAACTTAGGAAATTTAACTGTGGGCCAAAGTCCCGGGGTCTGGGCACAAATATGGCGGATTTAACCCTTAATTAGCGGCTCACCACATAAGTCGAGTTAAATAAAGCTGGACTATGTGGCGGCGCTCGACATAGGTCGAGTGGCAATTTCAGCACGTAATGTTGCTGAGAGAGAGAGACAAGTGGTGGCAGGAGACTAGCGAGCGTATGACTGCTCCAGACCACCGCGGCGAACCTACTGACACGAATCTCAGCTCCCTCCTCCCTCTCTCACTCGCTACATACTGAATTATATGGGGAAAGTACCGAATTACATGCTTTTTGCACTCGCGTTGCACGGTTATTGCAAGAAAACTAGCCATCATAAAAGGATCGTTATGGTGTCATTCGAAAGCTCTGTTTATGCCCTTTCAGGGATAGGTACTTGTTTTACGTTCTGGGTCTTATTTAGGCATGAAAATGATCACGTAAACAGCCCTATTTTGGCTAAAAACACCCCGCTGGGCGGTACATATAAATAAACCGCATAGGCCGCTCGTAAGGTGTTAAGGAAGATAAGTTTACTCTAGGCTACTAAGACTGAAAAGGTCCGCTCATATAAATTAATAATAATACCGGGAGTGTAACTCACTATTAAAATCACCATAGAATATTGCAGTTAGGCAAGGTGGAAATGCTGATGGAGGTGCTGATGGTTGGTAGGCAAATGGCTACCAATCGAACACCATTGTATGTTTACCTCAAGGTGACCACATGGGTGCACCTGAATAAATAATGAATAACTAAGGTTGAAGAAAGTTAAATCATGATAATAAGGCTTAGCTGTCAGTCGGTCTGTCTGTAGGATGAAGTTGAGTTTAAGTTAATGATGAGAGCTGGATGAAACCGGAACCAGGATCGCGGCGAACTAAGGAGTGGAGTTGTTGCTAGGACGATAGACAAAAGAGCTCTGCCGCGGTGCGCCACAATCCGAGACGTCATCGTCTTATGCTACAAATCTAGCGGCTACTGCTAAGCTTGTAGCGGATATCTAGCGGTAAATATCGCACAGCTTTTATAATATTACGGCATGGTTTATATGATAAATCATATATGCATTCCTAAAGACACTCAAATACTATACTTTCGTATAATAGGTTTTATTTAACTCATTAACCCACTGAGCCCCAGCTAAATATAAATAAATGTACCACCAGGGACCGGCAGGTTTTGAAAAAAAAAAAATCCAGAAACAATAGCGAATGGGTTAGGAATGAAGGAAAAACCACAAAAAAACGATCAAAAAGGTCAAAAATTAGTCCTACGGAGCCCCCGAAAACGGATTTTACAAGAGTAAAAATTTGAAGGCAAAAACACCCAAAAAAAAAGGTTTTTGTGCGCTCACGCACACGCGATTGGAATTTGAGAGTTTTCAACCATCACCAAGGTTGCGTGGGATACTTACACAGTTCCTATACAAATTTGAACCCTCTAGGTGTCACAGGACCGGAGTAATTAGCATTTACGACACGTTGTGGTCGCTGGGGTTTAGCGTTTCATACATTGCCGACGACACGTTGTCGTCGCTGGGGTTCTGTGGGTTAAGCTTACATACTGTACAAACTGTATTTAGGGTATGATTCATAGAAAATGTAGGTTATACCACTGACTATCGTGAATCCACGATACACTCCCCCCCCCCCCCCCCCCCCCCCCCCCCCCCCCCCCCAAACACAATACCTGAACCCCACCTTATATCTAGAGTTGCCCAGAAGCAATCTTGTGTCGCCACATATCAATGGCGCCACGAGCTGCGCGTCTGGGTCTAGTCCCGATCCGAGGCGGATCCCCAACGGGTTGTGGTGGATCGACTAAATTAGCGTCCTCGGACCCAGTATCATCAGGTGGAGCTTCTTCATATGTAGAAAAGCCAAGCTCCATAGTGTACAGTCGTGCGACCGGACGAATTGTTGTCCCAGTAGCTGTCTTGAGCAGCGCCACTCGCCCTACTGAACCCTCGCCCTCGTACACCTCCACTACGCGGCCCAACTTCCAATACAATCTAGGACTATCATCATGGATGAACACTATCTCGCCTACAGAGGGTGCTGATGGTTGACCAGCAGTCTTAGTTGCCCTCTCACATAGTGCCAATAAGTAGTCATTCACCCATCTCTTTCTAAAATCACCTATAACCCTAGAAATATACTGGTACCGTCGTGACACCGCAGCCTCGGTGAACATCGAAGGGTCCTCTAACTCTGCCTGTGACTGCAAGTCAGTAGGAAATGCAGTCAACGGCTTGCCATAGAGCAAATGCGCTGGTGTTAGTGGCAGTGGTTCTTGCAGGTCGGTATATACATAAGTGAGAGGACGATCGTTAACAACCGCCTCGACTTCAGTGAGCACAGTTACTAGTTCGCTCCTTTTTAACAAGGCGCGTCCTGCAACTGCCCGTAAGCCTGACTTCACGATGCCTACACACCGTTCCCACATTCCACCAAACCACGGCGCTTTGACTGGTATGAATTTCCACTCGCACTTCTGCTCTCCCAAGTAAGCAACAACTGTTGGATCGTCGCTAATATCTTTCAAGTACCTGGAAGCTTGAAGAAAAGAGGGAGCATTGTCGCTGAGAATCAAATGAGGGAAGGAACGACGTGCACAAAATCTCCTGAATGCCAGCATACACTCCTCACAAGACATATGGTCACAGAGTTCTAAATGTATTGCACGTGAAGTGGCACAAGTAAATAGCAATACATAAACCTTGTCCAGTTCCCTAGTTCTCAGTGCGCCGGTATAGTCTAGTCCTGTAACTCTGAAGGGTTCTAGATGATTAACACGACACTCTGGCAAGGGTGGAGCAGGTCCAGTCGTAAATGGTCTTCCCCTTAGTCTACGGCACACCACACACCTTTTGACTACTCGTCGAACTACCTGCCGAACTCTGGGTATCCGCCAGTTGAGACGCAATTTAGAAATAACGTGGTGGACCCCGTAGTGCATTACTTCTTCGTGTGTGCGTTGTACCAGTAGATCGGTGACATTGTGTGTTGCAGGCATCAGGATAGGATTGTTGGCACAGTCGTCTACACCTGACCACTTTAGACGTCCCTCACATCTAATAATGTCATTCTTCAGGTGTAGCCTTAGTTGACGCACAATGTTAGGCATTTTAATCTTACCAGAACTTCTCATGTACTCTAATTCCTGACTGAAGGATTCCCTTTGAACCCACCTAATTAGTGTTACCTCAGCTGCTTTTATTTCTACTGCATTTAAGCTTTGACCCATATTGCAAAGTCATCCCTGTAGCCTGGCCTTTATATTGGTGATATAACGCAACACCCAAGCTATGACCCTGACTAATTTATTGTACCCACCGATCCTTACCCACTCTAACATAGGACTCGGTGTTGATGTCGGTTGAATGACAGCTGTCACCATGTCTAAAGGCAAAGCTAACTCAACCTCGGCATTCCATACACCCCAAGTCCCTTCGTGGAGCAGCCATTTTGGGCCTTGCCACCACAGGTCGGACTTAATCAATTTGGATGCCGTTACTCCCCTACTTATTAAGTCACTGGGGTTGTCCTTGGTTGGTACATAATGATAGAAGGTGTTTGGTAGTAGGGATCGTATTTCATCCACCATATTGCATACATAGACGGGCAATGTCCTTTGACTATGCACCCAGCTTAGTGCAAGTTGGCTATCGCACCATATGTGTACCGCCCTTAGTTGCAGTTCGTTATCGTATGAAGTGCGTACATGATTAACCAAACGTCCCAATAGCAGCATGGCAGGTAGTTCCAATTTGGGAATCGTGACCCCCTTTACCGGTGCAACCTTAGCCCGGGCGGTGAGTAAATTAATCCCAAACGAGGTAACACAATAAATAGCTACTTCATACGCTGTGGCACTCGCATCACAGAATGCATGTAAAGACATGGATCCAAATGCGGTCACTTGGCGCGGTAACTCTGATGTACATAGGGTGTTAAAATCTTCTAGTAAGGATCTACCCTGTTCAATAAGATCATCGGGTAAATTTTCGTCCCACCCCATGTTGCGTCTCCACATTTCCTGCATTAGGATCCTAGCTCTGATGGTAACAGGTAATGCTAAACCTAAAGGATCAACAAATTGCGCGACTTTACTTAACAGACTACGTTTTGTGTGCGTCCCTGTCTGTTTAGTATAATCTCTGTTCCGGTACATCAGTATGTCTTTCCCTGGTTGCCATATCATCCCCAAGATTCTGGCATATTCTTGGTTATCAGAAGCTACCCTTTCTATTATTAGACCTTCCCGAAGCAACACAGAATTTGAAACCCACTCGCGGAGAAACAGATGAGCCTCAGTGAACACCCTACTAGCCTGCCTATAGTTTGCGACTAGTTCCTTTTCACTATCACTTGACCCCTGTAAATTGTCTATGTATAATCCACGAGCGAGTTCAGTCGTGTCTTCTTCAGAATCATCAAGATAATTTTTAATGGTCGCGTTTAATACAAATTCTGAACATGTAGCGCCAAACAAGACTACCTTAAACCGATAGGTTACTATGGCACTCTCCGGGTCGTCGATGTTTTTGAACCAAAGGAACCGGGTTACGTCTCGATCCCCCTTCTGTAATTTCACCATCAAGAAGGCCTTTTCTATATCGTTGGTGAATGCGTAACGTCCCAGTCTAAAGCGCAGTAATTGCTGCGATAGGTCCGACACCATGGAAGGGCCGGTCAATAGACAATCATTTAGACTGCGACTATGGCCTAGGTGGGCTGAACAGTCATATACCACTCGGATGGGAGTGGTAACACTGTCCTTCTTCACCCCATGATGTGCGAGGTAATGGACCTTCCCGGCACTCCCTGGTTCATCCACATCGACGACCTTGATAAACCCTCGTTTGAGATAATTTTTAACCCTTATTTAGCGGCGAGCAACATAAGTCGAGTTAAATAAAGCTGGACTATGTGGCGGCGCTCGACATAACTCGAGTGGCAATTTCAGCACGTAATGTGGCTGAGAGAGAGAGACAAGTGGTGGCAGGAGACTAGCGAGCGTATGACTGCTCCAGACCACCGCGGCGAACCTACTGACACAAATCTCAGCTCCCTCCTCCCTCTCTCACTCGCTACATACTCAATTATGTACTGAAAGTACCGAATTACCTGCTTTTTGCACTCGCGTTGCACGGTTATTGCAAGAAAACTATCCATCATACAAGGATCGTTATGGTGTCATTCGAAAGCTCTGTTTATGCCCTTTCAGGGATAGGTACTTGTTTTACGTTCTGGGTCTTATTTAGGCATGAAAATGATCACGTAAACAGCCCTATTTTGGCTAAAAACACCCCGCTGTGCGGTACACATAAATAAACCGCATAGGCCGCTCGTAAGGTGTTAAAAACCTCGTCATAAGCCTTGTAGGTGCTAGGTTCTTGGGTCAGTTTCCGCTGCAAGGCGCGTAACCTACCCAACGCTAAACCATAATTGGTTGGCAAACTGATATTCTCATGTTTCCATGGTAGACAAACTTCGTATTTTTTTCCGTGGTCAAGTAACGCACAGATTCCGAGAACTTATCTATCGCGAATTTTGATTCCTGGTCATTCTCCACAGGTTTAATTCCTATGTGGTCTAGTTTCCACAGTCTTTCTAGATTGAACTCGGCAGCTAACTTTGGGTCCACAATATGAGTATCATCTTCGGTGAACTCTTCCGCCGCAGTCGTGCTCATCCTCAACACGGATACCGTGTCAACCAGAAACTTTGACTGGGTAGTTTGGACTGTACCGCTCATGCAGTAGCCAAACTTAGTGGGGATCGAGATTACTCCACTCTCTCTTTTAAAACCAGGGTGTACTACATCATAATAATAATCTGCTCCTAACAGTATGTGCACCTCCTTCAAGTCACCTACGGGATCAGACAGGTAAATACCTTTCCTACGAAGTGCATGCTCTACTTTGTTAATTCCTACAGATTGATTGTCTGGGAGTTCATCTACCACTACACACTGTAAGAAGTGTTTCTTCTTACGGTAGATGTAAGCAACTTCAACAACGTCGTAGTCTCTACTGTCGGTCACTCCTGTAAAACCTTGCAACCTAAGGGTCTCACTACCTACTACACAGTGTTTTAGACCGTCCAGCACCGATCTCTTTATAAAGGATCGTTGTGAGCCCTGGTCCAGGAGTAGCCGACAGACTTGTGTCCTGCCATAACCCTCTATGGGTATCTTGATTGTGGGTAAAATGGTGGTGTCCTTCCTACTGCCTACCATTAGTGTTGCAGTACCCCCTACTTTTTCCTCCTTGTGGGGCATAACTTGTCAAAGTGATGACCCTCACAGTTGCGACAGGGCCTCAAATAGGAAGCAGTACATTTACCCTGCATACCATGGTCCTTACTCAGACAACCCTTGCATAATTTTTAGCCTCCTTGCTTGAGCTAATTTGGCTTCATTGGTTTGATATTTGGTACAGCTTAGCCATTTATGCTTGGGATTGTTGCATAGCCTACATGACATTTGTGGTTTCTTTCGTGACTCTTCAACCTTCCCTTTAGAACCTACCATCATATTAATTGAACCCCTTGCTGTTGTCCCTTCTGACCCACTCACCATCCTACCATTGTTCAATTGTATGTTGCTAATCTCCTTTCTAAATGCCTCTTTGAACTCCTCCAAGTCAAAGGTACGAACCTTATCTAGGATAGCTAGAGGTAATTTCTGTCTTAAAATTATGACCAGCATTTCTTGTGAGGTTACCCCCAAGCATCTAATGATCTTGTATGACACTGCATATCTGCCCTGAACTTTGTCAGTTCATCGACCCTGTACCTAGGCTGTGTTAGGTTCAACAGGGCATTCACGTGGGCTACCTTGAGCTGGTCAGTGTCTCCATACGTCGCCTGTAATAACCTCACAACACTATCATAATTTTCACCTATGATGGAAAAACCTTCTACCAAATGTAAAGCTTCATCCTCGAGTTGGCCTTTGAGATAATGGAACTTTAGTACATCGTCAAGTTTTGATTCATGCACTGTTGATTTAAAGATGTCCCAAAATGCTAACCACTCAGTCAAGTTTCCCCTGAACTTCGGTAAATTTAATTTGGGCAAGTTGACTTCACGACGGGGATCTGTCTGCTTGGCAGCGCTGATAGTCGAGGTTATCTCTATCTTCTTCACCGCCCTTCGCAGTAAATGGATTGCCTCTAAATTGGCGATATCATTGACAGCGCGCTGCTCGTACTCCGCATGAATATCGGACTCTTCCTCTAACCCTGATACTATATTTTCATTCAGGGTAACTGTACGATCATAGGTAGTTTGTAGGTATTCTAACCTAGCCTCTAGTTGTTCAGGAGTTGCACTAGCTACAAAGTCTTCCAAATCGGACGTTAGCCTAGTGATGAGACCACTCAAACCCCCTCTCTGGTTTTTCAAGACTGTGATAGACATAATTATGGTTTTATTATCTTCTGGTTTACTAGCCATTAAATGATTCACACGAATTAGCCTAACCCTTCGTCGGCCAATACAGAACTCTATAATAAGTCTCGATCGATCGTGAAATATAGGCCTACCCTTTTGTTAATTGTCATATGAAATTACATTTTAGTCCTCATATGCAATATTGTTTCACTTTAGCCTACCCTTCATAGATTAATGTAATTAAAGTAAAGAGGTAGAAATGAATATATAAACGGCTTACCTTACACAATACAGTACCACGAGAGATTGGGATATGATGATTAAACAATGAAGGAAATATGAGATGGTAGGTCAGTCATAAGTCAAATAGTAAATAATAATGAAATTAGGGAAACAAATGCAGGGTTAAAAAAAAAAAATAAAGAAAAAAAGAAAGAAAGAAGGATAATTTACTGGGGGAATGTGATGGTTGGGAAGCAGAATTTAGGGAGTCGCAGGCTTACTACTCCGGCATCACGCTCTAGCCAGCGTTTAGTCATGACAGTAATCTTGTCATGCAGGATCTTGTTTGTGTCGAGGTTTAAATGGACACCATCTATGTCAAGATCCTGCGGTTTTGACGAGACAGACAAAAAGCGATGGCGCGTCACGTCTAGCCTAGAGCGTAATGACCGGTTAACAGAATTCCTAATTCTATTATATTGTTCTGCTGGCATTCCCCTTACCCTTGAGCGGTATTCTAGGGAAATCAGGATACATTTCCTGCCCGTGTCCCTCTCTACAGCCAGAGCCAGGTCCCCTAACGCCGCAGCCAGAGCACGGGGTTCGGTGTCGGGGGTTATGTCGTTGCCCCCGATGAGTAAATATGTGTAGAGGGGCCGGTATATTACCAACCTACCCCACTCATCGGAGGACTTAAGACTTGTGATGTTAGCCCCCGGCACCCCAAAGTAGCGGAATTGAAATTGCCGATCCCCGGTCGCTCCTCTGTAATCAACAGGGCCCTGGTCTGCTGCCCTCAGTCGGGTTGCGTATGAGTGGCTGAATATCGCTATGCGATCTACCTCGGCCACTACTTGCACCGGTCTATACCCCAGACCTACACCCCCCGGATCCTTTGATCTACAACCTCCCTCAACATTGCCCTTGCTCATGCCTAACTTAGGAAATTTAACTGTGGGCCAAAGTCCCGGGGTCTGGGCACAAATATGGCGGATTTAAGGAAGATAAGTTTACTCTAGGCTACCTAAGACTGAAAAGGTCCGCTCATATAAATTAACCCATAACTAGCGGGGCGCAACATAAGTCGAGTTAAATAAAGCTGGACTATGTGGCGGCGCTCGACATAACTCGAGTGGCAATTTCAGCACGTAATGTGGCTGAGAGAGAGAAACAAGTGGTGGCAGGAGACTAGCGAGCGTATGACTGCTCCAGACCACCGCGGCGAACCTACTGACACAAATCTCAGCTCCCTCCTCCCTCTCTCACTCGCTACATACTCAATTATGTACCGAAAGTACCGAATTACCTGCTTTTTGCACTCGCGTTGCACGGTTATTGCAAGAAAACTATCCATCATACAAGGATCGTTATGGTGTCATTCGAAAGCTCTGTTTATGCCCTTTCAGGGATAGGTACTTGTTTTACGTTCTGGGTCTTATTTAGGCATGAAAATTATCACGTAAACAGCCCTATTTTGGCTAAAAACACCCCGCTGGGCGGTACACATAAATAAACCGCTCGTAAGGTGTTAATAATAGTACCGGGAGTGTAACTCACTATTAAAATCACCATAGAATATTGCAGTTAGGAAAGGAGGAAATGCTGATGGAGGTGCTGATGATTGGTAGGCAAATGGCTACCAATCGAACACCATTGTATGTTTACCTCAAGGTGACCACATGGGTGCACCTGAATAAATAATGAATAACTAAGGTTGAAGAAAGTTGAACCATGATAATAAGGCTTAGCTGTCAGTCGGTCTGTCTGTAGGATGAAGTTATGTTTAAGTTAATGATGAGAGCTGGATGAAACCGGAACCAGAATCGCGGCGAACTAAGGAGTGGAGTTGTTGCTAGGACGATAGACAAAAGAGCTCTGCCGCGGTGCGCCACAATCCGAGACGTCATCGTCTTACGCTATGAATCTAGCGGCTACTGCTAAGTTTGTAGCGGATATCTAGCGGTAAATATCGCACCGCTTTTAATATTACGGCATGGTTTATATGATAAATCATATATGCATTCCTAAAGACACTCAAATACTATACTTTCGTATAACAGGCCTTATTTACCTTATTAAGCTTACATTCTGTACAAACTGTATCTAGGGTATGATACATAGAAAATGTAGGTTATACCACTGACTATCGTGAATCCACGATAATGTCATTAGTCCAGTCAATTCACATGCATGATGATATTTTAATATCAGCATTTTTTGTATAGCTTTGTGGTAACCAATTGCAAACTGCTTAAGAGGAAGTTGGCACATTTTGTTATAAAACTATAATTCGGAACTATAAAAACTTGAACAGTAACTTTGAAACAACCAAGTAAAACCCCTAACATTAACATTAGAAAATGTACGTAAAATACAAATAAATTCATTATATAACTTGTTACGAGACCTTATGACGTTCTTGTCATTATTTAAATTATCATTCATTTAAAACCCTAGATACTTTTGTTCATGAACAACATTCAATATCGCTCCACATAGCATTAACTTTGGCTAGATATATAGATAGATAGATAGATAGATAAATAGATAGATAGAGAGAGAGATAGATAGATAGATAAATAGAAAGAAAGATATATAGAAATAAATAGATAGATAGATAGATAGATAGATAGATAGATAGATATATAGATAGATAGAGAGAGAGATAGCTACATACATACTGTACATTCATACATACGTACATACATACATACATACGTACTGTACATATAAAAATAGCTAGATAAGTAAATAGATGTAAATGAAAGACAACAAAAGAAGTGAGGTATTCATGTGGACATTTTGTTTATATTAGTCTGGCTGCACTGTAAATATTATGGGTTCGAATTAGGTATGAACAGTGTAAATACATTTCCATAATAATGTTCTCTTAAAGAAATACTGTAGTGAGCTAGGGACAAACCCCACTAATATACAAAAGTAAATCACTATCAGTATATCTAACTGGATTTATGACTTTTCATTTAAAACGTGTAATAGTTGTTACGATCCAGGTACTCAAAGACACAGGGCTCTTCAACATTGGACTAGATAATGGCAAAATGCAACAACGGTAACACTAGATCCAACCCCTGCCTTAAACACTGGAAAACAAAACACCATTACCGCCCTGAGTCGCGCCTGGACAACGAGGTATCCTATGACTCGGTAACTGGTGCACACACACTAGGCTGACGCTCGATGAAACAGCCTATTCTCAAACAGTAAAAGATTACTCGATTAGGTTACACAAAGAAAAGATAGTTAACGTGATTAATTAGCGTTACGGTAGATACTCAAATAACTGGCACTCCTGTATTAAAGAAAGTGCAAGTAACCTTACTGCAACATCAACTGGAAACTTCTGAAATAAGTCTGATGCTGGGAAGATGTTCGTAAAGAATCTTGAACAATTATAATGCAGAATACGGGTCACAATAAATGCTAGGACATATAGTAATAATAGGCAGGCGAATAATAAAGACTGCGCAAAGGTAGTAATGCTCGACAACTAAAGAAATGCTTTGTGACACAACGCAACAGCCTACTAGGGTTGTGCAACTCAACAACAACCTCGGCTCAAAAGCGCAGTGATTAATAATGTTGCATACATATAATAATGGGGGCTTATCTCTAACCAGTGTCTGCTCAGTTAATAAAGTCTAGCTGGGGTATCAAGGCAGGGCAACAATGGGCGAGCATGCCGCTCGTAGCCTAACGTTGTCCGAAGGTGGTATAATGAAGATTACGTTATATGACGGGGATGCTCTCTTGATAAATCTAGGTCTCTAGTACCTAGTTCTATCCTGGTGATCCCTCAGAAGTCAACACAAAGAGGCAGCACTATGTTGTGAGGGATAGGCTATGGCCCTCTCACACCACAGCGCTGTGCTCGCAAAGTAAACCCACCCGAAGACAACTTAGGCTCCCACAGTACCTGTCGATGTCGTGCAGGGCTTAGCTAACACTGCACACATCGGAGACAACGACACAGTAACCTTACCCCCAGTCTAGCTTTAGATAACCAAGCAGAATCACTCAGCACCTTGCCAGGGAGACATATACCGGTCTACAACCTTCCCGAGAGAGGACACACACGGAAAAGTCCGTCTCTCCAACCCCTCAATAAAGCATAATACCTCCTTAATCTAATACATGGAAATATCTGAGAGCTTCGCGTACAATACGACTGGCCGACGGTGAACGTCTATGCTGAAACCAGAAGGGATGTTGAGTTTAATAAAGATTAGAGAATGAGAAAGGAGAAGTCGAGAGAGAGAAATAGTATGCAAAGTGGCGAGTATGGGGGACAGAATTGCAAAGGATGTAGACGCTACGCGTGTCAGGCAAGCTCTGAGCTGGTAAAGAACACGCGGCCGCGATGGGCAGGGACTAGTTGACCACCCGGCCGCCAACGCCGTCAGCGCCCAAGCGAGCCGGGCCACAGCTCACCCCGCTGCCAGGTGTACTCCCTCACCCTCTCTCGCTCGCCTCCCACACAAGCATCATTTATATTATAGCGAATATAAAATATAAGGCGCGGTCACAGACCAAAACAAAGACCATTTCTAGACTGTCTGTGGCAAGACGACACTAATAAAATAAAGCAGATCATTCTAGGACAACTGTAGCCCATCCCCCCATCCTGGCGAGCGCTAGCGAGCTGCAATGCCCCACGCAACCATTCTGTTAACGCCGGGAGGCGTCACACCCCCCCCAAGATATGGGACACTCAACCATGGGCCCATATCTGAACAGACAGAATGTCGCTAGAATCTGCCACTCCTAACCACTCTGCCACACATGGAATGCAAGCTCAGTCTCCTCAAAAAAAATACAACAACATTTATATATAATTAACAATCTTATCACCCTTCCCAAACATAATACATTAATTCATAACATTGTGCTCCCAGAGCGAGCTTTAAGAAGCACAGCCTACTGAGGGAAAATCATCTGCACTCAGTACTCAGCTACAATATTATCTTAAAATTAATTATTAAAAAGAAGAGTTTTTATTTAATTTTTCATATTTTATTTTAATGTTGTTTTTGGCGGCTACTATAGATGTAGCCTAATTTTCGTTGAATCAAAGCCAACAACTCCTGCCCTGCGACCCTACGCTGATGCTACACACGCGAGCCAACAAGCACCAGCGCAAAAATACACCGCGAGCCAAGACAGGAGGCTATACCAACATACTGTGGTAGCCTACCCCGGATCCTCCACCCGCGACAGACAGTCCGCAAACACATTCTCACAACCGGCAATATGGCGAATGTCTAAGTTGTACTCTTGCAACATGAGCGACCATCTGGTCAGCCTCATATTCCGGTTGTGGAATTGATTGAGGAATTTAAGCGGGTGGTGGTCGGTATACACTACCACGACTGGCCCATAGGCAGGAACATAGACCTCAAAGTGTCTGAGCACTAACACGATTGCCAGCAGTTCCTTTTCAACAACCGAATAGTTTTTCTGTGCTGAATTAAATTTCTTTGAAAAGAAACTGACTGGATGCTCAAGACCTTCCTCGTCTGTCTGCAAAAGTACGGCACCAGCCCCTACTCCGCTGGCATCAGTCGCCAACTGAAATGGTCGTTCAAAGTCCGGGGCCCTGAGGATAGGGTGAGTGCATAAAAGGTGTTTAACTACTCGAAACGCCTGCTCACACTCAGGTGCCCAGCGGAACTTTTTATCCTTAGCAAGTAGATCTGTCAAAGGAGCTAACACAGTAGAATACCCTCTTATAAAGCAGCGGTAATACCCAATCATGCCCAAAAATCTCATGATCTGCCGCTTGGTGGTCGGCCTGGGGAACAAGTCGATAGGCTGTATCTTCTGTTGGGGCGGGCTCACCTGCCCTAACCCAACCACAAACCCCAGATACTGCACCGTGGCTTGCACAAAGTCACACTTGCCCAGATTAACCACCAAGCCTGCTTTACTAAGTTGACTAAATAAGGCTTCTATGTGCTCACAGTGACTTTGGAAATCGTTGTCATAAATGATCACGTCATCAAGGTAGACAGTACAGTTTGGGATGTCTGCTACGATGTCGTTCATTAAACTCTGGAAAGTGGCCGGTGCATTTTTCAGACCATATGGCATCACGTTGCAACGGTAAGTACTGCCATCAACCACAAACCCGCACACCTCTTTAGCCCGCTCAGACAGTGGTACTTGCCAGTAGCCTTTGACGAGGTCTACCTTGGTCAAGTACCTTGCTTTCCCGATCTTATCCACACTGTCATCCACCCGGGGAAGAGGATATGCGTTGGTGGGGGTCAACCCGTTCAACCGCCTAAAGTCAATGCAGAACCGAACTTTTCCATCAGGTTTGGGCTGCAGAGTGACAGGAGAAGTCCACCGTACTGCCCCCTTCTCGATCAAGCCTCTTGCCAGCATATACTCCAGCTCATCCCTGAGCGCTGGGAGTTTAATGGGTGGCACCCGATAAGGTATCGACTTGAAGGGGGGGTGCTCTCCTACATCGACGTCATGCACCGCTTGAGTAGTGAGGCCTGGGTGCTCGGCAAATACAGTGGGGTATGAATCGAACAGGCGCTGCACTGCCACCTGCTGTTCCTCCGGCAGGTGCGCCAGAGCATCATGCGCACATTGGCTCGAATTCCCCGCCCACTGATCAGCCGAGACATGACAATCCCAGTTATCATCCACCTGATCATTGCTGCCCCCATCTCCTTCTCCATTCACCCGCCGGCTTTAGCACCGCCTACAGCTCCGCATCGCCACTGAGAAAACTCTATCCTAATTTGAGTATTTCATATCCCAATTCCCTTTATTCATTGCATGAACAGTAGTTAAGTGCTTGTTTAACCTCCACATAGTTCTGTAGTTGCCGTGCATGTTATTTTATTGCTTTTCTGACTGATAAACATTGTTGTTTACATTTGTTATCCTAGCTTGTAGCAGACGACGCACGCCTAGTCGATCTAGCTTTGTATTTTCTTATTAACTCTAGTAGTTATCGTATTCAGTATCCTACTGTAGCTATATATATCTGTAATTTTAGTTGTTGCTTGCATGATCTTGTACTGTAGTAACCTTTGACTGATAACTTTGTTTATCTAAATATAATCCTGCTTGACTAGCCTACAGTGACACCAGCGCCATCTGTTGATACAGTATATTAACCCCTTGTGTGCAGTTACACTTTATTTTTATATAATCTCTATTTGGTGAATTGTATATTTAGTCACATATTCTATTATATATATATATATATATATTTGTTTTGCTTTTTTAGGTAGGTTTTCACCCCTGGTAGCCTACTTCTGCATATTTCATACTTTTTTCATACTTTTTTGTTTGTGGTTATTTTTGTTTTCGGTTAGTCTAGGCTATCATCCCTGGTGGCCTATTTCTGCGTACGGTACTTCAATTTTTAAATTTTCAGTTAGGCTATCACCGCTGGTGGCCTATTTCTGCGTACCGGTATTTCATAATTTTTGTTTTCGGTTAATTTTGTTTTCGGTTAGTCTAGGCTATCATCCCTGGTGGCCTATTTCTGCGTACTTCAATTTTTAAATTTTCAGTTAGGCTATCACCGCTGGTGGCCTTTTTCTGCGTACCAGTATTTCATAATTTTTGTTTTCGGTTATTTTTGTTTTCGGTTAGTCTAGGCTATCACCGCTGGTGGCCTATTTCTGCGTACCGGTATTTCATAATTTTTGTTTTCGGTTATTTTTGTTTTCGGTTAGTCTAGGCTATCATCCCTGGTGGCCTATTTCTGCGTACTTCAATTTTTAAATTTTCAGTTAGGCTATCACCGCTGGTGACCTATTTCTGCGTACCGGTATTTCATAATTTTTGTTTTCGGTTAGGATAGGCTAAAACCCCTGGTGGCCTATTTCTGTTTAAATAAACATAAAATTGTTTTCGGTTCGGCTATCACTGCGTATTCAAATTTAATTTTGTTTTGTTTTAATTTTTGGTTAGGCTATCACCGCTGATAACCTATTTGTGTGTATTTCAACATTTTTGTTTTCGGTTAGGCCTATTTAAGTAAGTGAAGTGTTTTTAAAGTGAGTTTAGTGTTTTTAAAGTGAGTTAAGTGTTTTTAAGTGAGTGAAGTGAACTGAAGAAAGTGATCGTCACCATGCCTCGTGCCTGTACGAACTGCGCCGGTAGGTTTGGTACTTCCATGTTTGCTCCTGCCGATCCACAAGTCTGCCGACTCTGCCAGCAACGAGAGGATTTGACAGCAAAATTGGATGAAGCCCTCAACAAGATTAACGCCCTCACCAGGAAGCTGGAATCACTCCAAGAGTTTGTAACACTCAACGTTGGAGTATCACTAACTCAAATTGTTTCAACTCCAGCATCCACCACCGCCCCAACGTCATCTGCCAACAATCCAACACCTGCAGTAGACACTGCAGCAGATGCTTCTGACGAACCTGAGCCGACATCAAACCAGGACAGCCGCCCTGTTCACCTTACTCTCTCCCCCACTCCTCGTGCAAGAAGCCTGCTAGCACGAACAGTACCAACCCCTCGCCCCCGTTCTAACCACTCCTCTCCCCGACCTGTACGTAGAGTCCCGCCACCACAGGTTTCCGGATTTACACCAGTGAGGAACGGTGCATGGCCAACGCAGAAAAGGTCTCATCTACCAGTCACAATGTCAAACAGATTTGAGATATTGGTAGAGATGGAAGACGAACCAGAAGAGACCAGGCTCGTTGGGGATTCCATCCTACGAGGACAGGTCGAAGAGTTCTGCGACAGAGTCCCAAATCAACGAAAAAGATTTTGCATCCCAGGAGCTGGACTGGACGACATTGTGGAAGCCTTCGAAGATACCACAAAGGATGCAAATGAAAATACCCTTTTTGTCATCCATGCTGGTTCAAATGACGTCATGCGCACCAGATCCGAAGAATTGATGGAGAAATATCGCAAGATGATCCAGCACTACAAAAACAAGTCAAGGAATATCATCATCTCAGGCATTCTCCCCAAGATCGACGCACCTGACAAATTCTACGACAAGGCCTTCAGCACAAATAGCCGACTAAAACATTTGTGTCTGAGGGAAGAAGTTGAATTCATCAACCTCTGGGACAACTTCTACAACCAGCCTACTCTGTTCCGCAAGGATGGCACTCATCTAAACCCTGTGGGTTCAGCACGCATGGGTCGTCTCCTACACGAAGCAGTCCGCAGCCATGGATCAAAAAACGCCATCCGAGAAGAAGCAGCAGTGACATAAATCATCCAACGCCAAGAAAAAAACAGAGGCAACCGAGGACCACCAGCGATAAGGACCGAAGACAGCGAGGACCGAGGACAGCCATGAACATAAATGTAGATCCGACAAGAACCAAAAATATTATTAAAGAGCGTTCCGTGAGTTCTAAAATAACAAATTTAAAGGTTTTCTATGCAAACGCTCGTAGCATACGCAATAAATTTTCAGATTTAGAGGAGCTAGTGTTTACAGAAAATTATGATGTGATTGGCATAACAGAATCTTGGCTCAATACAGAAGATAGAGACTTTTTAGCAGAGTATTCACTTCCCGGTTATGTAATGTTTGAGAAAAGCCGAATAAATCGAAATGGAGGTGGCGTTTTACTTTATATCAAAGAAAGTCTTAACCCTACCCTCTTGTCAAAACCTCAAATTGTGAACGTCGACGCATCTTTTGTGCTAATAAAGAATAATAAAGGTACCAAAATAATACTTGCATTAATATACAGACCTCCAGCTCAATCAGTGCAAACTGACCGAGAAATTTACGAACAAATTGCAGATGTAAGTAACTCACAAGATACCGTAATTTTTGGTGACTTTAATTTACCTGTGACCAAGTGGGGCGATACTCTTACTTCACACTCCGGACATGACTTGTATACGAACTTGCAAGAGAGTTCGCTTTATCAATTTGTTGGAACGCCGACCCGTGGTAATAACGTTCTTGACATTGTACTTGCAACAAAAGAAGAATTAATAGAGAATTTGAATGTTGGTGATGAATTCAGTAACAGAGACAATCGTACGATAACTTTCACTTTAAAGTTTACTAGTAACGAACCAAATAGTAGCATCGAAAAAGTCCCTAATTTCAAGAAAGCAAACTTCCATAAACTTAGAGCTATGTTTAAAGAAACTGACTGGAGCTTTTTAATTCACAATAACGACATAAATACATCTTGGAAGTTATTCGAAGCCACTTACCTAAAAGCAGTGCAAGACTGCATACCATCGAAAACTCGGCGTCCAGGCCATAATAATAAGCCCAAATGGTGGAATAAAGATATTTCAAACTGCCTGCTTGCTAAAAAATTTGCTAATGATAGATTAAAATCCTTACAAAATGACGAAGAACGGCTGAAATTTGTAGAGCTACGAAGCAAAGCCAAAAAGTTAATTAAGCAAAGTAAAAAGACCTTAGAGTTACATATTGCGAATCAAAGTAAAACAAACCCGAAAGAATTCTATAGTTATATCAGAAAGAAAAAAGTCGTTACTTCAACTGTTGGACCGTTAGTCGATGAAAATGGAGAATACACCAAAGACGAAGAACAAATGAGTAATGCCCTCAATACCTTCTTTGCATCAGTTTTTACAACAGAAGACCTCAGTGATATCCCTACACCATCGCCGATTCAGATTGATAATTCAGATGTTCTAAGCAATATCACCGTTACAGAGAGAGAAGTATTGAATTGTTTAGATAAACTCAAGGTAAATAAAACGCCTGGACCTGATACAATCTCGCCTAGAGTTCTAAAGGAAGCTAAGAATGAGCTCTCTAAACCACTGACATTACTATTCAATAAATCCTTGCAGTCTGGAACTATGCCCGATCAGTGGAAGCTAGCCAACGTAACACCGATATTCAAAAAGGCAGCAAATCCCTACCCAGTAACTATCGTCCAATTAGCTTAACCTCAGTTGTATGTAAAATGCTAGAAACGGTCATACGAGACAGACTCGTAAATCACTTAGAGGAAAATAACATACTTAAAGATACTCAACACGGCTTTCGTAAAAAACGTTCCTGTTTAACAAACCTCTTAGACTTCTTCCACGATATCCTCAACCTCTACGATGAGAGTAAAGCTGTAGATATTATATACCTTGATTTTCAAAAGGCCTTTGACAAAGTTCCCCACAAACGTTTACTGCTAAAACTAAAAGCGCATGGAATACAAGACGGTGTGTTGAAATGGATAGAAAATTGGCTCAGCGACAGAAAGCAAAGAGTAGTCATAAACGGTAAGGCATCAAAATGGACCAATGTAGGTAGCGGGGTACCCCAGGGATCGGTACTAGGACCAATTCTCTTTCTAATTTACATCAACGACATAGATGAGGGTCTCACCTGTACAATCTCAAAATTTGCTGATGATACAAAAATTGCAAATAGCGTACTCTCAAAAGAACAAGTTGACGATATACAACACAATCTAGATAAATTGTCATGTTGGGCCCAAATTTGGCAAATGAGTTTCAATGCGGATAAATGTAAAGTACTACATATCGGATACCTAAATGAGAAAGCAAACTATTCGATGAATGGCACTCAGCTTAAGAATGTAAACAGAGAAACCGATCTGGGAGTAACAATATCGAGTAACCTAAAACCGAGTCAACAATGTTCAGAAGTTGTTAAGAAGGCAAACAAAATAATTGGCTTTATAGGCAGGTCATTTGAGCATAAATCCAAAGAAGTTATCCTAACCCTTTACAATTCATTAGTCCGCCCTCTTCTGGAATACTGCGTTCAATCCTGGTGCCCTTATTACCAAAAAGATATAAACAAGCTAGAACGAGTTCAACGTAGAGTTACCAAAATGATACCTAGCCTAAAGAACAAACCATACGAAGAGCGTCTTAGAGAATTAAATCTATTTCCTTTAACCCAGCGCAGATTAAGAGGTGACTTAATTCAAGTGTTCAAAATCATCAAAGGCATCGACAATATGAACTCTAGTAAGTACTTCACTATTGACCAATCTAATTACACGCGGGGAAACGGTTGCAAAATTATTGGTAAATCTTTTAACTCACACGAATCTAAGAATTTCTTCTTCAATCGAGTTGTCAACTTGTGGAATGGGCTTCCCCGAAACGTTATAGACTGCATCACCGTTGATTCATATAAACTCCGCCTAGACAAATATCTCGCATCAAACCCGCGACTGACTGCGTTTGTAAATGAATAACTTTATTTTATCCCCCCCTCAGTTACTAACCCATCTGTCCCCTACTAACTTCCTAATCCTGCCACAGACATTAGTTCCAGGGCAGTAATTCCCTTTCCAATGTTCCCTTACCCACTCTAAACCACTGTTTGGACACTTGATCCTCAGTGTTTTGGAGGACAAGCAACCTAGAAGGGTCACTAGATCTGTTGTTGCTTGATTTCCTTTGTACTCCTTTGTACTCCTTTATACTCCTTTGTACTCCACCATGACCGCAGCAGGTCAACACAGGGACAGCTAGTGACTCAGGTGGGCGCCTCACATACTCCTTCAACAAATTAATGTGGCATAGTTGGTTACGCTTCTTCCGGTCTGGAGTGGCAACGAGGTAATCCAGATCGGAGATCTTTGACACCACCCGATAAGGCCCAGCATACTTGGCAGCCAGAGGATGACCTGCCAAAGGCAACAGGACCAATACCTCTTGACCTACCTGAAACTCCCGGAGTTTCGCCTTAGTATCGTACCTGTCCTTCATACGGGCCTGCGAACTCACCAAATTACGCCCGGCCAGCTCCAGACTTCTAAGCATTCTCTCTCTGCTCTCGAGGACGTATCTCAACATAGAACATGGCTTAGCGGTACCCTCCCAAATCTCCTTCACCATGTGGAGAGGGCCCCTCACCTGATGCCCGAAAACAAGCTCATTCGGACTGAAACCGAGACTCTCTCCAGGTACTTCTCTTGCCGCGAACAAAACATACGGCAGACCAAGGTCCCAATCCTTTCCGTTCTCTGTGCAATAACATCGAAGCATGCTTTTCAGCGTGGCATGCCACCTCTCCAACACCCCTTGACTCTCCGGGTGATACGCAGAAGAGACGACAGTGCTGATGCCATGCTGAATCATAGTTTGTTTGAACAGATTAGAGGTAAAATTAGAACCTTGGTCCGATTGCACCTCTTGCGGGTAACCATACCGCGAGCAATACATGAGCAGGTTCCGGACAACAGTTTTCGCCGTGCCATTTCTCATTGGATATGCATCAGGATAACGAGTGGCCACATCCATGATAGTTAATAGAAATTGATTACCGGCACTAGTAGGGGGTAGGGGTCCGACCATATCAATGATGACCTTACTGAAGGGCGGTCCACTGACAGGAAGGGGGTGCACCGGGGCTCTCGGAATTGTTTGGTTAGGTTTTCCAACCCTCTGGCACGTATGACACCTTGCTATCCAGGTTACCACCTGCCCCTTCAACCCCGGCCACCAAAACCATTTTTCTAAAGCCGCCACCGATTTTCTCACCCATAGATGTCCTGCCAGTGGTATGTCATGCGCGAACCTCAGTAGGCTATCCCTGCACTCCCGTGGCACCACCAACTGGTCCACTACTCCGGACCCCTCTTGCCAGCTACGTTTAGGGTCTTGAAAACGCCTATAGAGGATGCCTTCTAAATAAAAAAAATCTCCTGGCTGTGCATCGCCGTCCTCGTCGAGCTCTACAGCTCCATTAGCACACGTTTGGAGCTCAGGGTCCTCTAGTTGCAACCGACGTATATCTGAGGGTGCCAAGCGCTCTAACTGCTCCCGGAGCAATGCATGCTCTCGATGACAGGTCCAGGGGCTACTCCAGAATTAACTAATGGTGCTAATACTGAATCACCCAGGAGAGCCGCCGAGTCAAAACTCTTAAAACCAACTCCAGCTTTAGCCTCCTCCTGTTGATCGTTCCTCCGCTGGTCTGAAGACGGAGTACTAGGCTGTGACACTTTAGCTGCCCGAGCTCGGGTGACAACACACGCCATGGGTTGTATCTGGCACCGCTCGACCCACTCTTGCTCTTCCCTACTCACGTCGGCCGGCCTCTCGGCAACGACTAAGGGTAGAACCTCAGAAGCGGGCATTGCAAAGTCGTTGCCGAGAAGAAGGTCGACGCCCTCCACTGGCAGTTTCTCCACAATCCCGACATCCAATTCACGTGCCACACCATCCACCTCCAACTCCAACCGCACCAGCGGGTATGACCGAGTTGCATTAATACCCTGCACCACCACCACCCGAGCCGCGTTTATAGGGTAGCCAGTCAAGCTTTTCATCAGAGTCTGGGAAGCACCTGTATCACGCAAGACCTCTACTCCATCCTTGCGCCCCGCCCACATCACGCAACCCCGCCCTCTATGGTCGCAAAAAACATCCTGAGCAGGGTTCGAGCCTCCCAGGTGCTTCTGCATTGGCTGTGCCTCAGCCTCTGACGAACTGCCCCGGGCAAACTCAGATGACTTCGGAGTCACACCAATGTTGCAGGCCAAAGACACAGCTGCTGTAGGTGGTTTGCTAGGACAGACTCTTGCAAAGTGCCCCTTTTTATGACAATGATAACACTCCAACTCCCCTTTGGGCTTCCCTTGGTACTGGGAAGGGCCCGGCCCCTTCTTAAATGGGACGGTGCTAGTCTTGTGGTCAGTCTTGGTATCATGGCTCTTGTACTTGTTTGCATAAGGTATATCACTAACTCGGGGGGGGGGTGTCACGCCCCTTGTTACCTGCCTCACTACGCTGGGCAGACCCGCACCCACGAATTAGTGATAGCCGGAGGTCAGCCATCTCAGCTGCCTCCTGTAGAGTTTTTGGTTGCTTTTGTTTAAGGTTTAACGTCAGGTCGCCGCCCGTGCATTTGAAAAACTGCTCTAAAAGCACCAACTGTTTAATGTCGTCAAACGTAGTAGCTTTCTCCGACCTCAGCCAATTCCCAAAAGCATCGGACAGCTCCCGGGCATGCTCCAAAAAGGTGCTCTCCCGACCCTTGGTAACACCCCGGAACTTCAACCTGTACGTCTCTGGTTGTAGTTCGTATGCTCTCAGGACAGCCTCCTTGAGTTCCTCATAGATAATACAAGACTCTATAAGCAACACATCGTAGGCTTTAAGACCCTTGCCTATTAATCTAGAGGATACAAGTGCTGCCCATTTATTCTCTGGCCACTGGTGTTCCTGGCACTTCTTCTCAAAGCGTGTGAAAAATTCTGTTACACCACTCTCATCAAACACCGGAACCAGTTTCAATAAGTGCGAGAGAGACTGCTCATGAACACGGTTACCAGCCCCAAGTCGCTGTCCCGTTGCCTCTACTCGCGACTTCTCTACATCCATGTCGGCACAGTACTTAGTCGACTCAGCTTGGATATTTGCTAGCTCTATTTGCTGCTGAAGCTCACCTGCCCTTTGTTGCTGGTGACTTTTTCTTCTATCTTGGCTATTCTATTTGCTGCTGAATCTTAGCTAATTCGAGCTGATACACTAATTCTGGAGTTAACCCTTGAGGAGGTGAAGGTGCTACAATGTTTGAAATTACCGGTGGTCCCCCCAGGGGCAACCCACCCTGCCAGTCACCACCCAACTGCCGAAGCGTACCCGGGGTCGGCAAACTACTGGGATGGCTGGGAGTCGAGTGTAGGGGAAGCATGGCCGAAGGGCTCTGAGCACTCAACCCATCTCGCTCACCAGTCACCCTGCCCAGTACACACGTTATCAAGTTATCCTTGGTCATGCTGCTAGTAACCGCATGACCGATAGCTGTGGCCAGGCATTGAAGACCGTACCGATCCATACCCTCCAACCGCTCGGCAGTAACAGGCCATTGCAAAAATATTCTAGCATCCTCCTCACAGTTCACCCGATTAACCCTTTCATCATACTGTTGTTCCTCAGTCTCGACATTACGTACTGTGTCTCCATTCTCCTCTGACCCGGTATAAGACATGATGCTCACAAAAATTTCTCACCACAATATTCAGAAAAGAAGTACCCCAAACTCTTATGTAGCACTATTCACTTGCCAAAAATGTCTGAAGACTCTCAAGTGCTATACTACTTTGCCAAAAAAAAATTAACGTGCCCACTATACTCCTCAATAAAACAAATGACCACAACAATCCTGCAATTATCTCTTAGTTCACAAGATCCTGAGCTAGGTCGCCATTTGTTACGATCCAGGTTCTCAAAGACACAGGGCTCTTCAACATTGGACTAGATAATGGCAAAATGCAACAACGGTAACACTAGATCCAACCCCTGCCTTAAACACTGGAAAACAAAACACCATTACCGCCCTGAGTCGTGCCTGGACAACGAGGTATCCTATGACTCGGTAACTGGTGCACACACACTAGGCTGACGCTCGATGAAACAGCCTATTCTCAAACTGTAAAAGATTACTCGATTAGGTTACACAAAGAAAAGATAGTTAACGTGATTAATTAGCGTTACGGTAGATACTCAAATAACTGGCACTCCTGTATTAAAGAAAGTGCAATGCTAGTCCTGCAACATCAACTGGAAACTTCTGAAATAAGTCTGATGCTGGGAAGATGTTCGTAAAGAATCTTGAACAATTATAATGCAGAATACGGGTCACAATAAATGCTAGGACATATAGTAATAATAGGCAGGCGAATAATAAAGACTGCGCAAAGGTAGTAATGCTTGACAACTAAAGAAATGCTTCGTGACACAACGCAACAGCCTACTAGGGTTGTGCAACTCAACAACAACCTCGGTTCAAAAGCGCAGTGAATAATAATGTTGCATACATATAATAATGGGGGCTTATCTCTAACCAGTGTCTGCTCAGTTAATAAAGTCTAGCTGGGGTATCAAGGCAGGGCAACAATGGGCGAGCATGCGGCTCGTAGCCTAACGTTGTCCGAAGGTGGTATAATGAAGATTACGTTATATGACGGGGATGCTCTCTTGATAAATCTAGGTCTCTATTACCTAGTTCTATCCTGGCGATCCCTCAGAAGTCAACACAAAGAGGCAGCACTATGTTGTGAGGGATAGGCTATGGCCCTCTTACACCACAGCGCTGTGCTCGCAAAGTAAACCCACCCGAAGACAACTTAGGCTCCCACAGTACCTGTCGATGTCGTGCAGGGCTTAGGTAACACTGCACACATCGGAGACAACGACACAGTAACCTTACCCCCAGTCTAGCTTTAGATAACCAAGCAGAATCACTCAACACCTTGCCAGGGAGACATATACCGGTCTACAATCTTCCCGAGAGAGGACACACACGGAAAAGTCCGTCTCTCCAACCCCTCAATAAAGCATAATACCTCCTTAATCTAATACATGGAAATATCTGAGAGCTTCGCGTACAATACGACTGGCCAACGGTGAACGTCTATGCTGAAACCAGAAGGGATGTTGAGTTTAATAAAGATTAGAGAATGAGAAAGGAGAAGTCGAGAGAGAGAAATAGTATGCAAAGTGGCGAGTATGGGGGACAGAATTGCAAAGGATGTAGACGCTACGCGTGTCAGGCAAGCTCTGAGCTGGTAAAGAACACGCGGCCGCGATGGGCAGGGACTAGTTGACCACCCGGCCGCCAACGCCGTCAGCGCCCAAGCGAGCCGGGCCACAGCTCATCCCGCTGCCAGGTGTACTCCCTCACCCTCTCTCGCTCGCCTCCCACACAAGCAACATTTATATTATAGCGAATATAAAATATAAGGTGCGGTCACAGACCAAAACAAAGACCATTTCTAGACTGTCTGTGGCAACACGACACTAATAAAAAAAAGCAGATCATTCTAGGACAACTGTAGCCCATCCCCCCATCCTGGCGAGCGCTAGCGAGCTGCAATGCCCCACGCAACCATTCTGTTAACGCCGGGAGGCGTCACATAGTAAACAAAATTACTCGGATTATAAAGGTTCTCAAAGAATAGAAGGGGTAATTTATACCTCAAGTAGCCTTCTCACTTCCACAATCTCTTCCTAAACTAAATACTATTGATAATGATTGCCAGAATATAAGGAACAGTGTCATTGTATACTGAAAGGGTTAATTCACATGAACAGAGTCTCTATAATCCACAGCAGCGTGTCCTTATTATTCTCTCTAACACTAGACGATTATATACAGCTTAGTCAAGGCCAATCTAAAGTTAGAAGCAGTTGAAGTCATAGGATGAGTGAAAGATGGATTCAGAGAGAGAGAGAGAGAGAGAGAGTTCAGTTGTTGAATAGAAGAAAGATTGGGAACATCGTTTCACTCTTGGGTTGGATAGTTGCAAAGAGTAGGGGTGGGATTATGTTGCAAGTCGGGTGCTACGTGCTCTACGTAGAGGAGGTGGTATACACTGAGAGAGCTCTGAGGAACACTGATTATTGCAATAGCTGAAGAATAGCGAGAGAGATGCAACAATGCGGTGAAGAGAGAGAGAGAAATTGCAGAGAATCGGTGAGTGGACGTGGGTTAATGAGACAAAAGGCTTTCTTTTCTACTTTGCCTAGAAGTGCTGTGTGAGAGGATCCTACCCACACATGCGAACAATACTCAATACATACTCAATAGGCTGTGCCCCTGTGCAAAGCAAGAAGTTGTACAGGCGTAAAGAACCCCCGGAAGCGGTTGGTAACATCATCAAATAATATCCAAAATAACATATATCATGCGTAGGCCAAATGGTATACTGAGATGGTTAAAGAGTGCTTATTAGTGAAAAATTAAAATAAATAAATAAATCAATATATATATATATATATATATATATATATATATATATATAATATAGTATATATATATATATATATATATATATATTATATATATATATAAACATATATAAATACTGTAAATATATATATATATATATTGAGAATATATCACAAATACACGTGAGCCACTAAATGTTTCTAGTCTCTCAGTGGGGATCGAACCATCGACCATCAGGACGATAGCCGACGCTTTAATCAATTACATATATATGCATATATATAATTATATATATATATATACTGTATATTTGTAGGTGGTACACGATGCTGAAATTTAACTGGACAGTATTAAATTTCGTTTTGGGTGTTTTTCAAATGTCTTTCATAAAAGTCTCTTTTCTGAGGGTGACTATTGATTGTGTGTGTGTGTGTGTGTATGTGTGTGAGAGAGAGAGAGAGAGAGAGAGAGAGAGAGAGAGAGAGAGAGAGAGAGAGAAGGGTGGGGGGAGGGGGAGAGAAAGATAGAGTGAGTGGGTGTGGGTGTGGGTGAGTGAGAGTTAGATTTAGGTTAGAGGAAGAAATAATGCGGGAGGAAAGGCAGGGTAAAAATAATATAGTAACAGAAGAGAGGACAGGAGAGGAAGGGAAATTATTGACAGTACGATAAAGAGAATCATGTACAGTCAAGATAATAAAGTATCCATATATATATACAGGGTGTCCCAGGTGGAGCGGGCATAACTTTGAGTAATGATAGAACAAGGCATTCTAAGCATAACATGTTCTATAACAAAAATGCCAAATCTCAGCCGTTATAAAGATATTGAAGGTTTAATTTAGTGTCCTCCCCCGCATCACTGTAATGGACTCTCCCATGTCAAATAGTCTCCAACTGGTCCCAAGTGAGCAAATACATCTATAATAATTTTGCAACTTACAGAATTATAGTATCTTTTTAATAACATGGTAAAATAATTGCAGAAAGATGGAGGTGTGGTAGGTGCTAGGCCAGCATATGGGAAAATACTGAAGAAAATACTATTTTCAACATGAAATATCTCAATAGCGGTTGAGATTTGGAATATGTCTTATAGAATATCTTAGGCTTATAATACCTTGTTCAGTCATTTCCCAAAGTTATGCCCTTTCCTCCTGGGACACCCTGTATATATAATATATATATATATATATATATATATATATATATACTGTATATACAAATATATATATATATATATATATAGTTATGAGTACTTCAGCAGTAGATTTTGGGCACTTAAACCTCCATATCAAAAGGAAAAGAATTGACAGGGCGCCAGGCAACATCTTTATTTTTCAAATTTTCGGCTAACCTTAAGCCATCATCAGGAACAACATTCCCTAAAAATAAGTAATATACTATTAGAACAACGCAATTTGTAAAAAATAGGGTAATGATTATCGAATCTATAAAAGGTTAAACTTACTAAATATAAACAATCCTATATTAATGTCTCACTATATAAAATTAAAATTCATACACTAACCATGTAAAACCAGTGAAGATACCGAAAAGCAAAATAAAGACCATCACAATTGAACCATAACACATATTTTAACCTTTGAATACAAACATTGTTTCCATAAACTCAAAACAAAGTCACAACACAGGCTAATACCATACAACGGATCAAGAAACGATCTCCCAATTTATCTAACACCATTGATTTATCAGTAAGGATAACTAGTAATTAACTTACATAACCCCTGACCAAAAATCCAAGCACAAATAATACTCTTAGTCAAAAACATGAAAACACTAATAGACTAAGCCTAAATCAATCTTATATATCATAGCAATACGAGACTGAAATTCAACCCAATCTAGAGATTTAACACAAAAAACACATCACTCCAATGACAAAAGCAAAAATATTTATGTTTAAACCCATCATTATACTTGACTTACCCAGAAAAGAGTTCTCATCAGCACCAGGAACAAGAGAGAACTGAGGAACCTGAACCGAGAAGCGGCTAAAATAAGCTCCCATGAAACAATTTCCCAAACAAATGAACCACTAACCATGTTGAACAAACCCTTGAAATTTGACCAAACATATTTTTGAACCACTATTTGCAAGATTGATTTCAGGATTCAGTTTACTAATTAACAACTTCTCACCAATCAATGCATCAGACTGGCTACCCAACCTAGAGACTATCTCAAAATCACCCACACTAAAGAGATGATCCTCTTCACGCGAATGATTTCGAATAGCCGAAAACGCCATAGCCTGTAAAAACTTTCCCGATCGGTAGCTCCTACCCAGGTGTTCAAATATCCTAATTTTGAAGGAACGACTAGTGCATCCCAAATACCTAGCCTCACAGCTAGGACAAGTAAATTTGTATACAATATTTGAACACAGAAAGTCAGGCACGCGATCTTTGAAGCTAAAAAATGACCCAATTCTAAACTTATTGGTGAAAACAAATCTAAAGCTCACAGCAGGAAAACTATTTTTCAGAACATTTAGTGCAACGAAATTCATTGCTAATAGATCCATAGTAAGGCATTTTAACATAAATTATCTTCTTTTTACATCAAAATTTGATTGAACACCTGAGCTTGTTTTACATACAAAAAATGTCTAAGTATACCATTGAATATATCTTCCTTATAGTTATTAAGCATAAAATATTTCCTTAATTTTTCAATTTCAACATGTAGCGAAACATAGCTGGAGCAAACAGCATAGGCTCTTTCTAATAGTGTCTTTATTGAATTAATCTTAAACATCTTAGGGCAGTAGCTAAGCCAGTTTAAACCTAATCCTGTATGAGTGGGCTTTCTATAAACCTCAGTAGCTAATCCCTGATCTGTCTTTATCACTTTAACATCCAAAAATGATAGTGACCCATTCACTTCATTATCACATGTAAAATTTAATATTTTGATGTGGCTTGTTCATATATTCAAAAAAAACTTATATTATCTTCTACATCTCGAAATATTAAAAATGTATCATCCACATATCTCCTATAAATATAGGTTTGAATGATAGGGGACACTCATCAAGCCACTAACCTCTTTATTGCACAAAATGAACCCGCAAACAATGGACCTAGACTTAACCCCATTGAAACTCCATCAATTTGACTATACAATACTTTGTTAAACAAAAAAACAAGATTCTGTAGTAACAAACAAGAACAATTTCTTAACTATATCCTTACTAATATTGAAAAAAGTTGTCAGAATATATTCATCCAAAAATAATCTCTAAAGTCTCACTCAGAGGAACGTTTGTGAAAAGTGACTCTACATCATAACTGGCAAGAACAAAATGTTTAGGCAACACAAGATTTGAAATTTCCCTCACAAAACTACTAGAATTGAGTACTGTATATTCATTAGTTGTAAGAGGAGCAACTATGGGTTGAAGAAATTTTGCTAAATTATACCCCGCTGTCTTTATAGATGAAACAATTGGCCTGAGTGGAATTCCTGGTTATGCACCTTTGGTAACCCATTATACTACTCCCGGAGCGGAGCCAGACGCATATAAGAAGTTGAAGCTGTCAATACCTATCTGTCCTTAATAGATCGTAGATCCTATTTAATTTATCCTCACCTCTGATAATTACATCAAACAATTCACCTTTTATTAGTTTAAATCTGTTTCGGTCACTCAGAATAGTTTCCATTTTTTGCAAATAATCAACTTTATCCATAATAACAACTCCCTTACCCTTATCCGGTTTGACAATGACAATTGAACTATCCTTACCCAAATCCCTAAGCAAATCCAAGTCCTCTTTCCTAAACACAGATGATTCCACATTTTGATATTCACGTAGATTTAACTTTTTTGCAATTTTGTAAGGAGCATGAAACCGTTCCTAAGTTTGTTCAGTTTAAGGTTTACAGTAAAGAGTTTCTTAGATGCAATACCTATAAAGAATGGCAGTTTGTCCTTTTGGATCGCGAGATTAAACAACAGAAAAAGAAATTGAAATTTTCCTTAGAAAAACTAGCCAACTATAAGTCATTATTTAAGTCTCAAGTCTCCTTTTTCGATTATTGGACATTCTTATATAAAATCATTGAACATTCGAAGGCAATCTCTGAAAAGGTAAAGATCCGTCATGATAATAAGCTCAAGTGTCTTGGTATTCAGCAAACTAAATACAATGAGGGCTGTATCTTCAATGAGTCGAGCAGACGACTTTTCACGAAGAGAAAAGAAAGTTCAGATGCTGGGTCTGGATTTTTGTATTCCTTTTTATAAGAAGGATTGGTTGAGTCATTTTGTTTCAGTGGAAAAATTGTGTAATACAGTTCAAGAGTGTGTCAAAACGGGGTTGTGAGAAATGGGATGGACTGTGATGGTGTAATTAACAAACTTAGGGAATTTGGCAATAATAACTATAGATTGGCAGTACGTGAATATCAAAAATGGGGAATCATCTGTGTTTAGGAAAGAGGACTTGGATTTGCTTAGGGATTTGGGTAAGGATAGTTCAATTGTCATTGTCAAACCGGATAAGGGTAAGGGAGTTGTTATTATGGGATAAAGTTGATTATTTGCAAAAAATGGGAAACTATTCTGAGTGACCGAAACAGATTTAAACTAATAAAAGGGTGAATTGTTGATGTAATTATCAGAGGTGAGGATAAATTAAATAGGATTCTACGATCTATTAAGGACAGGATAGGTATTGACAGCTTCAACTTCTTATATGCGTCTGGCTCCGCTCCGGGAGTAGTAGTATATGGGTTACCAAAGGTGCATAAACCAGGAATCCACTCAGGCCAATTGTTTCATCTATAAAGACAGCGGGGTATAATTTAGCAAAATTTCTTCAACCCATAGTTGCTCCTCTTACAACTAATGAATATACAGTACTCAATTCTAGTAGTTTTGTGAGGGAAATTTCAAATCTTGTGTTGCCTAAACATTTTGTTCTTGCCAGTTATGATGTAGAGTCACTTTTCACAAACGTTCCTCTGAGTGAGACTTTAGAGATTATTTTGGATGAATATGATTCTGACAACTTTTTCAATATTAGTAAGGATATAGTTAAGAAATTGTTCTTGTTTGTAACTACAGAATCTTGTTTTTTGTTTAACAAAGTATTGTATAGTCAAATTGATGGAGTTTCAATGGGGTCAAGTCTAGGTCCATTGTTTGCGGGTTCATTTTTGTGCAATAAAGAGGTTAAGTGGCTTGATGAGTGTCCCCTATCATTCAAACCTATATTTTATAGGAGATATGTGGATGATACATTTTTAATATTTCGAGATGTAGAAGATAATATAAGTTTTTTTGAATATATGAACAAGCAACATCAAAATATTAAATTTACATGTGATAATGAAGTGAATGGGTCACTATCATTTTTGGATGTTAAAGTGATAAAGACAGATCAGGGATTAGCTACTGAGGTTTATAGAAAGCCCACTCATACAGGATTAGGTTTAAACTGGCTTAGCTACTGCCCTAAGATTTTTAAGAATAATTCAATAAAGACACTATTAGAAAGAGCCTATGCTGTTTGCTCCAGCTATGTTTCGCTACATGTTGAAATTGAAAAATTAAGGAAATATTTTATGCTTAATAACTATAAGGAAGATATATTCAATGGTATACTTAGACATTTTTTGTATGTAAAACAAGCTCAGGGTGTTCAATCAAATTTTGATGTAAAAAAGAAGATAATTTATGTTAAAATGCCTTACTATGGACCTATTAGCAATGAATTTCGTAAAATTGCACTAAATGTTCTGAAAAATAGTTTTCCTGCTGTGAGCTTTAGATTTGTTTTCACCAATAAGTTTAGAATTGGGTCATTTTTTAGCTTCAAAGATCGCGTGCCTGACTTTCTGTGTTCAAATATTGTATACAAATTTACTTGTCCTAGCTGTGAGGCTAGGTATTTGGGATGCACTAGTCGTTCCTTCAAAATTAGGATATTTGAACACCTGGGTAGGAGCTACCGATCGGGAAAGTTTTTACAGGCTATGGCGTTTTCGGCTATTCGAAATCATTCGCGTGAAGAGGATCATCTCTTTAGTGTGGGTGATTTTGAGATAGTCTCTAGGTTGGGTAGCCAGTCTGATGCATGATTGGTGAGAAGTTGTTAATTAGTAAACTGAATCCTGAAATCAATCTTGCAAATAGTGGTTCATAAATATATGTTTGGTCAAATTTCAAGGGTTTGTTCAACATGGTTAGTGGTTCATTTGTTTGGGAAATTGTTTCATGGGAGTTTATTTTAGCCGCTTCTCGGTTCAGGTTCCTCAGTTCTCTCTTGTTCCTGGTGCTGATGAGAACTCTTTTCTGGGTAAGTCAAGTATAATGATGGGTTTAAACATAAATATTTTGCTTTTGTCATTGGGAGTGATGTGTTTTTGTGTTAAATCTCTAGATTGGGTTGAATTTCAGTCTCGTATTGCTATGATATATAAGATTGATTTAGGCTTAGTTTATTAGTGTTTTCATGTTTTGACTAAGAGTATTATTTGTGTTTGGATTTTTGGTCAGGGGTTATGTAAGTTAATTACTAGTTATCCTTACTGATAAATCAATGGTGTTAGATAAATTGGGAGATCGTTTCTTGATCCGTGTATGGTATTAGCCTGTGTTGTGACTTTGTTTTGAGTTTATGGAAACAATGTTTGTATTCAAAGGTTAAAATATGTGTTATGGTTCAATTGTGATGGTCTTTATTTTGCTTTTCGGTATCTTCACTGGTTTTACATGGTTAGTGTATGAATTTTAATTTTATATATAGTGAGACATTAATATAGGATTGTTTATATTTAGTAAGTTTAACCTTTTATAGATTCGATAATCATTACCCTATTTTTTACAAATTGCGTTGTTCTAATAGTATATTATTTATTTTTAGGGAATGTTGTTCCTGATGATGGCTTAAGGTTAGCCGAAAATTTGAAAAATAAAGATGTTGCCTGGCGCCCTGTCAATTCTTTTCCTTTTGATATGGAGGTTTAAGTGCCCAAAATCTACTGCTGAAGTACTCATAACTAGATATGGACGAACGACGCTCTCGGCCTACAGGAATGTGGAAAAACTACACCTGAATGTAGAAAAACTAAAACTAGATTTAACTTTTTTGCAATTTTGTAAGGAGCATGAAACCGTTCCTAAGTTTGTTCAGTTTAAGGTTTACAGTAAAGAGTTTCTTAGATGCAATACCTATAAAGAATGGCAGTTTGTCCTTTTGGATCGCGAGATTAAACAACAGAAAAAGAAATTGAAATTTTCCTTAGAAAAACTAGCCAACTATAAGTCATTATTTAAGTCTCAAGTCTCCTTTTTCGATTATTGGACATTCTTATATAAAATCATTGAACATTCGAAGGCAATCTCTGAAAAGGTAAAGATCCGTCATGATAATAAGCTCAAGTGTCTTGGTATTCAGCAAACTAAATACAATGAGGGCTGTATCTTCAATGAGTCGAGCAGACGACTTTCATCAAGAGAAAAGAAAGTTTTAATGCTGGGTCTGGATTTTTGTATTCCTTTTTATAAGAAGGATTGGTTGAGTCATTTTGTTTCAGTGGAAAAATTGTGTAATACAGTTCAAGAGTGTGTCAAAACGGGGTTGTTGAGAAATGGGATGGACTGTGATGGTGTAATTAACAAACTTAGGGAGTTTGGCAATAATAACTATAGATTGGCAGTACGTGAATATCAAAATGTGGAATCATCTGTGTTTAGGAAAGAGGACTTGGATTTGCTTAGGGATTTGGGTAAGGATAGTTCAATTGTCATTGTCAAACCGGATAAGGGTAAGGGAGTTGTTATTATGGATAAAGTTGATTATTTGCAAAAAATGGAAACTATTCTGAGTGACCGAAACAGATTTAAACTAATAAAAGGTGAATTGTTTGATGTAATTATCAGAGGTGAGGATAAATTAAATAGGATTCTACGATCTATTAAGGACAGGATAGGTATTGACAGCTTCAACTTCTTATATGCGTCTGGCTCCGCTCCGGGAGTAGTATATGGGTTACCAAAGGTGCATAAACCAGGAATTCCACTCAGGCCAATTGTTTCATCTATAAAGACAGCGGGGTATAATTTAGCAAAATTTCTTCAACCCATAGTTGCTCCTCTTACAACTAATGAATATACAGTACTCAATTCTAGTAGTTTTGTGAGGGAAATTTCAAATCTTGTGTTGCCTAAACATTTTGTTCTTGCCAGTTATGATGTAGAGTCACTTTTCACAAACGTTCCTCTGAGTGAGACTTTAGAGATTATTTTGGATGAATATGATTCTGACAACTTTTTCAATATTAGTAAGGATATAGTTAAGAAATTGTTCTTGTTTGTAACTACAGAATCTTGTTTTTTGTTTAACAAAGTATTGTATAGTCAAATTGATGGAGTTTCAATGGGGTCAAGTCTAGGTCCATTGTTTGCGGGTTCATTTTTGTGCAATAAAGAGGTTAAGTGGCTTGATGAGTGTCCCCTATCATTCAAACCTATATTTTATAGGAGATATGTGGATGATACATTTTTAATATTTCGAGATGTAGAAGATAATATAAGTTTTTTTGAATATATGAACAAGCAACATCAAAATATTAAATTTACATGTGATAATGAAGTGAATGGGTCACTATCATTTTTGGATGTTAAAGTGATAAAGACAGATCAGGGATTAGCTACTGAGGTTTATAGAAAGCCCACTCATACAGGATTAGGTTTAAACTGGCTTAGCTACTGCCCTAAGATTTTTAAGATTAATTCAATAAAGACACTATTAGAAAGAGCCTATGCTGTTTGCTCCAGCTATGTTTCGCTACATGTTGAAATTGAAAAATTAAGGAAATATTTTATGCTTAATAACTATAAGGAAGATATATTCAATGGTATACTTAGACATTTTTTGTATGTAAAACAAGCTCAGGGTGTTCAATCAAATTTTGATGTAAAAAAGAAGATAATTTATGTTAAAATGCCTTACTATGGATCTATTAGCAATGAATTTCGTAAAATTGCACTAAATGTTCTGAAAAATAGTTTTCCTGCTGTGAGCTTTAGATTTGTTTTCACCAATAAGTTTAGAATTGGGTCATTTTTTAGCTTCAAAGATCGCGTGCCTGACTTTCTGTGTTCAAATATTGTATACAAATTTACTTGTCCTAGCTGTGAGGCTAGGTATTTGGGATGCACTAGTCGTTCCTTCAAAATTAGGATATTTGAACACCTGGGTAGGAGCTACCGATCGGGAAAGTTTTTACAGGCTATGGCGTTTTCGGCTATTCGAAATCATTCGCGTGAAGAGGATCATCTCTTTAGTGTGGGTGATTTTGAGATAGTCTCTAGGTTGGGTAGCCAGTCTGATGCATTGATTGGTGAGAAGTTGTTAATTAGTAAACTGAATCCTGAAATCAATCTTGCAAATAGTGGTTCATAAATATATGTTTGGTCAAATTTCAAGGGTTTGTTCAACATGGTTAGTGGTTCATTTGTTTGGGAAATTGTTTCATGGGAGTTTATTTTAGCCGCTTCTCGGTTCAGGTTCCTCAGTTCTCTCTTGTTCCTGGTGCTGATGAGAACTCTTTTCTGGGTAAGTCAAGTATAATGATGGGTTTAAACATAAATATTTTTGCTTTTGTCATTGGGAGTGATGTGTTTTTTGTGTTAAATCTCTAGATTGGGTTGAATTTCAGTCTCGTATTGCTATGATATATAAGATTGATTTAGGCTTAGTTTATTAGTGTTTTCATGTTTTTGACTAAGAGTATTATTTGTGTTTGGATTTTTGGTCAGGGGTTATGTAAGTTAATTACTAGTTATCCTTACTGATAAATCAATGGTGTTAGATAAATTGGGAGATCGTTTCTTGATCCGTTGTATGGTATTAGCCTGTGTTGTGACTTTGTTTTGAGTTTATGGAAACAATGTTTGTATTCAAAGGTTAAAATATGTGTTATGGTTCAATTGTGATGGTCTTTATTTTGCTTTCGGTATCTTCACTGGTTTTACATGGTTAGTGTATGAATTTTAATTTTATATATAGTGAGACATTAATATAGGATTGTTTATATTTAGTAAGTTTAACCTTTTATAGATTCGATAATCATTACCCTATTTTTTACAAATTGCGTTGTTCTAATAGTATATTACTTATTTTTAGGGAATGTTGTTCCTGATGATGGCTTAAGGTTAGCCGAAAATTTGAAAAATAAAGATGTTGCCTGGCGCCCTGTCAATTCTTTTCCTTTTTTTTTTTTTATATATATATATATATATATATATATATATATATATATATATATATATATATATATATATATATATACTGTATATACTGTATATTTATATAACGACAGTATCTTCCTCAACCAAAATATATGCTTTGTGGGCATACATATTCGTTTTACTAAGGAAATTATCAAAGCTTAAATCGATGCAAGCAGAACAGGATTTATTACGATGACTGTTCCTAAACAGAGAGCTAAAGTGAATAAAGGTGAAATTCAGAGAAGAAGGGAACGAAGAGGGAGAAAAGGAAGGAAGGACGGTATGCATATACAGTAGAAGACGGACAGTTGGGTTGAGAGAGAGAGAGAGAGAGACAGAGCAGTAAGGGTCGAACACGAGTGGTGATTATGAGGATTTTGGGGGGAGGGGGAAGAGGAGGAGGATGAAGAAAAAGAAGTGAAAACAGAAAGAGAAAGAAAAGGTTTGGTGGATGATGAAGTAGGGAAAAAAGAAGAGGAACGGAGAAGCAAGGAAGGAGAGTAGGAAGAAGTGAAGGAGTAGGAATAAGGGAATTAAAACGAGTAAGTGAAGAATGAGTATGCGGGAAGAAAGCAAAATTATAGCTTGAGGATGTAGTGAGAGGAAAATATAGGCCTAATGCATATACAACAAAACACACACACACACACAGCAGGTATATACAAAATTATACTTAATTGACAGAAGAATGAAAGTAAAATACAGAGATTATAATAATGTCAATAACAATAAAACGAGTCAATAAATAAATGAATAAATATATAACAAACCTATATAAAGTATATATATATATATATATATATATATATGAAATATAATAACAAGCAATACATAATGTATATATGAACAGAATACAATATTATCAGTAAAATATATATACACCACCAGTATAAAAAGACAAAGAAAGACATTCAAGAGAAAAGGATAAGCGGAGACAATTATAAATCTCAAGAAACAAAGGACACCTGGTAGAGGAATAAATGGACAGGTAACATTGCCAGGGTCTAGAATGAAAGCCAAAACAATAGGCGCGTTCACAATAGCCGTATGTAAGACATGTTTTGTTCGATTTGTTTGATTGATAGCTAGATATGGGCCATATTTACCATTCAAAATATTTTCAGGGCTCATCAATACAATTATATCCACATCAAAATTGTTTCAACGTGTTGATCTTGAATGGGCTAGCTAAGCAAATGCAAGGTTTTGAATGTGCTCGATAAATACCTGTCCTCATTTATAGTTATACAGTATATGGATCACATATATGCTTTCATTAATTTCATTGGAGGTGTTTGGTGTTAAAGTGAAATGAATGAAAAATAGATTATAGTTATTTATCACATATATCCAACATAAATTGTGTTTCCATCTGGACAGAAGGTACAGTGAGTTGCTTAGTGCTCGGATACTTAAAGTTGCCATCAGTTACGGCTAGATGATGGACAAAACAAACTTATGAATTAATAGTATTCCTATCCCACGACGTTATAACTTCCTCTTACTAACGAAAACTACACTATCGTAAGTTATAATACCCCGTAATGACCTGTATTTTAGTATTACTGATACTAAAATGTTGACGTCGGCAATTAGAATACGACGAACAAATGGAGATAAGAAGTCGTAAATGTACTGGTATATATATTTCGATTATATTCTGTTTACTGTAGAGAATTAGTAAGTTCGTTTGGTGCCCAACCGAAAAGATTGGGGTTCGATACCCAAGCAGGACGAGACATTTGGGGAAAGGCTTTTAACACCATATACCTTTGTTCACCTAGCACTAACGTGGAGTTTGTAATAATTTGCAGCGCCCCATTTATGGAGGTAAACTGTGGTAACCTGGATAATATGCAGTAGCCCCTGTGTACCAGGCTGGATACTTTACCCGAGTTACCCACAAATTCCAACGGAAAATGATAAGCAGGTGAGCGATGCCGCCAGACACAGCCTAGCGGAAACCCCCAATTCTATATTTACTTTGCCTTATAAGTACGGCATCAATGTGCCTTGTCTTACCATGGATGTTGAGCTTTGACAAATTGAATGAAATACTGTATTAACCATGTCAAAACAAATATATTGAATGGAGGACAGCGACAGTATTTGTCTTTACATATCAATCGAACATATCTTGGCCTAGTGGCAGGGAACAGAATACAGTTTCTATTTGTCAGATATATTCACACTTCAGCCAATCTCCAAAGAAATGTAGTAACTGCCGATATACGATATACGAAGTATTCAAATGTAACACAAATAATACACATAAAAGTGCTTCAATAGTCTCTGTGTACTGACTTGAATACGTAAGCGATTGCAACATGTTAGGGGTATTCTGTTTGTTACAATTGAACACACAGTACCGACATAATATGAAATCCTTCAACATTTACAGTGATTTAAATACCTGCATTCTATTCAACCTCAATGGAAGTTATTCATCACAGATGGTTTGTGAGATAACGGGGTTGCAAGAAAACAAATTAGCAACCCCATCAGATGTTCTCACTAACTATGGAGAGACATCACACGCCAAAGCCAAGCTCGCCAAAATCAAGGAGAGGAAAAGAACAACACGAAGGGCACAGACGAGAGCAGAAAAAGAAGCAGCACAGCTTAGCATCGAAAGTCAACTCTCTCTATGGTGTAAAGAAACAGAGCAGTCTACCAGCATAAATCAACGCCATCTACCGGGTCCTACGAGAACTGCAGGACCCCTTCTGGACCAATCATCTGGACTCCTTGCGGACCATTCATCGAGGTCTCGTCCGGGCCAATCGCAAGGTCCAAGATACGAGATAAACGAGTGTACAACGAAAGAACCGGATATGAATTACAATGAAGAAGATTTTATGTTAATTCCTTATCAAGATCCGATGTTCTACTTCAACAGTTGTGAGCAGAATAACCCAATATACAGTGCAGAAAATCATATATATCAATAATAACAGATCAAAAGAGAATAAGGAAAGCTATGCAACCACCTGAGTAATAGAGGAAAAGAACAATTAATGAAAAACAATTACTCTGCAAGCATGTAAGCTTTCTAAAATATGAGTTTAATATTAAGAAATAAAGAATAACCATATCCATTTATTCCTATGTCAACTATATTTTTAAGGCAATTATTAACTTCACAATAATTAAAAGAACAAAGTAACCATGTCCCTACTATTCAGAGATGAATTAATCAAGAAGTAAATTATCCTCTGAATATTACCTGACCGAAATAATATATATGATGAGTAGGTAAACATGAGGCAATAATCTTCTACTAGCTCCAGGGCAATCGGAAGAATATACACCCATGTTTGCAGGGAGCAGGGCGGTGTGCTAGAGGAACTAGAAGTGACATTCTCTAGTTGTGTGTGAGAGCGGCAGTTCCCTCTGGTGCCAAACAGAAGGAAGAACTACGAGTCTTGCGTCGACCAGATTACCTCTCATGGAACTTATTTTTCCTCATCACCCCCTAACATAAGTTTCTCTGTGTTCATTGAGTTTTGGGAACTATTGTGAAGGTATATAAGATTTGTTAGTGTTCAATATAACGTTATCCTAGAGGCCTATTCTGGACTCTCCTTGCCCCAATTTCTCTCTCGCATTGTGAGTACAAACCACACTTGTGCCGGTTAATTATATATATAATGTCCTGGGTTTAACTGATTTAAACTCCATCCTAAACGTTTTATATATTTTATGACTAAGATATAATTATACCCTACACGACACGTAATAATTTGTGAATACTCGCAAATCTTATTCATTTGTATCATTATTTATTGAATGTCCAAGTTCGTAGTGAGGTGTACGAAGAGCGAATACATTATTATTTTACAGTAAATTCAATACTCAAACAGTATTCTATCAAATTTTCATATCAATTAATTCTTAATATAGTTTTTTCTGTGTTCAAATTAAAAACCTGTTCCGTCGAGTCTAAAATAAGTTGTGTTCATTATTTTCTTATCTATAATAATTCTTACAAATAATTTGATACTATTTTATTGCCAGTTGGGGAATTCATATCGTACCTCTCTGTGTATCATCAGCCTTTAATTCCGGCTGGTATAAGTCACTACGTCGTTCTGTGTCTTTGAGTTAATTTGTATTTCATCTGCCTTTATTTAGGCTATTATAATTCGCTACGCTATTCTGCGTATGTGATTTGAAGTTATAATTCATCAGCCTTCATTTTGGCTATTACCAGTCACTACTTCGTTCTGTGCAATTATTTTATTTCCAATGGTTTGTTAATTCATACAAACACACTGTATATCTAGCTAATATTCCAGCTATATTTATTTACTATACGTTCAGTGAATCTGAATTCCTCATTAACTGCGATCATAGCTCATTTACGTCTATATTTATTTTGTGTATATCGTGCGAGTAATTATTCCTCAGTATTTTATTATAGTTAATTCGTAAATAAAATTGTCCTGTCACCAATATTAATATCAACCTTCTATCTTGTCCGCCTGATTTAACGTTGCACTAAATCATATATTTATTTAAGGTGACCACAGTAACCTTGACCTTACCTCCCGCGCGGGATCCTTTGACAGCTGACCTGGTCAGGCGACCTTATCTTTCCCCAGCCACGCTTGCCCCTATACACCCGAGTAGACTACCTCGGTTGTATATATTTGTCCATCTTCCTAACTCTCTGCATACACTAACACACATATATATATTTGTCCATCTTCCTAACTCTCTGCATACACTAACACACATATATATATTGTCATCATAGTTATGTTTTGTTTTGTATATTATATATGTCTCATGTTTGATGCTTTGTAAGTGACACCATATTTTCATGAAAGAGTAAAGCATAGTTAACTCTTTCCCAGTCACATTTGATTTGCCATGGGCCTTATACTATATAGTTAAGATCCGAATGTGCCCTATTTATGTATCTAGTGTTTAAGAAATAAAAAGTTATTTGTCCTTACTCCGTGTGTTTATTGTGTTTGGGGCACGATTGAGTAAATTAGAAACCTTATTAGTATTGCTAGTTATGTTCCTGTCGAGCAGGATTATGTTCTAAGTTATCCTAAACAAGGAGCGTAGGAAAACAAATATTATTGCAAGTTGGTTTACAACGAGGCATAACAGTTTGAATCTAATGACTAAACAGCCTTGAATAATATTGACGAATTTTGACAAACAAATACGTATTGCTTAATGGAACTGCTATGCTAACGGTAACATGAACCACACAGTTATTTAATATAACAACACACCAACATTTCCATAATAATTGCATCAGCTTATAAGCATTAGATGCAGCAAATCAACACCAGAAACACAATACACTGTATATTTCCGAAGATAAAACACGACCATCAATAACATGCTAAACTCCTTTTTTAATATGGTATCACCATATTTTAACCACTTCAGTATGACGTGGACTATTGTGTCTTTTATTTTGGCTAACATTAGACAAGCCTATGCAGTTTATGTAGGTTTTGTATCATATAAATGGTCTATTGAGGTAGTAACTATCCTCTTAAGTTAATGGAGGTGGATCATAACATACATACATACATACATACATACATACAAGTTTAACCTATTGACTGCGGGAGACGTTCCGGAACGCCTGGCAATTTACAGCAATGTACAGGCTTTTTAAATCTCTTAGAGCCTGTAGAATCGAGTGCGAGGGAGCGGGAGCGCGACAGGCCACCCGTCCTTCCCACCCGTCAGCCGGCCGGTGCACTGAGGAATATGAGCCATATTCTCGCGAGATATATAGCGCTGCCAAAGGCAAATGTGGCGCGACATTAGCGATAATTGCTCATTTTAGCGAATGTCTACGGTAGCGCTGCGGGTGAAGCTCGTTTTGGTGTCATTTTGAATCTATTTTCTTCTAGTTTTTGGCTGAATACATTTCATTTCATTCAGATACTTGCTTAATCAATCAGGGGTGCCTGAATTAGCCCTAATATGGCGGAAATAGGTGGAAATATGCCCGCACCATAAGTGTTAACCCTTAAAAAGCGGCTCACCACATAAGTCGTTTTTAATAAAGCTGGACTATGTGGCGGCGCTCGACATAGGTCGAGTGGCAATTTCAGCACGTAATGTTGCTGAGAGAGAGAGACAAGTGGTGGCAGGAGACTAGCGAGCGTACGACTGCTCCAGACCACCGCGGCGAACCTACTGACACGAATCTCAGCTCCCTCCTCCCTCTCTCACTCGCTACATACTGAATTATATGGGGAAAGTACCGAATTACATGCTTTTTGCACTCGCGTTGCACGGTTATTGCAAGAAAACTATCCATCATACAAGGATCGTTATGGTGTCATTCGAAAGCTCTGTTTATGCCCTTTCAGTGATAGATACTTGTTTACGTTGGGTCTATTTAGGCATGAAATGATCACGTAAACAGCCCTATTTTGGCTAAAAACACCCCGCTGGGCGGTACATATAAATAAACCGCATAGGCCGCTAAAGAAGGGTTAAAGACCACATTCGTCCACAGAGAGTTATTTTTTTATGTGAGTGAGGGAGACAAAAGGCAGAACTGCCTGTGATGAGTGCCTCCCCCAGAGTTGAAAGAGTGACAGGGCCAAATTCAAGGGACGTTCGAGCCAAAATGTCTGGACACAAGGAGTTAAAAGCAATTTATGCCATAGGATGAGGGAAAGACTGATACTGGGAGAGAGTTCCAGAGCTCAGCTGTTGAATAGAAGAAAGATGAGAATAACGTTTTACTCTTGGTTTGGAGAGTTGCAAAAGTAGGGGTGGGATTGTGTTGCAAGACTGGTGCTATGTGCTCTACGAAGAGGGGGTGGTATACACCGAGAGAGCTTTGAGGAACACTGATTATTATAATAGCGGTAGAATAATGAGAGAGATGTAACATTGCGGCGAAGAGAGAGAGAGACTGCAGAGAATTGATGAGTGGATGTGAGTTAATGAGACGGAAATCTTTCTTTTCTATTTTGTCTAGAAATGCTGTGTGAGAGGTTACAGTCTCGCATCCTTAATGGTGGCATTCCATCTGACCCTGCCATGAGATGCCTCTTTTGTCAAGTTCTATATTTTGAGATCGGACCGGAGTACATGATCTCATGCCCTTCTAAGTTTACCCCTACGCGCAGCTCCCACCACGTTCACAGTCCGGCATTTCTTGACCCAGTTCTGATCACCCATTCTCTCCATGTGTCCAAACCAACCAAGTCAGCTCGTGTGCATTACTTCACTAATACTCCTAATGCCCAGATGCCTTCTTAATTCCTTCCTCGATACCCCGTCCATGAGTCATCGCACTCCTAACACAGAGGTATACACCTTCCCTTTAAAATGAAGAAGATGTCCTCTCATGGTCAAGAATGGCAACAGCTCTCTAAACTTTCTGCAGCCACTTCTGACTCTATGAATGGAGCGCCACCTCCGGCACAAACTGTATCGCTAAAGAAGCAGAATCTATTCACAGACCCCAGCGTTATATTGCCAAAATCAACACTAACAGGCGGGTCATTTAACACAAGTTCTCCCTTGCATACAGCACATTCAAAGTATATGATTATCATCAAAGGTTCTCTCGCCCCACTACATCTGTTGTGTACCAAGTCACTACAGACGTAACATTGAATTGAGTTACTTCCCACCCCATTCCCAGATACTGCGCAAGTTGCTGCTTCTTTCCATAGTTCTGTGCCGTAATCCACTGATCCTGACCTTGGTTTTATCTATATTAACCATTACACCCTTGTTTGCCATATCCTCCTTCCTTGAAATTTACCTCCGCTTACTGGGCACAATCTGCAATAAAATCTAGGTCATCTGCATATAACAACTCCCATGGCAATCCTGTTCTAAAGTCCCTTCATCATCTTTTTCTTCACCGTTGATGCACAGTGTGCTAAGGGTCACTTTCCCCAGATAACTGTGCAAGTGTTGTAGGATTATATGTTTGATAAGGCAACTGGTGGGGTTCCAAGGCAAGTGTTTAAATGTCAATCAGGAGGGGCATTGGTGTTGATAGGTAGGCTAGTCACATCTTGTAGTACTGTACCAGTACTTGTACTTTATAAGTCTTGAATCCGTCCACTTGCATGAAGAAAGGTAGCAAGTGCATTGGCGATTACTTGGAGGTTTGAAGTAGGCAAGGTACCACCGCCTAAGTTATGATGTAATTTAAATACACCACTCAGACGTACTATACTGTCTCGAAGTGTGGTGCGAGCTCCATGATGGAGGCAGACATACAGAAAGTACCGGATACACAATTGTATAATATATGTGTACTGATGCAAAGATTGTAGGTACTATATAACAATTCTAATGTTTAAGTGCAACAAACAAATTACATATAAATAGTGTTTTTCGGTATATCTATTGAATCTATAAACGATGAACAATTATATCACTATTTATTTGTATCAATTTTGCTCAAGTAAGCGTTCATTTTTTACAGTGTACCAGGATCTTGCAATATGTCGTGCAATGCTTTCAAAGATAATGGAACAATGATATTAGAGGATCAAGGCCATCACCTACGGTACCACTGGGCCACACATTCATATATTTGCCTGTGATGTTAATGGATAAACAGAAATATAGCTGAATTATCATGAATATATATCAAGAATATTTTATATTTATATTTGAGGGGTGAAGACGCCAAAAGGGAAGAAATGGGAGGCGGTGTCGGCATCCAGTATTAACCAAACGGTAATAATATATATTCAAGTACCAATTGAAGCTGCAGACCATGCTTTGTATAAATTCGTGTTTTTTAACTATATATATATATATATATATATATATATATATATATATATATATATACCGGAATATATACTGCATATATATATATATATATATATATATATATATATACTGCATATATATATAGGAAGTGAACAATGGCCGTCCACAACCGCGGCTATGGAACAGCCGGAAAAGAAATTAGAGACAAAGGCACAGATGGAGGGATAGAAACCGAAGGAGGGTAGTTTAGAATATCCTAATCTTTTAATATCCTAATCTCTTCAAAAGATGTACTTTCTACCCTCTCTGGGCTTAACACTAATAAGGCATACGGTCCGGACGGTGTTCCTCCTGTTGTTCTCAAAAACTGTGCTTCCGTGCTGACTCCCTGCCTAGGCAAACTCTTTCGTCTCTGTCTATCCTCTAACGTCTTCCCTTCATGCTGGAAGTTTGCTCACATTCAACCTGTCCCAAAGAAGGGTGACCGCTCTCAACCCTCCAACTATCGTCCAATTGCTCTCATTTCTTGTCTTTCTAAAGTTTTTGAAACTATTCTTGCTTCCAAAATTTCTTAAGCATTTCTCTTCTCATAATCTGCTCTCAGATCGCCAGTATGGCTTCCTTAAGGGTCGCTCTACTGGTGATCTTCTATCATATCTTACTAACTCTTGGTCATCCTCCTTTCGGGACTTCGGTGAGACTTTTCTATTGCACTAGACATATCGAAAGCCTTCGATAGAGTCTGGCATAAATCTTTAATTTCTAAACTACCCTCCTTCGGTTTCTATCCCTCCATCTGTGCCTTTGTCTCTAATTTCCTTTCCGGCCGTTCCATAGCCGCGGTTGTGGGCGGCCATTGTTCACTTCCTCACCCTATAAACTCCGGTGTTCCTCAGGGCTCTGTCCTATCTCCTATTCTCTTTCTAATTTTTATAAAAGATCTCCTTAACTGTACCTTAATTCCCATCCATTCATACGCAGACGACTCAACCTTACACTACTCCATTACTTTTTCAGAACGCCCCAGCCAGCAATCCCTCAACGACAAACGTAATGAAGCCATACAACTCTTAAATTCTGATCTAAATACTATTTCCAATTGGGGCAGAGAAAACCTTGTTAACTTTAATGCTTCCAAAACCCAATTTCTCCATCTATATACCCGTCAGGATCTCCCAGCGGACTATCCCTTTTTCTTCAACAATACAAAAATCAACCCTTCATCTTCTCTCAATATTCTTGGTGTCTCTTTTTCTTCTGCTCTCATTTGGAAGGACCATATTACCAGTCTTGCTAAGGCAGCCTCCCAGAAGCTGGGTGTGCTCAACCGCCTTAGGGGGTTCTTTTCCCCTGCACAGCTTCTTGCTCTGTACAGGGGCATAGTGCGCCCTTGTATTGAGTATTGTTCACATGTGTGGGGAGGTTCCTCTCACACCGCTCTCCTAGACAAGGTTGAAAGGAAGGCCTTTCGTATCATTAACTCCCGTCCACTCAATAACTCTCTGCAATCTCTCTCTCTCCGCCGCAATGTTGCATCTCTCTCGCTATTCTATCGTTACTATAATAATCAGTGTTCCTCAGAGCTATCCCAGTGCATACCACCTCCTTTACGTAGGGCACGTGGTACCCGTCTTGCAACTCAATCCCACCCTTACTCTGTGCAACTCTCCAACCCAAGAGTAAAACGTTACTCTCAAACTTTCTTCTACTCAACAGCTGAGCTCTGGAACTCTCTCCCAGAATCAGTTTTTCCCGCTTCCTATGACTTAAATTGCTTCAAACTCCGTGTTTCCAGGCATTTTGGCTCGAACGTCCCTTGATTTTGGCCATGTCACTCTTTCAACTATTCAAAGGTAAGGGGAGGCACTCGCTATAGGCAGTTATGCCTTTTGCCTCCCTCAATCACATAGAAAAAAAAAAAAAATTATATATATATACCAGTATATATAATTATATATAATTATATATATATATATACTGTATTAATATCTATAATATATATATATATATATATATATATATATATATATATATATATATATATATATATATAATTATATATATATATATATATACAGTATATACAAGGCGGTACTCCCTCGGAATGCTACAGGCAGTTGATAAGAATAGTTGAAACTCCTGTTTCACCACCTGGCCTCCCTTGCTGACACCAATATTGAGGAAATTTTCTACTATACTAACTTTGAAAAAATAAGAAAAATGCACAAGAAGACAACAATACGGCCAGCCTCGGAGTCCCCATGGGGGAGCCAAAAAAAATAAATAAATATTATAATTGATCTCCGTGGTGCGATGTATAAGGTGTTGATTTTCGGTGTGAGCATCCTGGGATCGAATCCACGGACTGCCACATGTGTTTGTAAATTTCATTAATCGATTTTAGGAGTATGGTTGGTTGTTGGAAGGAACATAATAATTGGTCTTGTTCTCCTTATGCTCCTATTGGTCGGACCCCTGGAAATGACTCCTCAAAGTACTCTGGACCACTTTCTACTACTCTAGCTATCGATTTCTCCAACATTTGCGGCCTTTCGTCTAACTTCCTCTCTGTGGAACACCATCTCACTTTTACCAAACCTGACCTACTTTCCCTCACCGAGATAGTTGTCTAGGGAAACAGACAGCAAACCCTTCTTACCATCTCTATCCTCAATTCAAAGCCAAAGGTGGATGTTGTGTGTATGTATTGTACCTGCTCTTTTGTTCCCAACTTTGACTCTTCTGAGTTCTCAACTCTCTGGGTTAAGCTATCTTGTCACTCTCTCACTAACTATATCTTGTGCTGTTTGTCTCACTCTTAATTCTACTGACTATCCAAAATTACTTGACTACTTTACTTCTAAATGGAATACATTCTATCCATCTCTCCCTTCTCTGAAATCCCCATCTTAAGATATTTCAATGTTTACCACTGTCAATGGCTCTCCTCTCATGTCACTGACCAACTTGGTGAACAAGCCAGCATCTTATGTATCCTAAAAGACCTAGAGCAGTTAGTTCAGCACCCTACTCTTATCCTAGACTTCCTTGAAGATCGGCCCAACATCCTTAACTTATTCCTAACCTCTAAATCCTTCTGCTTATACTGTAGATCTTTTCCCTCCGTTGGGCTCCTCCAATCATGGCCTTATCTCTGTTACCTGTACCGGTACTATCTCTCCAGTACGGCCTTCTGACCCCTACAGCCGGTGGCACTTATGGCACTTTGGTGCTGCCGACTGGGAGGGTCTTCTACAGTACTTCTTTGATTCACCTTGGAATTATTTTTGCTTCCGTGGCTGGGCCACGCATTACTGAGGGCATGGAAGCATATATTCCGTTTTGTTTTCTTCTTCAAACTAACTCTCAAATTATTGGTTTACTCATGCTTGCTCTACTGCTGCCTGCAATAAGGAGGAAGCATTCTAACGGTACCGCCACCTTCAAACTCAAGAATCTCGTACATTTTATGTTTCTGCCCTCTATTCTTCAACTCCCCAAAACTCATTCATCAATAATAAATATTCTGAACTTTCTACCTGTTAACTTTGGCTCTCTATCACTCTTTAAACCTTGGGGAGGCCACTTATTGCAGGCAGCTTGGCCTTTTGTCTCCTTCATTCACATAGAAAACAAAAAATTGGCATCTAGCCAAAAACCTTCAATCAATTGTAATTCCTCGTCTTTCCCTCCTCTTTTCTACTCTGCCGGCACTAACGTGTCAGTCTTCCTCTGACAAAGCTAAAACTCTTCGATCAAACTTTCATTAAAAACTCTACCTTGGACGACTCTGGTGTAGATCCTCCCTCTCCACACCCCTCTCTCTTACTTATGCCAAATAATATAATCTCCTCTAAGGTTGTACATTCTGCCATCTCTGGGTATAATACTAAGAAGACATACGGACTGGATGGTGTTCCTCTTGTTGTACTCAAAAACTGTTATTCCGTGCTGACTCCCTGCCTAAGCAAACTCTTTCGTCTCTGTCTTTCCTGTAACATCTTTCCTAATGGCTGAGTTTCTGCTCTCATTCAACCGATCAACTCCGAAGTTCCTCAGGGTTCTGTCCTGTCCCCAGTTCTCTTTCTAATATTCATCAATGATCTTCTCAACAGTACCTCTAGTCCTATGCACTCATATGATGATGCCTTTACCTTCAACTAGTTTTCCACAATGACCCAGCATGCAATCACTCCAAAACTCACATGACGAGGACTCGGCACACCTATCTTCTGAACTATCAACTATCTCCAATTGTGGCATAGAAATTCTTGTTACCGTTACTTTCAATTCTTCCAAAACCCATATTCTTCTTCTATCTATCCGTCACCCTCTTCCACACAACTTTTGCTTGTTCTTCAACAATATACTGTACAGTACATAATATCAACCCCTCATCTTTTCAGTATTCTTGGTGTTTCTTTTTCTCCTGACCTTTCTTAGAGAGATCATTTACCACTCTTGCTAAAACAGCTTCCCAGAAGTTAGGTGTGCTCAAACGTTTCCGTGGGTTTTTCACTCCCGCACAGCTTCTTGGCCTATATAGGCGCAGTGCGCTCATGTATCAAATATTGATTGCATGTGTGGGGAGTACAAAGGAAATCAAGCAACAACAGGTCTTGCGACCCCTCTAGGCTGCTTGTACTCCAAAACACTGAGGATCAAGTGTCCAAACAGTGGTTTAGAGTGGGTAAGGTAAAATTGGAAAGGGAACTACTGCCCTGGAACTAATATCCGTGGCAGGATTAGGATGTTAGTAGGGGACAAATGGGTTAGTAACAAAACAGTTATAAGTGATCTTTCGTATATCTGGGAAAAAGTGAGCAACATCATAGTAACTTATATATGCAATAATCCTTGATGAATCTGAGGGCGGAATAAAATATAGTTATTCATTTACAAATGCAGTCAGTCGTGGGCTTGAGGCAAGATATTAGTCTAGGCGAAGTTTAAAAGAATTAACGGTGCTGCAGTCTATAACGTCTCAGGGAAGCCCATTCCACAAGTTGACAATTCAATTGAAGAAGAAATTCTTAGACTCGTGTGAGTTAAAAGATTTACCAATATTTTTGCAACCGTTTCCCCGTGTGTAATTAGATTGATCGATAGTGAAGTACTTACTACACTTCATATTGTCGATGCCTTTGATGATTTTGAACACTTGAATTAAGTCGACTCTTAATCTGCGCTGAGATAAAGAAAACAGATTTAATTATCAAAGACGCTCCTCGTATGGTTTGTTATTTAGGCTAGGCATAATTTTGGTAACTCTACGTTGAAATCGTTCTAGCTTGTCTATATCTTTTTGGTAATAAGGGCACCAGGATTGAACGCAGTATTCCAGAAGAAGGCGGACTAAGGAATTGTATAGAGTTAGGATTACTTCTTAGGATTTATGCGCAAATGACCTGCCTATAAAGCCAATTATTTTGTTTGCCTTCTTAACAACTTCTGTACATTGTTGACTGGGTTATAAGTTACTCGATATTGTTACTTTCAAATCAGTTTCTCTATCTACACTCTTAAGCTGGGCGCCATTCATCGAATAGTTCGCTTTCTCATTTCGGTTTCCGATACGTAGTACTTTACATTTATCCGCATTGAAACTCATTTGACAAATTTGGGCCCAACATGACAACTTATCTAGTTTGTGTTGCATATCGTCAACTTGTTCTTTTGAGAGTACTCTATTTGCAATTTTTGTATCGCCAGCAAACTTTGAGATTGTACAGGCGAGACCTTTATCTATGTCGTTGATGTAAACTAGGAAGAGAATTGGCCCTAGTACCTGGGGTACCCCGCTATTTACATTGGTCCAATTAGATGCCTTACCGTATATGACTACTCCTTGCTTTCTGTCGCTGAGCCAATTTTCTATCTATCATTTCAACACTGAGTTATGTATTCCATGCGCTTTTAGTTTTAGCAGTAATAGTTTGTGGGGAACTTTGTCAAAGGCCTTTTGAAAATCAAGGTATATAATACCTACAGCTTAACTCTCATCATAGAGGTTGAGGGTATCATGGAAGAAATCTAAGAGGTTTGTTAAGCCAAGAGTGTTTGTTACGAAAGACATGTTGAGTATCTTTAAGTATGTTGTTATCCTCTAAGTGAGTGTTTCTAGCATTTTACATACAACTGAGGTTAAGCTAATCGGCGATAGTTACTGGGTAAGGATTTGCTGCCTTTTTTAATATCGGTGTTACATTGACGAGCTTCCACTGATCAGGCATAGTCCCAGACTGCAAGGATTTATTGAATAGCAATATCAGTGGGTTGGAGAGCACATCCTTAGCTTCCTTTAGAACTCTGGGGGGAGGTTCTCCCCATGCCGCACTTCTCAAAGGGTAGAATCAAAACCATTTCGCCTCATCAACTCCCTTCCTCTTACTAATTCCCTACAACCTCTTTCTATGCAGTGCATTGTTGCATCACTTTTACTCTTCTCTCGCTATTTCAATAATTAGTTTTCTTCAGAGCTCTCTCTATTATGGCGAGTGGGAGGCACCCGCCTTTCAACACAATCCCACTCCTATTCTGTCCAGCTCTCCAACCCAAAATATAACAAATATTCTCAGTCTTTCTTCTGTTCAACAAGTGAACACTGGAACTCTCTCCCTCAATTAATCTTTCCTCCATCCTATGACTTAGACTGCTTTAAACTTCGTGTGTCCAAGCATTTTGACTAACGTTTCTTGAATTTGTCTTTCTGTTACTCTTTCACCTTCAGAGGAGACACTTGTTACAAGCAGCTATGCCTTTTGTGTCCTGCACGTACATATATCTATATGTATATATATATATATATATATAAAAGGCTAATTTTATATTCAAGACGGTTAAAGGTTTATGCACACGCCTACGACTTATTATCCATTTTCCAATACTGGATATTAATCTAATCATGTTCATATTTCCACCGCACTATGGTAGCCTAATTTTAAAGTGAGAGGAAAGACTATTCATGGGGCACAGGTCAAATACAACGGCTTCGCTACGAAATATCCCTGAACCTACTGATAATCTATTTTGTATTAATTTCACCACAACACCAAACACCTCTAATGAAATTAATGAAATCATATATGTGATCCACCAGGATTCGAACCCGGGGTTATCACACACAGATTTGTAGACACCTTAACCATTACACCATCAAGACGGTTAAAGATTTATGCACACGCCTACGACATATTATCCATTCTCGAATACTGGATATTAATCTAATCATGTTCATATTCCCACCGCACTATGGTAGCCTAATTTTTAAGTGAGAGGAAAGAATATTCATGGGGCACAGATCATAATATAGACCGGCCTCGCTACGAAATATCCCTGAACCTACTGATAATCTATTTTTTATTAATTTCACCACAACACCAAACACGACAATAATTCCCATACGAAATATTATTTAGTTCCATAGACTTCTCCGCTGAATATTGGATAGGGCACAGTGCGTCCTTGTATTGAGTATTGTTCATATGTGTGGGGAGGATCCTCTCACACCGCACTCCTAGATAAAGTAGAAAGGAAAGCCTTTCGTATCATTAACTCCCGTCCACTCACCAACTCTCTGCAATCTCTCTCTCTTCGCCGCAATGTTGCATCTCTCTCACTATTCTATCGTTACTACAATAATCAGTGTTCCTCGGAGCTTTCCCAGTGTATACCACCTCCTCTACATAGGGTACGTAGTACTCGCCTTGCAACACAATCCCACCCCTACTCTGTGCAACTCTCCAACCCAAGAGTGAAACGCTATTCTCAGACTTTCTTCTATTCAACTGCTGAGCTCTGGAACTCTCTCCCAGAATCAGTCTTTCCCTCTTCCTATGACTTAAATTGCTTCAAACTCCGTGTGTCCAGGCATTTTAGATCGAACGTCCCTTGATTTCGGCCCTGTCACTCTTCGAAATCTGGGGGAGGCACTCGATGCAGGCAGTTATGCCTGTTGTCTCCCTCATTCACATAGAAAAAAAAAAAAAAAAAGGCGACACAATTCTTTCCTTTAATTCTTGTTATTATAAGACGATTTTATTAAGCTTAGAATGGGTTTGTGACTGTCAAAAGATTGATAGAGACAGACTTGACTCCTTTAATTGTATGAGGTCCTTTCTTAGCTGTAAAAAGAGATTTAGTGTTAGGAAGAATAAACTAAAAAAGATGCCAAGCTAGTGAAGTGGTTAAGAACCCAGTTCTCTACAAAACTGTTGCACGGAGAGTCATCTGGTCTGAATTGTTTGGTTGTTTACAGCCAGTGTGGGACAGGAGAATATCTTAAATGCCCTCTCTGGTCTGTTCATTCACCAATCCGACCATCCAGCAGTCCTTTCACCTACCGGTTCGTTCACCCAGCAGTCTATTCATCAACTAGTTCGTTCATCCATCTAGTACCTCTGTTGTTGTTGTTGTTGTTGTTCCCCAAGCTGCCTGGCCGAACAGCCCCAAAGCCCCGAGCAAGGCCAAGGCCATAACCGAGCGCCCCCACAGAACCCTCCCTGCCGACCACAATAAAGCCTGGGTGACCGAAGCCACACCATGGCGGGGAGCTGAGGAGGGTGCGGAAACGCCCGGGAAACCAAAGCCCCACCCAGGGCCCTGTGCCCCTCAGCAATTATGAAGAGAAAGTTGAAGGGCAAAGGAAAAATGTGACGCTTTGGCTTCCCATCTTGGTAGATTGGGATTTCAATCCACGGAAGAGATGCCGTCACTTGAGATCTAGAAAATACATAAGTAAAAGGAACAGTCAGAGTAAGCTATGGGTATGGCAGATATCGCTCAGTTCTCACTCTGATAGACCAGCCCATCACTACATGACTAGAACCCAATCCTCTCAGCATCAGCTAGGAAAGGCCCTAGAAAGCCGCCTTTGGCGGGAGGGATAGCTCCCCTATTTCAACCCCTTTTGGGGTTGGGCACCCGCCCTCTATACCTCTGTATTATGTCATTCTTTAAAGGAATGTTTCCCGATAAGCATAAAATTGCTAAAATTATGCCAATTTATAGATCAGGAGATACAGGACTCTTCAATAACCACCGTCCCATTTTAATGTTACCTGTTATGAGTAAAATTATCGACAAAATAATGTATAATAGGATAACAAAGTTTGTTTTTCTTTCAGGAACATTATATCCGAAGCCCAGTATGGATTCAGCACAGGGAGATCAACTGATAAAGCATTAACTACTTTAAATAATGATTTAATAATAGTTTTCGATAACAGATAATATTCAATTAGCGTTTTCTTAGATTTATCCAAAGCCTTTGATACCTGTCAACCACCAAATTCCCTTAGATATACTTAAGCATCATGGAATAAGAAATGCGACATACCGTTGATTGAATCATACTTAAAAAATCCAAACAGCAGGTAGAATATAGGGAGAAATATTCCAATATTCTAACGATATCCCTTGGAGATTCACAAGGATACATACTGGGGCCACTGTTATTTATATTGTATATTAACGATAATATTCTCTGTAACAGAATATACAAATCTGTACTTTTCGTTGACGACACTACACTCTACGCCAGTCACGGGGAGTTAATTAAATACATTAATTCAATCAGTAAATATTGAATTAAACAAGGTACATCATTGGATGGTATAGTTAACAAACTGCCAGTAAATACTGCTAAGACCAAATCATGTATTCATCAGATAAATAAATATATACCTCAAAATCGAGAGTCTATAAACATTTGTACCGTAACTCAGTATTGATAGAATAACAATCTATAAAGTTTCTTGTAGTTTTAGTTGATAAGGAACTGACATGGAACCCACACATACAGCACATAACTATAGTCTATTAATGATAATAAGGCCAAACATATTGACTTTTAACCTCTAGAACTAAAAAAACAACTAGAGTAATCGAGCTAATAGCTCTACCATTTGGAAAGAGTCAGCCAGGGAATAGGTGTGAATATTTGCAGATAATCTCCTCCTGTATTTTTTGAGCTGCCGAGGTTAGGAGTCACACATTTTGGCCCACTTAGAGTAAAAGAACTATAGTAAGATTAACAAACAATGCGGAAAACTATACCTAACACTAAACTGCTTCGGTTCTAAAGTCCTAAAACAATTATATTATTCACTGATACATCCTTTCTTATCATACTGTCACACAATTTGGGGAACTGCGGGTAAAACAAGCATGAAAAGGATAGAAGTACCACAAAAGAGAGCAACAATAACTATTGCTTTCAAAACTAAATTCTACCCTACCAAGGAATTATTTCGGATTTATAAGACATTTATATCTCGAAGATATAAATATATTTTGTTGTGCTATTTTTGTATTCAAGTCCATTAATCACAATAATGTAAGAATATTTAACTTCCGTTCTAACAGAAGATATAATTCAAGAAATATTAATGATATGGAGATCCCATCAATGACTTCATACCAATCTCAAACCTAATTTGCATAACATGGTGTATTAGTTTGAAATGAAATACCCCACTACATACAACCTAAATCCTCTCGCTCAAGCTTCAAAATAACTTTAAATTCATTAAGCAAATATTTACTACCCCATGTCATCACTGATTTATGTCTGTTTGTCTGACTGTCTATATATTGATGTGCTTACTTAAGTGTATGTAAGTATTTTGTACATGGGTTTGCTGTACGTATGTACTGTATATGTGTGTATGTTATAATTATTACTTTATACACTAGCTTTTTCTGTAATATGATATAGACTAACATGTGAACTGACCTATTTATTAATTCGAGTTGAATGTTGTGGGCCTTCAAGAGAGTTAGTTTCTCATAAGACCCAGCCTATTTTTCGACTCAGTCTTATTTGTCAAGCTGAAAATGTAGATTTGACTTGACTTGACTAGTCTAGAGATCCCATAGTAGTCGTCGTTTCCTAAGCTGCCTAGCCGAACAGCCCCATATTAAATAACAGTGGCCATCTTTTTTCTGCAGACGCCATTTTTGTGTCATAATTATTGAACAATGGTGTTTTATTATACTATTGAGCATGTAGAATTTAGATTGGTCAAACTATATATCCTGTATCAGTGTTGCCAAATGTGTATTAGGTTTGGACATATTTTGAACATAAAGACATAACACCAGAGCCGCCAATATAGCGGAGGTTGGACGAGCTTTGTTACTATAGGGTCTCTATTCTACTCAAGCAACGTTAACCATTTCGGTATACCATGACGCCTTTCTATTTTTATTATGAATATCATTAGTCGATTATATTTACTCTACCACGTCACCATTAAAGGACGCTGTTTCACTTTACATTGGCTGTAATACGATTTTAGGCAGTTTATTAGGAGCTTGTGGGAGTTTATGGGTAAAATATGATAGTTTTATACACAGTTAGTTTCAGAATACCATATCTAAGCTGTAGATGTCTATGGTAGCCAGAATAATAGGAATAATAGGACAGAGTCCACCTGGCCAGCCTGAGATGTGGACACCATCCAGCTCTTCTGAGCTATCAGAAGAGACTGGATAACTCTGTCGTCGACACCTGCCCGGGATGTAACACAGCACCCCATACCATTAAACACATCATAGAAGACTGAATTTCACACAACCACTTACGCCAACAACACAATCTACACTCAATGAGAGCTCTGTGGGAAAGCCCGATTGTGGTCATGGCCTTCCTCAGGGACTCGGGGCTGTTCAGCCAGGCAGCTTAGGGAACAACAACAACAACAACATAGGGAAAATAAAACAAAACAAAAAACACATTATTAGCATGAACAGATTACTAGCTGCGACATCAAAGTTTGCAACACGAGATAAAGCAAGATTGTTGCGTACATATACGCAACATCCACCTTGGCATGAAACTGAGGATAGAGATAGTAGGAGGATACAGAGAAGGTTTGCTGTCATTAGTCCCAAACAACTGGGTTTCGGGGAGAAAGAGAAAATTAGGATTAACAGGGGAAAAGTGGTGTTCCATGGATTGGAAGTTAGAGGAAAAACCACGAATGTTCCAGATAGGCGACTCTGATTCAAAGGAGTTTATTGAGGTAGTACAAGATAGTTTTGTTATCTCAATTCATAGATACGCCGACTAGAGGTGATAATATTCTCGATTTAGTTTTCAGTAACAATGAACATATGATAAATAGTGTAGAAATCGGGGACCACCTAGGAAATAGTGATCACAATTCTGTGTATTTTAATATACAATGGAAAGGTAATACCAGAGAGAATACAACATTAATACCTGACTTCAGAAAAGCCAATTATGGTGGGTTAAGAAGAGCCCTATTAGCAGACCCTATGGTCAAACAATTAAGTCGATCCTGGTGTCCAAATGAGTGTATCCCTTCTCAGGCACCTGTCATCTTAAGTCAGGAAGAGACGTCAAACTTGGTAGATACATACGATAATTTGATCAAGTCAGTATTCAATGCGCAAAATAAATATATCCCCAAAAGAAAATTTAGATCAACACAGAACCAACCCAAATGGATGAATAATAGACTATTAGATCTTCTAGGAAAAAAAAATGGAATATATAGAAAAATTAAAAAAGGCGAAATTCACCTACTTGCTTACTATCAGAATCTATCACGACAGGTAAAAAAGGATATTAGGAAAGAAAAAAGAAATGATGAAATTAAGGTTGCCAATGACTCAAAAAATAATCCTAAAGCTTTTTACCAACTATATAAATCCAAGGTTAGAGATGTAATTGGTCCCCTTAAAACTTCGATAGGAGAAATGACAGAAAATTATTTAGAAATATGCAGTACATTAAATAGTCAATTTCTTTCCGTTTTCACTAATGCAAATTTGGCACAGTTTCCAGAAGTCCGTAAGGTATATAGCGATATTATAGAACATAGGTTAAGTGCGGTTACTATAAGTAGAAATGATGTGCTTAAGGAAATTGACAGACTGAAACCTCATGAATCGCCTGGTCCTGATGAGGTACTGTATATGCTAGAGTATTAAAATAATGCAGAGATGAGTTAAGTTACCCATTAAGATTTGTATTTAACAAGTCATTAGAAACAGGTATAGTTCCAGAAGCTTGGAAGCTTGCAAATGTAGTTCCGATCTTCAAAAAAGGTGATAAATCAATAGCATCCAATTACCGTCCCATCATAGGAAAGCTACTAGAGTCAATTATTGCTAGGAAAATGAGAAACCACTTAGAAACATTTAACTAAATCAATTCTTCTCAGCATGGATTCACTCAGGGACGGTCTTGCCTTACTAATTTGCTTAGTTTTTTCTCAGAGGTATATGAAACATTAGATAATGACAAGTCATATGATATTATATATTTAGATTTCAGTAAAGCTTTCGACAGAGTCCCTCATGAGAGATTGATGAGAAAGGTTGAGGCACATGGAATAGGTGGGGCGTTGTTAGGATGGATTAGGCCATGGCTAATTGGTAGGAAGCAGAGAGTCAGCATAAATGGCACCAAGTCAAAATGGGGAGCTGTCAAAAGTGGTGTCCCCCAGGGATCTGTATTAGGTCCTCTGTTGTTTATTATATACATAAATTACCTTGATTTAGGTATAACTAGTAGGATAAGTAAATTTGCAGACGATACCAAAATGGGGAGAAAAATTGATTCAGATAGAGATATAGAGTGTCTGCAAAGGGATCTAGATACCTTACACGAATGGTCAGTAAATTGGCAGATGAAGTTTAAACATTGACAAATGCAAGGTATTAAAGATAGGGAAGATGCATACAAATGTTAAATATAAACTAGCTAATATGGAATTAGAAAACTCAGACTGTGAGAAAGATCTAGGTGTGTTTGTTAGCAATGATTTGAAGCCTAGAAAACAATGTATAAGCGTTCGTAACAAGGCAAACAGGATTCTCGGGTTCATATCTAGGAGTGTGAGTAACAGAACTGCTGATGTTATCTTAACACTTTACTTGTCATTAGTGAGACCCCATATGGATTATGCTGTTCAATTTTGGTGTCCTTATTACAGAATGGACATAGATTCATTGGAGAGAGTACAACGCAGAATAACAAAAATTATCCATAATATTAAAACAAATCCGCATGAAGAAAGGTTGAAGAAATTAGGCTTACATTCGTTAGAGAGACGCAGAGTTAGAGGGGATATGATAGAGGTATTCAAGGGGGTTAGTGGGATTAATATAGGGGACATGAAAAATGTACTAAAGCTCAGTGATAGCGAAAGAACTCGTACAAATGGTTTCAAATTAGATAAATTTCGTTTCAGAAAAGATATAGGCAAATATTGGTTTGGTAACAGAGTTGTAGATGGGTGGAATAGGCTACCAAGTGATATAGTGGGATCAAGAACGATAGGGAGCTTTAAGAACAAATTAGATAGACATATGGACGAGATGGGTTGGGTGTGAGGGAGATCTACCAGGTGTGGGCCAATCGGCGCTCAGCAGACCCCCGTAATCTTGTGTTAATCCCTGACCATTTTGGTGGGGCAGTACTCAAGGTATTAGTGAGTTGGGCCTATAATTGGGCCTTGTAATTGGGGCTGGGTATGACAGGGATCTGCCTTGTATGGGCCGATCGGTTTTTTGCAGACTCCCATTTTCCTATGTTCTTATGTTCTTAAATTGATAAGAATATAAGGAAGTGGTCCAGAGTATTCTGAGGAGTCAAGACCAGAGGCCAAAGCTGTGGGGGCTCCGAGGAGGCCTCCTGGGGTTTTCGAAGAGGGTCGTGTTTCAGCCATCATAACCATTATCATTTTGATATTATTTGTATTTTTGTTTAGAAAAGTTAGTTTAGTATACTAGATTCTTGTTATATAGTGTATTACAAAAGATAGAAAGGTGTTTTGGAGGGCAAACTGGGGTTGTCCTCTATTTTGTTGAGGCATGGAAAGGATCAGCAAAGTAGGTCAGGTGGTGAAACAGGAGTTCCAGTTGTCCTTAACACCCACTTGTAGCGGTTGGTGACTACAGCCTCCTCCCATAAGCATTCTAGCTAACATTAAACGTTTCAGAAATTGCTTGATATGGGCGAGTCCATTAGATTGGTTTGTGAAGCACACTAAACAAAGCATGCAATATATATTTAACAGTTTAGATTTGGAATATTTCGTTATTGAACATTGCATATGTTATACCAGGGTTATTACCAGGTTTGTATATTGGTTTATAGTGAGTTCTAATGACTGGGGAATTCAGAGGTCACACAATACATGCATAGAAGTCAAAATAGAGGATATATATAACACCGAGTATAATTGTAAAGAACAGTTATATTTAGCTTAAACTCTTATTTATACTTAAATAGATAGTTACATATGAATTAATGATACGTGGTATACAACAGAAGTTACTATCCTAGCACAATCGAGGATCTAGAAGGAGCTCAGGTATATCAATATAGGTTAAGTTTACCTCTTGTATAATGTAACAAAATTACATATTATCAACACTGCTGAATCGGATAACTGTGCTATCTTAATATATATATATATATATATATATATATATATATAACTTTAAGCACATAAATGGACGAGGGTTTACACTGTGTCTATATATACTGGACTCTAATTATATATAGCACCTTACGCACTGGTGTAAATTAGGCAGAGTCAATATCTTGGGACTCTAACTTCGTAGCGTACACTTTACACATTGATGGAAAATAGGTAGAGTTAATATCTTAGGACTCTAACTTTGTAGCACACCTTACGCACTGGTGGAAGTTAGGCAGAGTCGATATCTTAGGACTCTAACTTTGATACTTCGTCACTGGTATCGACTTGATGCAGGTTGTATATCATAACTCCAGAATTAACACTTGTAGTAAAAGGTTGAGGTAACAGCTTGTAGTCGTCTGAGTCTCCGTTGGGCTGTCCAGGTTGGCCTGTCGTGTGGATTAGTTGTTGAAGTTACAGATGGGTTAATGGATATAGGGTCTTGAATGAGGCTCCTTAAGTATCATGATACTGGGCCTCATCGGACAAACGCGAGTATATTTTCTAGCAGGGGCTAGGGATACTCGTCTATCCTGACCGTTATATTAACCGGTGGTGAAGTTCTGTTCAGGTACTCTTGGTGTGGGGTCTTTAATATAATGCCTATGTCATGACACAGTGACAAGATATCGGGTTAACGCAAGGAGATAATATGATCATGACCAATATTATATTCCTTGACTACTGCTGACCTTTGTAAGAGGTTCAAAGAACTCGGGCCGGTGTTTAAACCTTTTAATTCCAATTGTATACTAACATGTCAGTATAGCAAAAGTACTAAAAACTTCTGTATGCAGAGTGCCGGTTAAAGTGTCTCGCAAAGCCCTGTTACTATTCGAGTGACCTTGGCATGCCAAGTATCCTTCGGTAATAAAGTTGCAGATTTAATTATAAAAGTCAGGTGGGGACATGTCCGCGAGTTTAGACTTCTATTATTAAAAGTGCAGCCTATTAGTGACTTCGATGTTATTACTGCATCATGACACGTAAATACCAAAGATTCCTTAATAGGGAAAATAACTCCTCAGACCTATTGAGATATTAGGCATGCCTTCAATCTACTGAATGGGAGGGTAATTCTAGAGCTATCACACTAACATGTCAGTGTTGTAAAAACCCTAGAATTGTATGCCCTGTTCAGCTTTCGTCGGGATAGTGACGACTTTAGCTGAGATGTCCCGGGGTAGATGTTCTGGGGTCAAAAGGTCACAAGTCAGTCGGGGGACGGATCTAAAGGGATTAGGCTGGTCCCCTTAGAAGCTGGTGGCCAGGTGATTTGGCCTTTGGGTGGAAGCAGGGCGTAAGTGCCGGTTTCTATGATGGTGTTGGTGATCCTTCTTCCCCTGGCTGAATATGATTTTCCTTTTAATAGTTTCTTGTGAGGCTGATGGTCTACTTATATTCTTTCCGGGTGTTGAGGGAAGTTCTGTGATAATGGCGACAATCCGGGCATCTCGTCTGATGTCCGTAGAGGGCGTGGAAGTATTATTATCCTGGAAGTAGTGATGTGTATTCGTCATGTAGTTCCGGGAATTGTTCTGCACACGTGGTATCACTCCGCGGGCATCTTTTGTTGTTCTTGATGTTATTCTTTCCTCCTCTTCTATCTTGCCTTTGTTCTTCTCTTTCTCGTTCTCTTTCTTGATGATATGGGGTAGTTTCGGAATGCTGGGCATTTCGTTTATTTGTTTCTTCCTGCTTCCTGTTTGTGATTGTCTTCTAGGTTCTGATATAGTTATTCCTTCCATTTGTCCTGGGAATCATTCTCCTTGGTGGTAGCCATTTTGTTTTCTTGGTTTGTTGTTAATTTCCTGCTGTTTAGGCCTTACTGTTGTTGTTTCGTCTAACTTCTTCTTCTCTGCTTTCTTCTGGTCGTTGTCTATCATTATTCTCTTTGCTTTAGTTTCTTCTTTTTGTTCTTTTCTTCCTGTATGTTCTGCATTTGGTTCCTCTGGGGTTTTCCTTTTTCTATTTGTGGGTGTCTTCCTTATTTGCGTTATTTTAGTATGCTTAGAATAATTTGTGTAATCATATTCTGATTTCTGGCACACCTATTTCTAGACACCCTGTAGATTTTGTTTTTCTTCTTATACTTACACTATAAAAATAAAATATAAACATACATATTTAAGATAACCTTGCCAATGTGTACACGGTGGCCTATTTAGTATACATTATCCATTACAAAAATATCCACACAAAATTGTAGAGTGAGCTTAGATTCGTAACTTTGGTGTCGAAATACACCTTAATCATGGTATATAATGTTGTTACAATTATTACGTAGACAATTTATGGTAAGCATTACTAACCCCGATAGCACAGCCTTGTAAACAATATAATAATAATATAGGAGGTATATTAAAGAACATTTATTACAACCTAACTTTACGAAATGTATCATGGTATCCTACAACCGAATTACGCCCTAATTGAAAGAAGTCATCTGAGAGGGGCCACCGTTGAGCGAAGCGGGTCGTGTTATACGGTCGACTAAGACGACCTAAAAGAGAGGGTAAATCGTCTTATAATTTGCATAATCAAGAAATAAAGGGATTAATGTAGCTGGCTGCTTAATATACCGTTATGGTAGATGTGGAGGTGGTGTTGCTGGCTATGTGGTGATGATGTGTTGGTGCTGGTGTGGTGATGAGGTAGTGCTGTGGTGGTGTTGATGTGGCGGTGGTGTACGTGATGGTGGTGATGTGGTAATAGTGATGATGTAGTGATGTGAAAGTGATGATGAGGTGATGGTAATATGGTGGTGGTGATGAGGTGGTGGTGTGGTGATGGTAATGTGGTGGTTGTGTATGTGATGGTGATGATGTGGTGGTGGTGTGGTGATGGTAATGTGGTGGTTGTGTATGTGATGGTGATGATGTGGTGGCGGTGTGGTGATGAGGTAGTGGTGTGATGGTGATGTGGTGGCGTTGTGATAGTGATGTGGTAGTGGTGTGATGGTGATGTGGTAGTGGTGTGATGGTGATGTGGTGGTGTTGTGATGGTGATGTGGTAGTGGTGTGATGGTGATGTGGTGGCTTTGTGATAGTTATGTGGTGGTGGTGTGATGGTGATGTGGTGGTGGTGTGATGGTGATGTGGTGGTGGTGTGATAGTGATGTGGTGGTGGTGTGATGGTGATGTGGTGGTGGTGTGATGGTGAAGTGGTGGCGGTGTGATAGTGATGTGGTGTGGTGGCGGTGTGATAGTGATGTGGTGGTGGTGTGATGGTGATGTGGTGGTGTTGTGATGGTGATGTGGTAGTGGTGTGATGGTGATGTGGTGGTGTTGTGATGGTGATGTGGTGGTGTTGTGATGGTGATATGGTAGTGGTGTGATGGTGATGTGGTAGCGTTGTGATAGTGATGTGGTGGTGGTGTGATAGTGATGTGGTGGCATTGTGATAGTGATGTGGTGGTGGTGTGATAGTGATGTGGTGGTGGTGTGATAATGATGTGGTGGCGTTGTGATAGTCATGTGGTGGTAGTGTGATGGTGATGTGGTGGTTGTGTATGTGATGGTGATGATGTGGTGGCGGTGTGGTGATGAGGTAGTGATGTTGTGGTGGTGATGTGATGGTGATTTGGTGTTGGTGATGATATGGTGGTGGTTAGTTGAAGAGATAGTGATGTGGTGGTGGTGTGATGGTGATGTGGTGGTGGTGTGATGGTGATGTGGTGGTGGTGTGATGGTGATGTGGTGGCGTTGTGATAGTGATGTGGTGGTGGTGTCATGGTAATGTGGTGGTGTTGTGATGGTGATGTGGTGGCGGTGTGACAGTGATGTGGTGGTGGTGGTGTGATGGTGATGTGGTGGCGTTGTGATAGTGATGTGGTGGTGGTGTGATGGTGATGTGGTGGTGTTGTGATGGTGATGTGGTAGTGGTGTGATGGTGATGTGGTGGCAGTGTGATAGTGATGTGGTGGTGGTGTGATGGTGATGTGGTGGCGTTGTGATAGTGATGTGGTGGTGGTGTGATGGTGATGCGGTGGTGGTGTGGTGGTGGTGTGATAGTGATGTGGTGGTGGTGTGATAGTGATGTGATGATGTGGTGGTGGTGTGATAGTGATGTGGTGGTGGTGTGATGGTGATGTGGTGGTGGTGTGATAGTGATGTGGTGGCGTTGTGATAGTAATGTGGTGGTGGTGTGATGGTGATGTGGTGGTGGTGTGATAGTGATGTGGTGGCGTTGTGATAGTGATGTGGTGGTGGTGTGATGGTGATGTGGAGGTGGTGTGATGGTGATGTGGTGGCGTTGTGATAGTGATGTGGTGGTGGTGTGATGGTGATGTGGTGGTGATGTGGTGGTGGTGTTATAGTGATGTGGTGGTGGTGTGATAGTGATGTGCTGGTGGTGTGATAGTGATGTGGTGGTGGTGTGATAGTGATGTGGTGGTGGTGTGATGGTGATGTGGTGGTGGTGTGATAGTGATGTGGTGGCGTTGTGATAGTGATGTGGTGGCGTTGTGATAGTGATGTGGTGGTGGTGTGATGGTGATGTGGTGGTGGTGTGATAGTGATGTGGTGGCGTTGTGATAGTGATGTGGTGGTGATGTGATGGTGATGTGGTGGTGGTATGATAGTGATGTGGTGGTGGTGTGATGGTGATGTGGTGGTGGTGTGATGGTGATGTGGTGGCGGTGTGATAGTGATGTGGTGGTGGTGTGGTGGTGGTGTGATGGTGATGTGGTGGTGGTGAGGATGTGGTGATAAGGTAGTGATGATGGTGATGTGGTAGTAGTGTGATGGTGAGGATGTGGTGGTGTGGTGATGAGGTAGTGATGTGGTGGTGGTGAGGTAGGCATGGTGGTAATGTGGTAGTAGTGTGGTGGTGATGAGGTAGTGATGATGGTGATGCGGTAGTAGTGTGATGGTGATGATGTGGTGGTGATGAGGTACAAAGATAAACCAGCAAAAACAGATATATTGATCCCTACGCGTCTGCTTGTAACAAAACTACATAACCTATATAAAAAATAATAATAAACGACGGCACAGTAAAGAGAGGCGCTTTTCGTATGTAAACGCAGGTAATCAGAGCTTAAGAGAGAGATATTTATCTAGTCCATTTTTAAAGATGTGAACAGTACTACACTCAATGACGTTACTAGGTAGTCCATTCCATAAGTTTACCACTCGATTGGAAAAGAAATGCTTTGCCGTATTAGAGTGAAAAGGATTTCTAATTATCTTTCAACCATTTCCTCTAGTGTAATTTGAATTTTCAATTGTGAATTACCTGTTGACATCCATATTGTCAATATATTTCATACTTTAAACACTTGAATTAGGTCCCCTGTTAGCCTGCGCTTTGTTAAACTAAAAAGATTGAACTCATTTAGACCTTCTTCGTTGACTTATTTCCAATAGTCTAGGAATCACTGTGTTAATCTCTGTTGTATTCCCTCCAGCTTAGCTACGTCCTTTTGATAATATGGATACTACAATTGTATACAGTATGTCAAATGGCGGGGAACCAAAGAATTGTATAACGTGAGAATAACTGACTTGCACTGTGCTTGAAAAATCCCTGAACCACAGAGCCACGCAGAGTTGACGTCTTGGGAAGTGTAAAATAGTCATGATGGAAATTCTAATAAACTCACCAAAAGTATGAAGGCAAACTCCTCCATGGCCTATCACCTGGTTCTTTAAATGAGAACTAAGTGTGCTTCCTTATTATACGTCTGTGCGTGGTACAGTGGCAGAGCGGGATCCTGGTATGCCAGAGACCTGGGGTCAAATCCCCGCCAGACTCAGATATTTTTGGAAGATCGTTTGAATACGAAAATGTTATTGTAATGCCGGGTGAGAAGGAAATTTTGCCTCCGAATTTTCACCCGACATTACACTGTTGGCAGTAGCGGAACGGGATCAGGTATCATTAAAATGTAGTGTACACATTACAACGAACTCTAAAAAGTGTTTTTGAGGTGTTGAGGCTATGGGACTAGTCTTATCAAAGAAAAATGTTGTGTTGCCCTGTGCCCGAAAAATCTCTGTTACGAGAGAAGCTAAGTCTTGGCGAGGTGAAGTTGGAGAGGGCTCACCATGTTGGAGATGGGCTTCATCGTCAGGCTGGAGGAGTCTCGAGACCCAGGACGATTCTGCAATTTTGAGGATCATCAACAGGCAATGTGCAACTCAAGCAAACTGAAGGATACCAAGATAGTTATAAATTTAAATTTATGTGAAGCTACAGTCCATGCACGTAAGGAACAACTTCCAGCTTTGAAGAGGGCTCGTAAGGCTGGGAAGATCGCCTACTTCAACCATGTTAAACTAGTAATTTGTGATCGACGAGATGATCGGCCCATCGCGGCCAGAAGTGGTGGACGGACGAGGGAGCGGACTGACCTGGGGGGAGACGCGGATGCAGAGGACATACCTCCCACATCCGGCAGTGGGGGTGAGACCAGTTTTCCTTCCTCTCAAGATGTGAGGGGGGAGTTGGAGCATCGTTCGCGTCTCCCCACGGACCATCCTAGTCCTACGGTTGCTGCTGAAGCTGCTGTGGGGGGTGGTTCACTCGCCGATCAGGGTAGGGTGACAAGGAGTCAACATAAAAAATAATAAGGACAAGTAATCTAATAAATAACAGTATTGATTCTATTAACTTTGAGTGTGCGTGTACCAGTCGTTGGTGTGAATTTTTTGTCACTTGTAAACAAAGTAATTTTGAAAAATTGCCGAATTGCTTTGATAAACTGTTTCTGTCTCATTTTTCAGAATATTGCGTTGTACTTATTATCGTCATCATTCTTATTTGGAACCAAAACTATTTATGTAACAGTGGCCGCCGTAAGAGTGTGCAATCATGTATATGAATGGTGAAAATAAATACCGGTACTTTATGTTGTGTGTGTTGTGTAAACATTAGCGCCTTTGTGCATCCATATGTGGTCGTGAGCGGAAATGCATGGATAATTATTCGCAGTGTAATTACATGATATTTAATAAACTCTTTTGAGGTACTGATCGAACCTCACCAATATTCACCTTTCTAATGTGTATCTTAGTGTGTATCGTTCTAAAATGTTTAGTTTTTTCCGCCTATCATTACAGTCAAGTCAAGTACAGTCAGATACATAAATCGCGACCAAGGGATTATTGAAACTTTACTGAGCGAAATTAATCATCTCAATAATACTTACATTATAGCATAGGCGATCATTTGGTTTAATTGTATTACTTTAAGCTACTACAATTTAATCCTTTTACGACTAATAGCGAAACTGAGATTCTTAATAATTATGATCCAGACAATAACCTTCTCGTTGACATATCTCTTCCCATCACTGAATACTATCATCAACTTGAGTTTGAAAAGTGTTTACATAGTAATTCCACTAAGTTAACAATCTTATTTCACAACATAAGAAGTATACCAAGAAATCTAGATCTGTTTTTAGTTCAACATATTTTGCCTGTTCAAAAGATAGTACAAATATTTGGATTTTGTGAAACTTGATTGTCTGATGATGTTCAACATTTATACAATATGAATGGCTTTACTTTATTTACTAATAACAAGAACCACCAAGGAGGAGGTGTTTGTTTGTTTGTAAGAAGCTAATTTAGATGCAACGCTATTGACCGTTTGTGTGTTAAGAACGAATGCTTTGAATCTCTGTTCGTTGACTGTGTGATAGACGACAAGCTTCATCTAATTGGAATCATATATCGACGTCCATGTTCGAATATAAATTTGTTTAATGAATTATTTGATTTGTTTTTAAAGGAAATTACTAAAACTAAGAAGAGGTGTTATATATTGCGACTTTAATATTAATTTACTGAATTATGAAAACGACAAAGGAGTTTAATATTTCACTGATATTATGTTCAAGCATGGAATTTATTCTTGCATCAATAGACCAACTCGAGTTAGTAATGATTGTGCGACAATAATTGATCACATTTGGTCTAATGATTTAACATTAACATTCAATAATGGCATATTGATCACTGATGTGTCAGACCACTTTGCCCCTTTTGTTAGCTGCACTTATTGTTCAGATAATTATAAAACTATATAGTTTTATAGTCTATCAGAGTGAGAACTGAGCGATCTCTGCCATACCCATAGCTTACTCTGACTGTTCCTTTTACTTATATATTTACTAGATCTCAAGTGACGGCGTCTCTTCCGTGGATTGACCTCCAATCTACCAAGAATGGAAGCCAAAGCGTCACATTTTTCCTTTGCCCCTCAACTTTCTCTTCATAATTGCTGAGGGGCACAGGGCCCTGGGTGGGGCTTTGGTTTCCAGGGCGTTTCCTCGCCCTCCTCGGCTCCCCGCCATGGAGTGGCTTCGGTCACTCAGGCTTTATTGTGGTCGGCAGGGTGGGTTCTGTGGGGGGCGCTCGGATATGGCCTTGGTCTTGCTCGGGGCCTTGGGGCTGTTCGGCCAGGCAGCTTGGGGAACAGCAACAACAACAGCTATATAGTTTAAAGATTATAACTCACTTGATGCCACACTTTTGAACACGCATATGGAAGAAGCATTGCAGGATTTTCAGATTGTTCAAGATGATGTGAACACAACATTTAATTGCTGTATAAACAAGGCGGTTCGTTCGTGGCCACCCCTTCGGGGATCACGGCGTCAGGCAATAGATAGATAGATAGATAAACAAGATAGGCAGGGTGGTGGAAGAAAATGTACCATGGACAATTATAAAGATATCTTGTAAGGGTCAGTCTAAGCCATGGGTCACTAAGGAAATTGCCCATCTAATAAAAAGAAGACATAGCTTATACAGAAAATTTGTTACAAAACCAATTACATTCGGAGAAGAATATCGAACATTTAGGAAAATGGTGAATTATACATTGAAACAATACTTTTCATCTAAGTTAAGCTCGGCATCTGGAGATAGTAGAAATACTTGGAAAATGATAAATAACCTTTTACAGCTTAAAACCATGAAAACTAGTATTGATGAATTAAAAAATAACAACGTCAATGAATCTAACCCCTCTGTTATTTGTAATCATATAAACTCATATTTTTTTTCTATAGGAAAACACATTAGCTGACTCACTACCTTCTTGTCAAACATCTCCTGTCGAATACTTGATAGGACAGTACCTAACTATGCTGTTAAATCCCACCACTTTTAATGAAGTAACTGATATCATAAATAATCTTAAAGACTCTAGCCCAGGATTTGACGGAATTGATGCAATCATTCTCAAGTATGCATGTACAGCGATCTCTCCATTGTTATCAAAATTAATAAGTGTATCTTTTCGTACTGGAGTATTTCCCGATACGCTAAAAGTTGCAAAGATCATACCTATTTATAAAGGGGGAGATCGGCTACAAGTCTCTTATTATCGACCCATATCTTATCAGCTTTAAGTAACATTATATAACGGCTTGTATATGACTGCCTGGTGGCTTTTTCTATTACAAACAATATCCTGAATGAAAATCAGTTTGTCTTGCGAAAAAAAACTATTCACCTCAATCAGCCATAACAAAAATGTCAAATGATGTAATTTGTGCAAATAATCGAGGTAATTGCACCATAGGCATATTTTTAGATTTACGAAAAGCTTGTAACACTATAAATCACGATTTTACTTAAGAAATTAGGGATATTATAGAATGAAAAATGAGACTTTGATGTGGTTTTCTAGTTATTTAAGCAGCAGACAACAGTTTACAGAAATAAATGGTAAAACGTATACTTTTAAACAAATTGTAACCGGTGTACCGCAGGAATCTACCCTGGGACCTGTTCTGTTCCTTCTATACATCAATGATCTAGTGCATTCATCAAATATTTTTAAATTAACATTATTCGCCGATGATACCAATGTATTTTACTCGAGAAGCGACATTCGGGTTGTAGCTCATACCATGAATAGATAATTGCAAATGTGTACAATTGGTTATTAGTTAACAAGTTATCACTCAATGTGTATAATTGGTTATTAGTTAACAAGTTATCACTCAATGTGTATAATTGGTTATTAGTTAACAAGTTATCACTCAATGTGTACAATTGGTTATTAGTTAACAAGTTATCACTCAATGTAAGTAAAACACATTTAATTATTTTTGCTGCTAAGACATGTATTAACAATAAGGTGAACATCACGATAGGTAACTCCATTATTGAAAGAGTATTTAAAACAAAATATTTGGGTGTATACATTGACAGTAAGCTAAACTGGAAACCCAAATACAGTATGTTTGGGTGTATACATTGACAGTAAGCTAAACTGGAATATTTGGGTGTATACATTGACAGTAAGCTAAACTGGAATATTTGGGTGTATACATTGACAGTAAGCTAAACTGGAATATTTGGGTGTATACATTGACAGTAAGCTAAACTGGAATATTTGGGTGTATACATTGACAGTAAGCTAAACTGGAATATTTGGGTGTATACATTGACAGTAAGCTAAACTGGAATATTTGGGTGTATACATTGACAGTAAGCTAAACTGGAATATTTGGGTGTATACATTGACAGTAAGCTAAACTGGAATATTTGGGTGTATACATTGACAGTAAGCTAAACTGGAATATTTGGGTGTATACATTGACAGTAAGCTAAACTGGAATATTTGGGTGTATACATTGACAGTAAGCTAAACTGGAATATTTGGGTGTATACATTGACAGTAAGCTAAACTGGAATATTTGGGTGTATACATTGACAGTAAGCTAAACTGGAATATTTGGGTGTATACATTGACAGTAAGCTAAACTGGAATATTTGGGTGTATACATTGACAGTAAGCTAAACTGGAATATTTGGGTGTATACATTGACAGTAAGCTAAACTGGAATATTTGGGTGTATACATTGACAGTAAGCTAAACTGGAATATTTGGGTGTATACATTGACAGTAAGCTAAACTGGAATATTTGGGTGTATACATTGACAGTAAGCTAAACTGGAATATTTGGGTGTATACATTGACAGTAAGCTAAACTGGAATATTTGGGTGTATACATTGACAGTAAGCTAAACTGGAATATTTGGGTGTATACATTGACAGTAAGCTAAACTGGAATATTTGGGTGTATACATTGACAGTAAGCTAAACTGGAATATTTGGGTGTATACATTGACAGTAAGCTAAACTGGAATATTTGGGTGTATACATTGACAGTAAGCTAAACTGGAATATTTGGGTGTATACATTGACAGTAAGCTAAACTGGAATATTTGGGTGTATACATTGACAGTAAGCTAAACTGGAATATTTGGGTGTATACATTGACAGTAAGCTAAACTGGAATATTTGGGTGTATACATTGACAGTAAGCTAAACTGGAATATTTGGGTGTATACATTGACAGTAAGCTAAACTGGAATATTTGGGTGTATACATTGACAGTAAGCTAAACTGGAATATTTGGGTGTATACATTGACAGTAAGCTAAACTGGAATATTTGGGTGTATACATTGACAGTAAGCTAAACTGGAATATTTGGGTGTATACATTGACAGTAAGCTAAACTGGAAACCCCAAGTACAGTATGTTCACGGCAAGCTTTCTAATTCTATTGGTACAATTAATAAAATAAAACTTAACTTAACGAAAGAAGCACTTGTAATATTACAGTATATTACAGTCTCTTATATCCATATCTTCAATATTGCAATGTAACCTGGGGATGTGCGCAAATGTCCATTATTAAGCCGATATTATTAATTCAGAAAAAAATAATAAGAATAGTATCGAATGCGAATTACCGTGACCATACTGATCCTCTCTTTAAGGATCTTGGTATTCTTAAAATAAGTAATATTTACAAAATTTAGTCTGTAAAATTTGTGTATGACCAACTCAATAGTAACTCTACATTAACCTTTGAAGCTGCATCAGACGTTCACAACGAGACACCAGAAATAGGTTGGTATTAAGACACCTAATCCTAAAACGGAATTGGACAAAAGGTTCATTTCATGCTCAGGATGTATTAACTGGAATACATTACCTAAGGATATCAACACAGCGTCTAACAGGATTACTATTAAAATTAAGACTAAGAAACTACTACTTAGTTATTATTGATTTGATAAGTCATCATTCAAAAACAATATTAATGATCTTATTAACTTAATATGTAACATATTATTCTAGCCAGACATATAGCCTACCTCTATACAGTGTGTCCCGTGAGTTTTATCAAATACTTCCAGAGATGAAAGATTAAGTAATTCTAAGGATAAACTGTTATATACACATAGGCTTTTTGGGGCATTGTTTTGTAGTTATGGACCCTTAAAGTCGGCATTTTGGTGCTTTTTGTAATATCTAACCCTGTTTTTCTTCAATAAGATGAGGATAGGAACAAAAAATATAAAGTGTATTATGAAACATGATATCAATACTTCACACTGAATATTACAAGAAACCAACAAAACTTAATTTTAAGCTCATCATCGCGGAAAGAAGAAAGGAACTACAGAGGATTTTTGGGCGTTTTCTGTCAGTTTAAACCCATTTTCCGTGTAATGCAAATGAATAGCGATAACGTTAAATGCTGTATGATGGTGCATGGTATCAATACTTAATGAAAATACCAAAAAATTCTCTGTAGCTCCTTTTTTCTTTCCGTGATGATGAGATTAAAATTAAGTTTTGTTGGTTTCTTGTAATATTCAAGGACCCCAATGGAAATACACAAGGACCCCAATGGAAATACGCCTAACGGCCTTATTGGGCTATCCTTAGTTGGAATTATGCAAGGCTGGTACATGTCATATTTATAACAAACTATGTGGTACCAACTCTTTAAATTGCTAACTGAATAAATATTATTATTATTATTATTATTATTATTATTATGTCAAGGGAATATGAAGTACGATGTAGGGAAGTCTTTGGTGTCAGTTTGAAGTATTGATATCATGCTTCATAGTACACATTATAGTTTGTTTCCCTATCCTCATCTTATTGAAGAAAAACAGGGTTAGAAATGAAAAAAAAAAAAAAATGCCGACTTTAAGGGTCCATAACTACCAAGCAATGCCCCAAAAAGCCTATGTGTATATAACAGTTTTTATTTAGAATTACTTAATCTTTCATCTCTGGAAGTATTTGACAAAACACGCGGGACACCCTGTTTATTGATCGGAGCTCGTCAAAAATGACTTTATTTAATGGGCTCAGCCATGTAATATACTATCTTATATAACTTGTATACATTATGTAATCTGTTTTTGGCTAATAAAAACCTTTGACTTGACTTTGACTTTGAATCACATATTTGACGTCTGGGGAAGTGTAAAATAGTCATGATGAAAAGTCTAATAAACTCAGCGGTGTAGGCAAAGTCCTCCTCAGGCTAACATCTGGTTCTTCAAATATTAGACGTCCATGCGTGGTACAGTGCTAGAGTGGGAGGCTGGTATGCCACAGATTCAGGTTCATATCCTCACCAGGCCCAGATATTTTCGGGAGGCAAAATTCCCTTCTCACCCGGCATTACAATAACATAGGATTTGTATCCAAACGATCTTCCAATGAAGCCAATAATTTTGTTTGCTTTCTTAACTACCTCGTACAATGTTGGCTGGGCTTTAAATTGTTTGATAAAGTCAGTTTCTTTATTTGAGTTGTTACGACCGGGGCTACGAATAAAACAAGGGCACTTAATGATTGGACTAGTAATAGGGCACTATGCAACAACGGTACGCTAGATCCAAACCCTCGAACTTATATGCCGGCGAACAAAAACACCTATACCCTCCAGAGTTAATCTGCGATAACGGGGTATCCTTAACTGGGCATAAATGTACTCTACTTCAGGCTAACCCACACTGGTATAGCCTGATAACAAACAAGATGCAAGTTACGTTAAAATGCATAAAAAGGAATCTATGGAAAGATCAATTAAATCACTGCAAGATTTAATACAATAAAAAGATGCTTCAATATAGTTACTCTAAACAACAATAAACTCTTCACTCCTATCTGAAAGAAAGTGAAGTATAGTCCTACAGCATAGACCTGGAAACTTCTGAAGAAAGTCTGATGCTCATAAGATGCTCGTATCTTAAACTATATAAAGGCAGGAGGCAGGACAACACACGTGTAACTGGAATACACTAAAAGATAGGACATATAATGTTAACTGACACGAGAATACTATAAATGCGCAACGGTAGTAATGCTCGACACTAAAAGAAGTACTTCCTCATCAACGAAACAGTCTGCTATGGTTGTGCAACTCAACAACAACTTTGACTAATAAATGTTGTGAATAATAATGCGTACATATCAAAGAGCTTATATTAAATACTAATAAGTGTCTACTCGATTAATAATGTCTAGCTGGAATACTCTAGGTAAGGAACTGTGGTTGAGCAAGACAGGCTCGTAGCCTAGCGATGTCCTTAAGACTGCATCCTTTAAGTTACGTTAATTGACTAGGGTGCTCTCTTGATAGATCCAGATCACAAGTATCTGGTACTATCCTGGCGACCCTCTAAAGACAAGCAAAGAGGCAGCAAAGTGTGGAACTGGAACAGGCTAAAACCCTCAGTCAACACAATGTTGCACTCGTAAAGGACGCAAGCGGAAAGACAACGCAGGCTACCACAGGACCGGTCGAAGTCGTGTAGGTATAAGCAAACCATACACACATCGGGGACAACGACTACAGTTACCTTATCCCAGTCTAGCATTAAATAAAAGAGCAGACACACTAATTCGATTAATGGAGACACACTAAGTTCCCAACCTCTACTAACTAAGAACCCTCAAAACCTATTCTAAGTACATGTAAATATCTCAGAGGACGGTGCATACAATACAATGGGCCGGCTATGGAAACCGTATGCAGAACCCAAGGGGACAAGTAATTGAATAAAGGTGAGAAGCAATGGAAAAGAAGGTCAGAGAGAGAGAGACAGTGGTAAAGGGGGTGATCGGGAGAGAGTATGCAAAGGGATGTTAGAAGCATGCGCGCCAAGCCTATCCTGAGGAGAATAGCTCCTGTGGAACCTCATACAGGAGGCAAGTCACACAGTAGCCCACAAAGGCGCGATGGTCGGCCAATCACGGGCCGATATGTCACAAGGCAGCAGGCCCCTAGGACGCGCCAGGAACCGCCAGCCAATCAAAGGCGCGGGAAAGCCCGCGCGCGGGCGGGAAAACTCCTCCGAGCGTGGGAGGCAGCAACATACATACACACGCACATACTACCACCACGCTGCCTCTATCGCTCTTTCTCTTTAACTTTACACCAAGCATCTTATATTCTACTATTGATATAAAATACTTCCCGTTGTCACAGACGAAAACATAGACCACCACTGGACTGTCTGTGACAATGCGAGCACAAGGAAAGAAAGAGCAACATTCTCGGATAACTGTAGCCCATTTCGATGTCCCTGGCGAGCGCTAGTGGCTAACGAGAGGCAATTCTGCCCACGCTGGTAGACGTCACAGAGTTGACTACCATTTATGGAGTAGTAATTTTTCATTGTTGTAACCTTCTTGAAGTATTTTACATTAATCGGTATTGACACTCATTTGCCAGGTTTGGGCCCAATTTGCTAATTTATCTAAATAATTTTCGATCTGTTGAACACCCAAGGGAGATACTACTATGTTCGCAATTTTGGTATCGTCTGCCAATTTTGAAATTGTACCTGAAAGACCATCATCGATGTCATTGATATAAAACAAGAATAGAACAGGTCCGAGTTCTGAGCCCTGGGGCACACCACTTGCAACATTTTTCAAGTCTGAGGCTTTACCATTTATTACTACTCACTGGTTAATCCCAGTAAGCCAATTATCAATCCATCAAAGTATGCACTCTTCTTTGCCATGAGCTTTTAATGTTATCAAGAGATGCTTGTGGGTAGATCATAAAATAAGAATACAAATAATTTTGTCTCATCAACTCTCCTCCTTATACTAATTCCCCACAATCTCTTGCTTACACTGCAATGTTGCATATATCTTACTCTTCTACCGCTATGACAACAGGCGGTGTTCTTCAGAGCTCTCTCAGTGTATACCTCCTCCCTTACGGAGAATGGGAGGCACCCGTCTTTCAATACATTCCCATCTCTATTCTGTCCAACTCTCTAACCCAAGAGTGATTCAGTTTTCCCAGTGTTTCTTCTACTCAACAAGTAAGCTCTGGTATTATCTCCCTCAGTCTGTTTTTCTCTCTTCCTATGACTTTAACTGCTTCAAGCTCCGTGTGTCCAGAATTGTTTACACTAACGTACCTTGAATTTGGCTCAAAATCAGTTTATCAACTTTGGGTGAGACAGTTGGTACAGGCCGCATTGCCATTTGTCTCCTTCATACATGAACACACACACACACACATCTCTCTCTCTATATATATATACTGTATATGAAATGTCGGGTTAGTATTTCAACTCGACTTGGTATAATCTCGATAACAATCTTGTAATAAGATATCTTGAGATTCTTTATAACTTTGGCATCGGTACTTACTAATACAATTGAGGAAGGTTGGATAGTGCCTAAGGCTTTCTTGTGCTGCTTAAAGAAAGGAGCGAAAAGGCATGATCGGGATGCTCCCGTGTCGATCAGTAGGCGGACCTTCACCCCATTCGGAGTGAGTTTCCTGTAGATGGGCAGTTTTTCCGAGTCTGCCTCTTCATGAGCCCCCACCATTTTGACGGTTATTTGTGTATGGGGGCGGTCTGAAAATCAAGGTCTTGTGGTGCCTCCATTTCTGACTCTGTCCTCTCCACTTCTTCGGATCCTTCATCAAATCCGGCCGTGCCATCGTCCATAATGGTGGCGATCCGCCTTGGTTTAATCCAGGGAATCTGGGCCCACCAACTGGGATATCTGGTCCTTCTTCTCGTCAGTTCGGTAAAAGATCTCCGCAATGACGTCAGTAGACACTGGTTGTTGCACGGTTTCCAGTCTGCTGGGCGAATCCTGGCCCATTCCTCGGCCTTATCACTGGCTCGGGGGGCCATAGGACTAGGGGCAGGTATGGTGGACGGGTGTGTGGTGGCTCTCTGTATGGCAGCTACCATGTCTTGACCCCGGGTTTGCCTCAGGGTCACAATCCGCCTTATGATCGGCATGTCCGTGTCGTAATTAGTGGGTTCAACAATGGAGAAATGGTCCGCCACCGCCAAAGGTAGAATCCTCAGCAAGGCCCTGAAAATAATCTTCTTTCTTTGGGCGGCGGTTTCCTCTGTAAACGCGGTGACAGCAAGCTGTGTCAACTTACTGATCGTGTCATCCAAATTCCCATTGTATGTGACTTGGTGAAAATGCCTGTCCGAGATTATTTGGCCTAGGACAGGGTTACTGGCGGCTTTTAAATAGTTTTCAAATGGTGCCCAGGTTAAACCAGGCATTTGTTCCCGCACATACCCTGATACCTTCCCTGCATATTTACCTAACTTCACTACTACTGTGTAAATATTGGAAGCGTCTTGGTCCTGGAACATCAGATCCACGACGGGTTTGACCATTTCCATGTAAATTCCTATGTAATTTTCCTCGGGCTTAAATGCCGGGATATCGAGTGACTTGGCTGCCATGGTGATTGGGTAAGTTGAGAGTGCAAGTAAGAAACAAATTAATTTAAGCAAGCTGATGTGCCGTATCGAGACACCGCTGCCACCAGTGAAATGTCGGGTTGGTAGCTCAACTCGACTTGGTATAATCTCGATAACAATCTTGTAATAAGATATCTTGAGATAGACTATGCTCGACAGGGTCACGTCTAGCTTTATATATCTTGCATCAACTCTTTATCCCAAGGCAGCATTCACACAATAAGAACACAATATTACTTCACACTTTAGTTTATTCAAATGGAATAGAATCATGAAATCAATTATATTGTTCTGTCATATGGGGCAGACAATAAAAGATAAACAAGTGACGTATCAAATATAGAATGGTCTATAATGATAACTTAATTATATTTGGTCACGTTACATACACACACAGTATCAGTAATACAAATATGCAGGAATAAAGATGTTACCCATGTACATAGGAAATCAGTAAGATGATAACACGTATGCGAGCGTAGCGTCTAACGTGAAGATTTTTGGTACAGAGTGAAATGGCTTGAGACAGCGTTTACGGGTGCGGGGCGGTGAGTGCTTATCAAGGGGATTAATGGGGGGGGGGGGTCACACAGGTAAGACAAATAAAAGTAGTGCATTCGACCCTAGGTCAGAGGGACTGCTTTGGTATAAATTTACAATTATATTTAGTGCGAGTATAAGGCACTAGTGAACGTTAAAGATATACTAAGGAGCTTATCGGCAAGGTAGTTTAATTTGGAACTAACTTATCTAAGCGTTTTTTGTGAAAGACTCAACACACGGATACGAAAAATAGATGTAGACCGGGCATGAGATCGATACACACATGTATAGAATTAAAATTAAAATTTAGATCAATGAATTACTATAACAGGGTTTTGGAATGAATGCAAGTTAATACAAAATGAGGAAAATACACTCAGTTAAAATGTGACTGGAAATCACAGTAATTTAAAATTTGAGTGAACTCAGAGTAAAAAGGGGCGTACATGACAAAGTTGTACTGGGTTAAAATACTACGATAATAGTATTAAAGGAAATTTGAATACATTAACAAATCCCTATCTGGCAATACGTGGATCAAAGATATGACGTAACGCAAATTACATGAACATACAATGTAATTAAATATTTACTGTTAGAATAGTGAAGTAAATGTAGATACAGTCCCTACCATAATATGGAGACACAAATATAAAATAACTTGAATAAGAGTTACTATAAATGTGTGAAAACAATTATTAATAACCCGCACACGTAGATTAGATTTTTTTTTTTTTTTTTGTTTTTTAAAGAGACAATGAACGGAGGAAGGAAAAACACAGATAAAACAAAAAGGTCCATGTGCCTAAAGGCATCCTCCATTCATAAAATGTTTGTAACAACTGGATTTAAACATTTGCAGATTGTAAGTTTGTGGAAAGCAATTCGAGGGAAGTGAATTCCAAAGAGTAGTAGCTCTGGGGATAAATGAATTCTGATAAGCAGAAGTTCTGCATTGTGGAGGAGAAAGTGTAAATTCATGGGCGCTCTCAGCTGCCCTAGTTCTACGCGGAAAGATGTGGAGAGGCGGCACAATTGAAGCAAGTTCCTCGGAACAATTGCTGTGAAAATATCTGTAGAATAATGCAAGGGATGCAACGTTTCTTCGTATGGATAATGTAGGAAGGTCCTGTGTGATTGCCGGGTTATTGATTAATCTAATAGCTTTATTTTGAATTTTGTCCAACTGCCTCAATGCAACCACTCCACTTCCACCCCACAGAGGTGAACAGTAATCCATCTGAGAACGCACATGACTTTTATATATCACGGCCAACTGCTCGTCAGTGAAGAATTCTCGAACTCTGTACAGGAGTCCCAGTGTTTTAGAGGCATTCTTAGCAATGCTTCTAACATAATGTGTCCAGCTCAAGTTAGTAGTTAATGTTACACCGAGAATGTCAATACTAGGGGAAGTGGGAATATTTACATCATTAAAAAATATATGGGAGTCAGTGAGATTCTGTCGGTTAGAAAATTGAATGTATTTGGTTTTCTGTGCATTAAAGGAAACTAGATTCTTTTGTCCCCATCCATTAATTCTAGAAAGGTCCTGGTTCAGAGAAATTGCAGTGTTTATTTTTGAATTTATAAGATCGGGTTGGGTGAAAAAATTGGTAAGTGTGAAGGAACTGTGGAGTGTTGAGTCATCTGCATAGGAATGTATTGGATTATGAGTGGTAGATATGAGATCATTGATATGAATGAGGAACAGAATTGGGGCCAGAACTGATCCCTGGGGAACACCAGCATTTATTGAGTGAAATTGAGAATAAAGGCCATCTACCATTACACGTATTTTTCTGTTATGAAGATAAGATGAAATTAGTGGAACTAATGATGCAAGGCCGTAGTGTGACATCTTCGACAATAAGGATTGATGCCAGACTCTATCAAATGCCTTTGATATATCCAGTGCTATTGTATGTGTTTCACCATGTTGGTCTGTAGCTTGGTTGATTTGATGCGTAAGAAGGCAAAGCATGTCTGCAGTTGATCGACATCGTCTAAAACCATATTGCCTATCACTGATTAATTTATTATTCTCAAGATGCTTAATTATGTGATTATTTAATATAATTTCAAAGACTTTACCAAGAGTAGAAGTTATAGCTATTGGTCTGTAGTTTGATGGATCTGAAGCGGCACCTTTTTTAGGAACTGGATGGATGTTTGCTTCTTTCCAGGGTACTGGGAAGCATGAGGTATGAGTACACAGACGGAAAAAATTTGCCAATACAGGAGCGAGCACCAAGGAGCAATTCTTAAGTACTATTGGAGGAATTTCATCTGGACCAGGAGCCTTATCTACTGAGAGATTCTGCAAAATAGTTTTGACATGTCTGGTGTGGATCTTAAGTGAGGGAATTTCAGGCGAATTAAAATTAAGTACAGGGACATCTTGATTTATTTCATGTAAGGTTGAGTTGGTGGAGAAAATATCCGCAAGAAGGTTAGCTTTACCTCGTGGGTCACTTACAAGATTGCCAGTCGGAGATTTTAATGGTGGAATGGATGAAGCAGTAGTGAAGTTGGATTTAAATGAGTTAAGAGTAGACCAAAATATTTTATTATCATTTGAATTATTTAGAAGTTTATTTGCCTGCTTGTGGAGAAAGTTTGATTTAGTTAGGTTTAATACAGTTTTGGCATGATTTCTGATGTTTCTAAAGTAATTAAAGGCTTCATGAGTTTTTGATCTTGTGTATGCATTGTAGGCTATTGCTTTTTGTTCAGTTACTCTAGCACAATTATGGTCAAACCATTTAGGTGAATTAGATCTTTTACTGTACTTTTGATGAGGAATAAAAGTTTCCATTCCAATTTTTACAAAATCTTGCATGTGGCTCAAGGTGGAGTGTGCATCATTAGAAAAGAAAGAGGTCCAGGGAATATCAATAAAGAAACCCTGAAGACCTTCCCAGTCTGCCCTATCGTAATGCCATTTAGTCACCAAAACAGGTTCAGAGTGGGAAGGTGTGGTAGGTGATAGACAGGTGGCCTGTATCAGACAGTGATCAGAAGATCCAAGCGGGGACCTCACTGTAACATCATAATTTTCTGAATTGGTTGTTAAAAATAAGTCCAGTAGGTGGGAATTATGATTAGGATTATCTGGTACACGGGGGGGTTGGTTGACTAGTTGAGTGAGATTAAATGAGTCTGCAAATAGCTCACATTCAAGACCAGCAATCATCAGTCCTGGCTGAATGAGTGAGCCATTCAACATTATGGACATTAATATCACCCAACACAGTGATTTCAGAAGAAGCATTTAAGTTGAGGACACTGAGTTGTGAGGACAGAGAATCAAACAGACTTTGCTCTGGAGGAGTATTTGGGGAATGGTAGATGCAACATATGTATTTAAATTTACCAGCAGAAATTAATTTGTATATAGAATAATCAAAATAGGGACAATTGAAACTAGTAACCTCCTCCAGGGCAATTTCAGATTTTGCGAAGCAACATACACCTCCTTTAGGTCTGAAATTTTGGAGCAGTTGATAACCTGGAAAATTAAATCTAGACGTGTCAGATGTGGATGTTACTTGAGTCTCTGTCAAAAAAAAGGAGAGTAGGGGATTCTGCTTGAAGAAATTGGTGTACAGAATTGATGTTAGAGTGAAGTCCCCTTATATTGCTAAAGAAAAAGCTGCACCGACGAGCAGCTTTGGGACGTTGCAATGCTCTCGACACAGTCGCATGATGACGACCGGGAGGGCCCTGTGCCAATGACCCAACCCTGCCGGGGGTGGATATCCGAGGGACCACCAGGTTTGCTCTTAACAATTGTACTGCCATATTTATTGGGTAAGGTGTATGGTGTTACATGTATGATATGTAGTGGGAAGAGTAGTGTTTTATGGATAGAGGATAGCAATGTAGGGCAATGTCGTGAAGTTGGATGTGTATGTTATATAAAGAGGGTTTTCCTGATACCCCTGATGTGTGAGGCAGAAAGATATGTATCCAGCTACCAAGGCCTGGGAGAGAAAATGGAATTCAGGCTATTCCCTGAGTCACCCGAAACCTTGGCGGTAGTACTTCCCTGGGCGGGGCTGCCTACCCCTACTACCATACAAGATTAATTCACAAGCACTGGTATAAACTAGATAGCTCGAATGATAAAATTAAGGTTAACTCAACAAGGAGTTCTTGACTTTTTGTTAAGGAAAGATAGATAGATTAAAATCTGGGCATAGGTCCTAGGTAAATGGTAGTAAATTAGGGAATATCTTCACAGTATACGCTTTCGCCTCAACTTAGATACACAAGAGAATATATAACATATATAGGTGACATCTGGGAGTATTCCGTCTTGAGCCTGAATCGAGATAAGTTTATATAACGGATGTACAATTGATAATTATAAATAACACCACAGGAAATATACTTCAGAGGGTACACGGAGAAATGTCTGGCACTATGAATTCACTTGCACAGATCAAGATTTATGGGCGGACAATTGACTATGTAACGTGTACACAGATCGATAATTGAACAATTAAATGGCACAGATTCTTTTGCACAGATCAACTTATTAACACTTCCGGAATACTCTCATATATTACCTTACCTTCAACAATAGCCACAAATTGAGATACGCAGAAACACTCAGGGTAGCGTGGGGGAGGAGAAGGGCCAAGTACGAGGGTCGGGGCGTCGTAGAGGTCCGGGCACGGCGGCTGGACGTAAGGGGGCCACCTCGTCAGGAGTCCAAGGGGCAAGGACAGATGTCAGGGAACCACTTCGGCAGGAGTCCAAGGGGCAGGGCTGGACGTCAGGGGACCACTTCGGCAGGAGTCCAAGGGCAGGGGCTGGACGTCAGGGGACCAGGGGTGGGTGGCAGTGGACAGCAGGCTCCTTCTCTTCTCAGGGGGGGGGGGGGGGGAACGACTCTCGGCCAGGATTGTCCAGACAGAGCGCTAGTAGGTGGGGGTATACGCCCGGACAATATTATCCAGACAGAGTAAGCCTACTGAGGGTGAACTGACTTCCTGTAGTTTCAGTCAGTCTATATTTGGGTTATTTCTCTTGGTCAGGTTGCCTGATCTCTCATGAATAGGGTCATAGTAAATACATAAAAATTGGCTATGTTAATTACATGAAAAATATATTATGGTGCTTAATGACATCGCACTGAGGTTCTCGTCTTTCCGACCTCTATTTCTTACTTATACCATCAAGCCTGATGATGTAATTCGTGATTTTCTGTTCACTAATTGTTTTGGATATTTGAATAGTTTATGTAATGATTTTCTTCTGTGGCACTTTCTATCACCATTTCACTTTCCTTCTCGTCTGGCAGCTTCTTGAGGATGGAGGGCCCCAACGATTTAAATACTCCCAGGGCTCTTTATGCTTAGATTGCATAAACACTTTTTCATCATAGTATTCGGGGGAAAGTTCTGCCTTGGCTGTTTGAGCCCTGCACTGTGATTGGTGGGGCCGTGTGGGGTGATGATTGGTGGGGTTTGACCTGCCTTTTGTGGGTAACTCACCTGTTCGCCCGGGAATTAGAGAATGGGTCCAGGGGTCAGATTTCCCGTTTTTGTATTTCACGTTCTCTGGAGAATGGGAAATGAATATTTTTATAAAGCCTTTCCTTCTGCTATCCCTGGACTCTCTGACGGTGGCTACTCTGTGTAGTTGTCCTTTAGGCTCCGTTATTTCACCACCTTCGACGGAATAAAAGTCTCGACCTCGAGACCTCAACCGGTCCAGTACCAAACACCAGAGGGTTGTAGTGTTGTCAGAAGGGATGGTGGGGTCCGTTTTCACTGTTATCTTGAGTGGTGTCGTCGAGCTGTTGGTCACCAGAAGGAGATGGTTCGGGGACACGAGGGTCTCAGGGTGGTTCCGGTCGAAGGATATGAACACACTGTTTATCCTCATGTTGAATCCGGGTTTAACACCTTAAGAGCGGCCTATGCGGTTTATTTATATGTACCGCCCAGCGGGGTGTTTTTAGCCAAAATAGGGCTGTTTACGTGATCATTTTCATGCCTAAATAAGACCCAGAACGTAAAACAAGTATCTATCCCTGAAAGGGCATAAACAGAGCTTTCGAATGACACCATAACGATCCTTTTATGATGGCTAGTTTTCTTGCAATAACCGTGCAACGCGAGTGCAAAAAGCATGTAATTAGCCACTTTCCCGATACAATTCCTTATATAGCGAGTGAGAGAGGGAGGAGGGAGCTGGGATTCGTGTCAGTATGTTCGCCGCGGTGGTCTGGAGCAGTCATACGCTCGCTACTCTCCTGCCACCACTTGTCTCTCTCTCTCAGCAACATTACGTGCTGAAATTGCCACTCGACCTATGTCGAGCGCCGCCACATAGTCCAGCTTTATTTAACTCGACTTATGTTGCTCGCCGCTAATTAAGGGTTAAGGGCTGCTGGAGTTGTTGCTGGTAGAGGAGTTGCTTGGGTAGTAGCCATTGTAGGAGTGTTGGAAGTGGTTCTCCCAGGTGGGGGGAGTCTGGTGGTGAGGGAGCCTGTGTCATAGGTGTGAGGGTGTGACACAGGCTGGCTAGGTGATCTCGCAGTAGAAGTAGTGGCGCCTTTGATGTGCTGCGAGGTGTTGCCTTTTATGGAAGGCCGTCGCTTGTAGGTTGGCCGGAAGGTGGGAGCCCATCTCTGCGGTGGTTTCACACGACGCCCGGATCTCGTACATGGTGGATTAGATAAGAGGGGTATTAGGCGGGGTGATTGAGCATTCTGGGGGGTATGGAAACATTAGCAGGGGGTGAAGTAGAGACAGTTTTCTGAAAGTTAGAAGGTTCATATGACAGTAAATTAGGCATGATGGGAGAGGTGGCTGGTTGAATAGGGGACGTGGCAGCTGCACTTGATGGAAGGGTCTGGTCAGGACTCATTTGAGCAGGTTTACTGGTAAGGGGATTAAGGTGTCAGCTGAATCATTAGGTAAGGGTGAAGAGAGGGTGGTTATGTCAGAGGTGGATGGATGATGTAAAATGGGAATATTTTTTAATATTGGTGAACTAGAAAGAGTGCAGGTAGATTCTGAAAAATTTGGTAGACTGACAGAAGGGGATGGAGGGAAAGGGGTGGGGGGTTGTCTGACGAATTATCGTCAGCTGGAGTTGACAACTCGGGAGGGGCAGAAACAACGGGAGGAGGCTGTGGAGAGGGGCTGACAGATCCGAATGATCTTGAGGGTAGATTGATCTGAAGTGGATTTGGGCGATTATGTGGCTTAGGTATAGGAGGAAGAAGTTGGCGGATGAGTTCCTCCCTTAGGGGAGGTAGAGGGGAAATGGAAGGAAGAGGAGGAGGAGGGGAATCTGAGGTCCCCAATTTCTGGTCATTACTCGTAGGCAATATGTTTTTCTCTGGGGAATCTGCAAGCATAATGGCATTCTCATCTAATGGTTGAAACCTACGTACATATCTATTTCGGTACGTGCGTGACTCACCAAAATAGTTTATGGTTAGCTGGTAACAATTTGGAACAGTTAAAATTTCAAAAAGGATCTTGATATCTGGGTTTTAATATGGACAGCATGGGCAGTTGAGCAACCATCACGAGGTAACCAACATGATGAGGACTTTGGCGGTTTCATCAGGTTTTAGGTCTTGCAGATATTGGAGTTGTCGCAGTCGATTTTTCAAAAGAACCAGGAACTGGTCAAAATTAGATGAGGGCTCATAGGGGACAGCTAGATGGCATAATGGGAGCAGTAGGGGGGGCACTCCAAAAATGCGTTCATGGGGTGAGATCCCGTCTTTCCGGGGGCAAGTGTTAATTCCCCACTGAACGATTTTTACCTGGCTGGGCCAATCCTTAGTATACATCTGTTGCAATCTTCTCCGGACTTGGTTTGCAATCGTGCGGTGGCTTCATTCACAGATGGAATTCCCTTGAGGCCAGTATGGGGAGGAGTGGCTGATCTTATACTCACACATATGAGATAGTTGGGACCAGATGTGGCTGGTAAATTCTGGGGCGTTGTCTGAATGTATGGCTTCTGGCAAACCGAAGTATGGGAACACATGTTGGATCATGGCTTCTGCTACTGCTAGTGCGGAATGCTCTTTAGCGGGGCAGGCGATCACATATTTGGAGTAGGTGTCCACAAAAGTAATTATATATGAAACCTCGACTTCCTTCCATTGGACCCATTACATCAACGGCTAAAAGTTGCCAAGCTTTAGTTGCCACTAACTTTCCGGAAGGTCCTGGGGTGTGGATCCTGTATTTTCCTAGGGCACAGGCGCGACAGGCTTTGGTGATCGGTTTGGCAGTGATGTAGGGGGAAGGGGTCCAATACACCTGTTGAAAAGTGACGGTCAGCTTTCGTTGGGCCAAATGGATGCCATTATGCATATGGATGGATTGCATGGTGGCTAGAGCTGTGGCTGGGGTAATTACAATTTTTCCTGCGGGTGTGAACAGGTTATCTCCTCGTCTAATGAGTTGGGAGAGCATGGTTCGGGGCATCCAGTCAGGTTTTTCTTGCCGTTGGAATAGTTTGAGTAGTTCTTGTTGCTTTTGATCCGCGGAATCTTGATGGTGGACGGCTAAAATGGGGTGAACATCAAGGGGGGTGGGGGGTGTCTCTGGTGTGGAAACAGTGGGTAGTCGGGACAGTGGTGTGGAGTTTCCCAGGTCTGTAGGCTATTTCAAAGTCGAATTCTTCTAACTTTCTCTCCATCGGACAGTTAAAGCATTCTTGGTGTCGGACTTCCTCAACCATTGTAGGGTGTGGTGGTCGGTGATGATGGTGACTTTTACCCCGGCTAAATAGGCCTTAAAATGCTGCAGGGCCCAGATGATACCCAGGCATTCTCTCTTGGTCACAGGATAATTCACTTCTGCTGGATTTAGTGTTCGGCTGGCACAGGCTATTATGTGTTCTAGGCCCTCTCGTGTTTGTCCTAACACGGCGCCTATTCCAGTTTGGGAGACATCTGTGTATAGTCGGAAAGGTTGGGTGTAGTCGGGGAAAGAGACGACGGGTGATGCAATCAACAATTCCTTCAGGGTATTGAAGGCCTGTAGGCGTTGCGGCGTCCACAGGAACGGTTCATCTTTCTTGGTCAGATCATGAAAAGGCTTAGCAATGGTGGCAAAATGTATTACAAACCTTCTATAGTATGAGGCTAGTCCGAGAAATGCTCGGTCTCCTTCGTCATTAGAGGGGGGGGAAATTTTACCAATGGCATCTAGTTTGAGGTGGTCTGGTGCAATTCCTTTGTCGGATACGATGTGGCCTAGGAACTTTACTTCAGTCTTGGCCAACGTACATTTTGAGGGTTTCAGTTTTAAGTTGGCTTCTCAGATTCTTTGGAAGACTTGTTGGAGGTGTTATAGGTGTTCAGCCCAGGTTTCTCCGAACACGATGATGTCGTCTAAGTAAGCCAGGCAGGTTTCCCAGGTCAATCCTTGCAACACGGATTCCATCAACCTAGAGAAGGTGGCCGGGCCATTGCATAAACCGAAAGGCAACACGGTGAATTCATATAGGCGGCCTTGGCTGTTGGCGAACGCCGTCTTCTGTTGATGTTCGGGAAGGACTGGCACTTGCCAATACCCTACTTGCAAATCTAGGGTAGTGAACCATTTAGCTCCAAGTAGGGAGTCTAGGGAATCATCAATCCGGGGGATGGGAGTGGCATCCTTGATCGTGACATCATTGAGTCTGCGATAATCTATACAGAATCTGGTGGTCCCGTCTTTCTTCCATACAAGTACTACTGGGGACGACCAAGGGCTTGTCGAGGGGCGGGCCACTCCTGTGGCCAACATGTCTTGTACTTGGGACTCTTCTTCTTGTCTTTGGATGGGAATTTTTCTTCTGATGGGTTGCTTGACGGGGTGTCCAACTGTATGAATAGGATGATGGAGTACGTTGGTTTTTCCCACATCTCGATTTGAAGTGGCGAAGATGTCTTGGTAGGTGGTTAATAGATTCTTCAGGTCAGCTTGTTGTTGGGGGGTTAAATGGGAAGGAATAAAGGGTAGGGGTAAAGGAGTATTAGAGGGAGTATCAGCGGGAATGGATAGTTCTGCATAAGGCTCTAGTTCTCCAATGGTTAAACAGTTTGGTAGGGTAATGGGCTGGTCTGATATTTTGATGAAATTTTATCGGTTAGAAATTATACTAGGAGCTGTTAGGCAGTCCCTATCAAAGGGGCTTTGGAGGTGAGGGGTCATGATGGCATCCCCAGGCAAGGTGGGAACAATGGGAATCCACTTTTCATGATGAGGAGGGAGTGTCACGACTTTGGCAGTGACTGCTTGAGCGATGGGCAAGATGCAAGGGGGAGGAATCGGAGTTTGAGGGGAAGGAACAGGATTGGGGGGTGTTAGGATAGGAATGGGCTGGATTAAGGGTAAAGTTTTGGTTGAAAGAGTGCAAGGGTGGGGGGGTATCTCTAGTCTGGGTTTTTGGCTGGGTGCCTCAATGAGAGGCACTAGTTTTGTTTTTGTTTTTGTTTGCTGGGGGGGGGGGGGGAGAGAACGTCAGTGTTCTTCTCCCACAATCGAGGGAAGCAATTAGCTAGGATTGTCCAGACAGAGCACTACTAGGTGGGGGTATACTCCCGGACAATATTATCCAGACAGAGTAAGCCTACTGAGGGTGAACTGACTTCCTGTAGTTTCAGTCAGTCTATATTTGGGTTATTTCTCTTGGTCAGGTTGCATGATCTCGCATGAATAGGGGCATAGTAAATACATAAAAATTGGCTATGTTGAGGTTAATAATTACATGAAAAATATATTATGGTGCTTAATAACATCGCACTGAGGTTCTCGTCTTTCCGACCTCTGTTTCTTACTTATACCATCAAGCCTGATGATGTAATTCGTGATTTTCTGTTCACTAATTGTTTTGGATATTTGGATTGTTTATGTAATGATTTTCTTCCGTGGCATTTCCTATCACCATTTCACTTTCCTTCTCGTCTGGCAGCTTCTTGAGGATGGAGGGCCCCAACGATATAAATACTACCAGGGCTCTTTATGCTTAGATTGCATAAACACTTGTTCATCATAATATTCCGGGGAAAGTTCTGCCTTTGCTGTTTGAGCCCCGCACTGTGATTGGTGGGGCCGTGTGAGGTGATGATTGGTCGGGCTTGACCTGCCTTTTGGGGGTAACTCACCTGTTCGCCCAGGAATTAGAGAATGGGTCCAGGGGTCAGATTTCCCATTTTTGTGTTTCCCGTTCTCTGGAGAATGGTAAATGAATCTTTTTCTAAATCCTTTCCTTCTACTATCCCTGGACTCTCTGACGGTGGCTACTCTGTGTAGTTGTCCTTTAGGCTCCGTTATTTCAATATATATACAGTATACTGTATATATTTGTGTGTTGAGTAAAGATGGGACTATGGATGAAGAACTGCAGGAGAGGGTACAACAGGGGAAGAGGGTTGTAGGAACGCTGAAAGCAGTACCAAGAAATAGGATGGTCAGTATGGAAGTGAAGAAGTCCTTGCATGACAGTGTGGTAATCCCTACACTGACTTACGGAAGCGAAGCATGGACATTGGTTGAGAGACTCAGACCAAGAGTGAGAGCAGTGGAAATTAATTACTTGAGAAGTGCGTGCGGAGTTACATAGAGGGATAGACAGACTAATGAAGAAGTAAGAAGGAGGTGTGGTGTGGAGGTAGATGTGCTGGAAAGTGTGAAAAGGAACAACTTGAGATGGTTCGGCCATATGGAACGTATGGAAAGCGAGAGAATGACTAAGAGGGTGTACGAGAGCGAGGTGGAAGGACAGAGAGGGAGAGGTAGACCGAAGGAGAGGTGGAAGGTTGGAGTGAGGAAGTATATGAACGAAAGCGGTGCTGGTTGGGGGGAGGGGTGTCGACTGACTGGGGACAGAGGTGCATGGGGGCGGTTCGTTCGTATCCACCCCTTCGGGGATCACAGCGTCAGGCAATAGATAGATAGATAGATAGATAGATAGATATATATTTATATATATATATATATATATATATATATATTAGAGATGTATCGGATGTCTAGCCCATTGCACAGCATCTCTAGGCACCAGGGCTGTCAAAGGCCTTCTCCAGGTTTAAAAACTCAAAGTAAAGATCCCTGCCTTTTAGTGAGTATCTTTCCTGTATCTGCCTGACTATGAAGATAGCACTGGTAGTACCACGTCCTGGCATAAAACCAAACTGCATATATTATCCTCAATGGATATGCTTTGCCTGATTAATCCCTCAAAGACTTTCTCACAGACTTTCATGATTTGGTCAGGCATTTTCAGGCCCCTATAATTACCTCTATCTAGATTCTAGAGCATCCCTTTTTCCTTTGTATATATTTACTATTACACTTTTGTGCCAATTCTCCGGGATTTTCTCATCTTTAATAATGGTGTTTATCACCTCAGTGACTAAGCTGACACCAGTCTTCCCTGAGGCTTTTATCATCTCAGCGACATTTTGGTAACTCTACGTTGAACTCGTTCTAGCTTGTCTATATCTTTATGGTAATAAGGGCACCAGGATTGAACGCAGTATTCCAGAAGAGGGTGGGCTATGGAATTGTAAAGAGTTAGGATAACTTCTTTGGATTTATGCTCAAATGACCTGCCTATAAAGCCAATTATTTTGTTTGCCTTCTTAACAGCTTCTGAACATTGCTGACTCGGTTTTAGGTTACTCGATATTGTTACTCCCAGATCGGTTTCTCTGTCTACAATCTTCATAACTGGTGCTATCAAAGGAGGGGGTCCAGATATTGGTTTTTCGATACAAAGCTGTTCCTTATCCCGTCAAACTATATTTATCAATCGTTCATAGTGTGCCTTCCATGCTTCCCTGATTTCATCTTCTTCATACACAATCTTCCCATTATCGTTTCTAACACACTGTTCACCTATAATATCCGTACTGTCATTATTAACTAGCCTAGCTAGGTTGAAGATCCCATTGGGATTGTCAGTGTTATTCACTTGTTCGAGGACCAGGTCCTTAATGCCATTTTTAGCATTGTAAATAACTCTTCTGGCAGTTCGTTTAGCTGCTTGGTATTCCTCTTTACTGCCTCCCTTCTTCCATGCTTTGAAGCATCTCCTTTTCTCTTTCACAACATGTTCTACCTCATCGTTCCACCACCTGGGGTGACCCTTTGTTTTCCCATAGACTTTGACAGTGGCAGCGAGAAGGCTATGCTTAAGGAAATTCCATTGACCATTTACATCGCTAGGCCTAACTTCCCTATTTCTATTAATTTCCTCCAGTTCACTATGAAACCTATCCCTAACTTCCTTGTTCTTCAGCAGCCACACTCTCCTTTTGGGCATGTATACCTTCTTGCGCACAGGATCTCTGTATAAGCTCATGTTGCACACAAGTAGCTTATGCTGGGGGATACATTCTTCACTCGGGATGACCTTTACATCCTGAACCTGTTTCCAATCTTTCCTGTTAACCAAGAAGTAATCTATCTGGCTACTGGAGACCCCAGAGTTATATATGACCAGATGGCTCTATCTTTTCTTAAACTTTGTGTTACACATAACCATGTTTGGTGCAACGCAGGACCCTAATATATATTCGCCTTCCAGATTCCTACTTCCGTAAGCATTTCCTCCATGTACTCCCTCGTATCCATCTGCAGATGCTCCCACGTGACCATTCAGGTCCCCTCCCAGGATTGTTATTACATTTTCTGAGGGACCTGAAATGACACTGACGGTGTCATTCCAGAAGTCCTCTTTTATCTCTTTCTGTAGGCCAGCCTGTGGGGCATATGCAGAGATCACATTCAGAATTCTTTCACCAAACTTTCAACTTCAAAACAATTAACCTTTCACTAACTCTCGTAATTTGAAGCACACTTTCTGCCCACTCTTCAGCCATCAGAACACCCATTCCTCCTTTCGCTTTTATCAGTCTCAACCCCCTTCCAGTAGATCCTATATCTTTTCTTTCTTCCAACAATCCACTGTACCCCATACCCTTTCCAGAGTGTTTCCTGGGCACAGCAGACGTCCACTCGCCTCCTCTAACACATATCAGCCACTTAATTTGCATGCAGATTCAAACTACCAATATTCACACTAGCAAGTCTGAGACTGTGGGGGGCATTTGTCCGTATCCTGTGCCATTTTGGATTATCGGACCTACGTTGTTTCTCTTTAGGTTTAGTCATAATAGGTGATTAGGCTGGCAAATGGGCATCACCCCACCCCCTCCCCACCCCCAGAACTCTGGCTCCAGCTTACCCCGGGAACAATTCCCAGCACCTTCCCCCAAGAGATTACAAAGGGGTAGGATCTAGTGGTCTCGGTGCGCCCCACTACAACCAGCTGCAGGGATGCACCCCGTGCGCATACACGACACTATGACTGGTCTGGTATTTTTCACCCAATGACAGTGCAGCCTCCTGGTGCACTACCACCAGGTTCGGGCCCCTGTACTGTTGGGCGGAGAGTGCCAGTCCGGAGAAACACTATGCACTGTACCCTCTGGATCCATTTCGTCCAGGTTGGGCTCAAGGCGCCAGGTCCGGGTCCGGAGGGAGCGACATCCACTGCCAGTGTGCCGCCATTAGGCAACGTGTTGGATTAGAACAATGAGTGAGTAGTCGAATCAAATTTCACACATTTATTATAGTTTAATTAGATCAGAATCATAGGACGGGACAGTACCAACATTATAGGAATAGCATGGGATTAATTATATACACAAGGGTCTACCTTTAAGAGGTTACCCTAAGTAAGCAGAGTACAATGATAAGTAATCAGGTACCGGTATCATCTTTATTCTCATTACCTGTATCAAGAACAAGGAAACAATAAATACGACAAATAAATATATACACGACGTACAAAGCAGGTGCAAGGATGATATGTTCAATAATTAAGAATGATGCTCGTGAGTGTGGTTGGAATGTAAGGGGGATAATCTAGCTGGACTCTAGTATGATGTAATGTAAGGCAGAGCTAGTCATCTATGAGGATCAGCGGTTACGCGACTGAGTGCTCAAGCTAATGTGTAACAATCTACTCATAGGATGACGATGTAAGTTACGAATAGCATGTTGAGGGTTTTAATTGAAATGGCAACTGATTGAATAAGAATTACATTAAAAGGGGGACTAATAGACAGGCCACCGAAAACTTCTGCAGAGGTAACCAGAGATATTTAATACTCTTTTACATCCAACAACAATGGCTTCTGTAGTGAGGCTGACAGAGGTACCAGGAGATATTCAATACTCCTTATTTTCCTACCACACTGAAACTTTGGACATTTGGAGTACCTAAGAGAGATATTAGAACACTCAGACTCATGAGGGAAGGTGAGATACTTTTCCTAACCTGGTCTGAGCACCTATTCACTCTTTAGGTCTTCCAAGACCCTTGTTGGCTACATGGAAAAAGGGCGACCTTGGCCTTTCCTAACGTTGACATAGGCCCTTGTCGCTCTGGCGACAGGGTTAGGAGGGATAGCAAAGGTAGGGCCCACAATATTTGTTTTCGCATCCCCTCCCAGGTCCAATCAGTAAGTGAGCACAGTTGGCGCAGCACTGGGGCGCTCTGGTTGGCTGGGTTGACCTGGCCGCTGGCCATCCCTAGGTCACCTTGTGGGGGTGACATCACATCCGGTGGCGAGGGACCTTAGCACCGCTTTCTCGTATGTAAAGTAGTTCGTTGGGGTATATTTTGTTTGTGTTGGTGGGGGGATGATGCACCTTTCCTTGGAGGGACTTGCCTATACTGAGCCCGTTCCACCTGTGAGAGAAAGGGTGATGGGGAGGCTTCGGTCCAACCGGAAGGCGCTGCCTTTGGTTGGTTTGCTATGGTGCAGGGGAAGACCTCTGGTGTGTCTGTCGAAGGTGATCCCGGCTGTATGGGTGTGCCTGGTTATGGTGGCGTTGTTGTGGTGGCCGGTCTGGGGCGCCCTGGTATGCTCCGGGAGGGGCAGGTGGCTGGTTACTATAGGTGGCTTGGCCTATCTTCGGTATAACAATATACCGGTATATACATATATATATATATATATATATATCTATCTATCTATCTATCGCCGGACGCCTTACTCCCCTTACGAGGGTGGCCATACACAGATGCCCCCGGCAGCGGACCTATTCCCTGTGAGAGTGACAACCCGAGCCAGTTTAGTAAAGGACTTACAGGATTAACCACTCAATTTAGGATCTGTCCGACTCAGAGACCCTCTGTGTATCTTGTTAGCACTATTTTTCTAGTGGTGTTCGGCTAATTCATCCACTAACCTGCCTTACCCTTAGGTAAGCAGTACGGATTTGTATCAGGTTTACTCCCCTAGACAGGTTGCCAACCAAGGCTGACGAGTCCCATCCACCCAGATTTGTATAAGGTTGTCTTCCCTAGATGAGTTGCCGACCAAGGCTAACGAGTCCCATCCACCCATATATATATATATATATATATATATATATATATATATATATATATATATCCATATATATATATATATATATATATATATATATATATATATATATATATATATAGATAGATAGATACAGTATATATACACTATATACTGTCTATATATATTTTTTTTCTATGTGAATGAGGGAGACAAAAGGCAGAACTGCCTTAAGCGAGTGGCTCGCCCAGAGTTGAAAGAGTGACAGGGCTAAAATCAAGGGACGTTCGAGCCAAAATGCCTGGACACACGGAGTTTGAAGATATTTAAGTCATAAGAAGAGGGAAAGACTGATTCTGGGAGAGAGTTCCAGAGCTCAGCAGTTGAATAGAAGAAAGTCTGAGAATAGCATTTCACACTTGGGTTGAAGAGTTGCACAGAGTAGGGGTGGGATTGTGTTGCAAGACGGGTACTACGTACCCTACGTAGAGGAGGTGGTATACGCTGGGTAAGCTCCGAGGAAAACTGATTATTGTAGTAGCGATAGAATAGTGAGAGAGATGCAACAATGCGGCGAAGAGAGAGAGATTGCAGAGAGTTGGTGAGTGGACGGGAGTTAATGATACAAAAGGCTTTCCTTTCTATTTTGTCTAGGAGTGCGGTGTGAGAGGATCCTCCCCACACATGTAAACAATACTCAATACAAGGACACACTATGCCCCTGTACAGAGCAAGAAGCTGCGCAGGGGTAAAGAACCCCTTGAGGCGGTTGAGCACACCCAGCTTCTGGGAGGCTGCCTTAGCAAGACTGGTAATATGGTCCTTCCAGGTGAGAGCAGAAGAAAAAAGAGACACCGAGAATATTGAGAGAAGATGAAGGATTGATTTTTGTATTGTTGAAGAATAAAGGATAGTCCTCTGGAGGTTTCGGACGGGTAGTTAGATGGAGAAATTGGGTCTTGGAAGCATTAAATGCAACAAGGTTTTCTCTAACCCAATTGGAAATAGTAGCTAGATCAGAAATAAGTGTGCTATGGCTTCATTACGTTTGTTTTTGAGGGACTACTGGCTGGGGAGTTCTGGAAAACTAATTGAGTAGTGAAAGGTAGAGTCATCTGCGTCTGCGTATAAATGGATGGGACTGGATGTACAGTTGAGAAGATCATTTATGAAAATTAGAAAGAGAATAGGAGATAGGAGAGAATCCTGAGGAACACCGGAGTTGATAGGATGAGGAAGTGAGCGATGGCCGTCCACAACGGCAGCTATGGAACGGCCGGAAAGGAAATTAGAGACAAAGGCACAGATGGAGGGATAGAAACCAAAGGAGGGTAGTTTAGAAATTAATGATTTGTGCTAGACTCTATCGAAGGCCTTCGATATGTCTATGGCATATATATATATATATATATATATATATATTTTTTTTTATATGTGGATGAGGGAGACAAAAGGCAAAACTGATTGTGACGAGTGCCTACTCAACAGTTAAAAGAGTGACAGGGCCAAACTCAAAGAATGTTCGAGCCAAAATGTCTGGATGCACGGTATTTGAAAAAATTTAAGTCATAGGATGAGGGAAAGAAGGATTGAGGGAGAGAGTTCCAGAGCTCAGCTGTTTAATAGAATATATATACAGCAATAATCTAGATATGTGCCAGGAGAGATTTCCCGGGGTTTCTGAAACAAGGGAGACATGGTAGAGATGGAAGCACCACGGGAAGATCAGGAGGACGGCTTGGTAGAGGCAGAGGAACGGATAATCTTGGAAGACTATGGCCTAGCAGATACTAAGTGTCTTAAGTGCGGAACAACCAATGCAAGAAAGAATTCGCGAAAATGTTCCGTCTGTCTTAGATCTATTCATTTATCTTGTGCTAAGCTGACAAAGAAAACATCAGGAGAACAACCAAACTGGAAATGTCTCGCTTGCCCAGGGCCCACTGCAGAGCCAACCGGGGCAACACCGGCAACACCGGTCGCCGACTTGACCCAACTGGTGACCAAATGGAAAGCGCGGATCCAGGTCCTTGCCCGGGTACCTAAAGGAGCCAGAATCCAAGTGGCGGAGGCCCTTACAACCATCATAAAGCAGGCCCTACAGCTCAAGACACCCCTCGCATGGGCACGGCTCCTGGGTTTCTCCTATGGGGCCCTCCGAAAACCACCCAGAACCAACATACAAGACCATCTTCAGGTTTCACTAGCCACCAGAGTGAAACGTCAAGTAGCACAGTATATGGATGGAAACAAACTGGTGGAACCCCCCGAACAGCAACCAAACAGGGCCCAGAAGCACCAGGAGAAGGAAGAGGAAGAGGCTGAACAGCTACGTAAGAGGGTCGCTGCGAAGCTGGCGGATAGTGACATCAAAGGGGCCGTCAGACTGTTGTCCTCTTCAGAAGGTTTTGCTGGTCAAGGCACCGAAGTTGTTGAAGCCCTACAAGAAAAGCACCCACCTACACCTAGGGACCTAAACCTCCCCCCTGCCCCAAATGACCAGATGCGCCAACCTTTAGTTGTCACGAAGGAGCAGGTGGTCGCCGCAGTGACTTCATTCCCAGCAGGCTCAGCCGCGGGCCCAGATGGTATCCGACCCGCCCACCTCAAAGGCCTCTTGGGTCAGGGATCAGGAGCTGCTGGGGAGGCACTCTTGGAAACCCTCACCAAATTCATCAACATGGTTTTAAGAGGGGAAGTACCCGACTGTGCCACACCCCTATTTTTTGGGGCATCACTCTGTGCACTGGCAAAAAAAGATGGCGGTGTGCGCCCAATAGCAGTAGGGAACACCTTCCGCCGCCTTGCCACAAAGGTGGGTTTGAAACCACTCTCGAATGGCCTAGGTCAACACTTAAGACCAGTTCAACTAGGTTTCGGAACTCCAGGGGGGTGTGAAGCTGCTGTACACGCAACCCGCACCTACCTCAGCCAAACCCAAGAAAAACGAGTGCTTCTAAAGATTGACATGCGGAACGCATTCAACAGCATTCGCAGGGATGTCTTCCTCCGTGCAGCTCAAGAACACATCCCCACTCTGTACCCCCTACTTTGGCAGGCTTATTCCAAACCTTCAATCCTGAATTTTGGCGAGACGGTAATCCCATCAGAGACCGGGTTACAGCAGGGAGATCCAGGTGGTCCTGCTCTTTTCTCAATAGGGGTGGATGCAGCAGCTAACAAAGTAAGGTCAGAGCTGAATGTATGGTACCTGGACGATGCAACCTTGGGTGGGTCAGTAGAGAACGTTCTAACCGACCTAAATAACATCATAACTGACCTCAGCCAGGCCGGGCTAGTGATAAATGACACCAAATGTGAACTTGTTCTCCTCAACCACACACGTGAACAAGGAGAAGAGACTCAGGCCCTGTTCCGAAACATATTGCCAGATGTAAAGATCCTTCAGGAGCACCAGCAAACCCTATTAGGTTCCCCACTAACTCTGGCAGCAATCCCACCAGCACTTCAAGTTAAAAAGGAGGAGCTTCAACGTCTCGTGAGTCGCCTGATACACATCGATGCCCACTCAGCTCTGGCCCTGCTCAAGAACTGTTTCTCCATCCCAAAACTCCAATACCTCCTGCGCACATCGATGACTTACACGAACAATGGCGGCCTCCAAGAATTAGACAGCATAATCCGAGAAGCAGTGACCAGCATCACCAACGTGGAATTTAAAGAACGGGCCTGGACACAAGCCACCCTTCCTGTCCGCCTCGGGGGCTTGGGCATACGGAGAGCCTCGGATATTGCCTCCCCAGCCTTTATCTCTTCCCTCATCACGACCAACGACCTCGTATTGTCCATCCTTTATTCTAAACCCGGAATGACACTTAATGGGGACGTAACAGCAGCGATTAACACCTGGAAGGGAACTACAGGAGTAGAGGAGGAGCCTCAGGGTACCTCCAGGAGCAAGCAGAAAGCGTGGGATACCATCTCGGCGAAGAAAACTCAAGAAAATCTCCTAACCAATGCAGACCAGGTTGCAAAAGCACGCCTCCAGGCAGCCGCCCGTTCGGAGAGTGGCTTGTGGTTACACGCCATCCCCATCCCACCTCTTGGAACTCACTTGGATGCTGAAGCGCTCCGGGTCGCCATCGCGCTCAGAGTGGGTACGGCAGTTTGTCACCCACACACTTGCAAGTGTGATGGGAGGATGGATGCTCAAGGTCACCATGCCTTGTCATGTAATTACAACGCAGGCCGCCTGCCAAGACACTCTGCACTAAATGATGTCATAAAACGGGCCCTGCAGAGTGCTAACTATGCATCAATCCTCGAACCACATGGACTTCACAGAGAAGACGGCAAACGGCCAGATGGGATGACCACTTTCTCTTACAAGAATGGCCGGTGCCTCGTGTGGGATGCCACATGTGTTGACACTTTCTCCACAACCAACGCCGCCAGAAACGCCGACGAAGCAGGTGAAGCCGCCCAGATAGCAGAAAATAAAAAGCGAGAAAAATATCAAGCCATCGCCAGAATTCATCAGTTCGAGCCCCTGGCATTCGAAACTTCAGGAGTCTTCGGCCCTACCACCCTTAAGATGGTGAATGAAATAGGCCGTAAAATCAGAGAAGTTTCAGGAGAACCCCGGGAAACCCTCTGGCTCAAGCAAAGACTAGGGATGGCTATCCTCCGGGGCAATGCCACCAGCGTCATGAGCTCAGTTCGGCAGGACTGGGTCATGCCACTGCGTGAGGCCCCGGCAGGAGTGGTGTATCCGTAGTCTTTCCACAGTAGGGTAAAACAAAACATAAACCTTATTTGTATGTAACATGTGTGATACACATTAATAAAAGGGGATGTGTCGGATGGTTGAAAGCCACAGTTGCTTGCGCGTTTGGGGCTAGCAACACGTATTATGAAAAACATGCATCCTCCTTCATTCACTGTCCCCCCCTTCACTCACTCAACCCCACAATTTGCCGGAGGATAACAGGTTTTTCACAATACGTAGACGGAGGTCTTTTAAAAAAAAAAAAAAAAAATATATATATATATATATATATATATATATATAATTAATATATAATTATATATATATATATATATATATATATATATATATATATATATATATATATATATATATATATATATATATATATAAATACAGTACAGTACTCATATATATATATACAGTACTCAGAAAAATACGACTTGGCATGAAATTTAAAATTTCCTCCAAAGTCGGATTTCTCCATTTCTTAATTATAAATATGAAATGATTATTTTGTATCACGTCTTGGTGGAGTGCTTAAAACATGAACTCTCGTTCTGGCCGTGGTTCGATCCAGGGTGAAGGTAAAAGCATATATTCATGTAACTCGCATGCATTTGCGAGATATACTTCGTATTATATTAAGTCTTGTGCTTGCCTGGAAGAGAATAATATTAATTGAAATCAATTAAACTCGAGTTGCGTGAGATTAGTTGTAAAAATCCCTTGTATGTGTACTCTGGGAAATGGGTCCAACGACTTGGTATGGAATGGAATATTTTTTGCAAAGTTGTATTTCTCCATCTCCTAAATATAGCAGATGGTTAACTATTCTGTATCACGCCTTGGTGGAGTGGGTTAAAGCATGGACATATATTTATTCAATTTGTACTGTATATCTACCATTATTACTTATCATACTGTATTCTATCTATCTATCTATCTATATGTTCAGGCCCAATCCCCATTTTGGGGGTAGCCGACTCAAGACAGAGCAAGAACAGGGAAAACACAAAAACAACATAAAACAAAAAATAAACACAGATAAAAAACACAAACTCACACACATCCAGGTCACCCAGGAGAAGACCCAGAGACCAGGGTTACCAAGGTCGCTCCAGCACTCCCCCGGCCCCTGACCACCCGGAGAGGTTCCGATCTCGGCAGGCAGACATGCAGCGGAGCCAAAGCCACAAGCCCTCCCACCACACTTCCTGGCACACCCTTCATATTAATCGTCCCCCCGGGCCAGGCGCCTGATGGACTATTATCTAGTCGAACTTGCGCCCGACCCCTTACTCCAAATGACCACGTGTTCACTCAACTATTCACAAGCATTCTCCATTCACTCCTGTCCACCACCACTTCCCCTGCCTGATCTATAGTCATTCCTCTATCATCCAAAGCCTTTCTTACACAGTCTCTCAATCTCAATGGGGGTCTTCCTGCCCTTCTATCTCCCCTTGTACCTGACTCACATATTCTCTTTGTAAGCCTTTCATCTCCCATTCGTTCAACATGACCATACCAGCTCAGCATACTATATTATATTATACATATTTTATATATACTTGCTGGATAATTGACTTTTCTGGGTGATTGGATGCTGATTAAAAGCAATTCAACAATCCGGTATATACAATATATATATATATACTACAGTATATATATATATATATATATATATATATATATTTATATATTTATTAGTGGCCCCTCCATCATTGACGATATGCCTATTAATAAGAGCTCTCTTTCAAACACCCACGGTCAGCCTCTTTCAAACACCCACCGCAGGGGAAAGAGTACTAACATCATAAGTGCAATGCTAATTCTCTTATGTAATCGTCTTTATGATTGGGTACCCACTACGAAAAAACTTTGTAAAAAAGAAAAAAGAAAAATTAACTTAGAATTGTTATAATAAAACTTTCCAAATCGTGGATGTCTTTTGTGGATTCTATCCGAGACGCTGAACTAGGCAACGCCATTCCTCCTCCCTTCCCCTGCGGCCGTCCCGAGTAGAGGTGCCTAGCCTGTCCTCCGCTTTATTCGACATTCGTTCAACTTTAGTGAGTCTTTTGCTCATTTGTATCTAACTGAGGTGTTCTAGAATAGGTTTAGACTAGCTAGGATTGGCGGCCCCATTGGTACGTCCGCAGGGAAGTGTTAAAATAGGGTACTTGTGAGTAGGCACCCAGTCGGTCCGTATTGGACACGCGCGCCATGTGTATTTGTTTTTGTGCTGCGCTTTAGCTTTGCTATAACCTAGTTATTTAGGAGGCTATATATCCGCGAAGCTATGCTACTAGCCATCTCTATGAGGTAGTGGCATTTTTTGTGTATTATAGCAGACGTTCTGGTCTAAGAGTTGCCCCACGTGGTGTGGAACTTTCCAGAATCCTAGTTTGCTCGTTTACCCCTCTGGCGTGGGGCGTTATGCGTTCGCTGCTGCTGTGTCATCATCGGAGGTAAGGGTATCGTAGTCATCGTAATAATGACTTTGAGCCTCGTGGCCAGCCTCATTAGGGGTATTCTTAGTCGGCTAGGGGTATTTTTTATTGCTTAATTAATACTGTGTTAGCCCTAAGATGAGACCTTCGCTTTCATGTTGTGATATTATACATGTTGGCAAGGTGACAGGAGACGTTCTGACTTATTTGGTGTTGTTTTTTGTTGCGGCTGACTTGCTCAGACAAGTCGGTACCTTCAAAACTTCGTTTTTCCTTCCGGCGATCTTTACCGGGTATTGATGCCAGAAGCTCACCTTGCAGGCGAGCAGGGAATATTCCAATAAACCCGGCGTGGTGTGGTGTACCACTAGACTCCCGGCGGAAGTGTAGATTAATAAGGGAGTGATTTCGGCCCGGCCGAGCGAACTCGCCCAAACCGATGGCCTCATGTGGCATGAATTGACCAATAACGCCCGGCGGAAAGGCTCAGTGAGGTAATTAACTATCACTCAGGTCCTTGTAGACGATTAGTTAGTTAATTAAATGTTAAATATGGGCCAGTGACAATTAGTCACAGGTAAGCAGTTCACATTGCGAAAGGGTCTTTGAGATCTTTTCACAAACAAGTACAACGGAAGATTAGAGTAGCAGTTGGCCTACATCTAGTTTTCCGGCGTATTTGGGGGTGTTATGATATGTGAACCTCTCGGTTTATCCTTATGAGCATTGATTCCAGGACATTTTTATTTCCATATCACATCACATTTGTAAGCGGCACAGGACTGCAGGGGAGGGGGCCGATCCCGGCAGGGGGGGGGGGGGGGTCGTTAGCTCCATCATGTCTCTTGTCACTGTTTGTGCTACACCCACTTGCTCTCTTATTCCGGTCTTTGCACATAAGCTATGCATCAAGTGTGTTAAATGTCTAGATAGGTCACGGGGGCTGTGGGCTGTCTCAAAGATGTCCAATATGCACAGACCTCAGGAATGAATTGTTTAACAAAAAAGACCAATCATGGTTAGTGGCCTTAAAAGAGATTAAAACTATTGTTAATGCCTATTCTAAAGACATTGCCCATAAGGCATTGCACTGAGATGATTAGTCTCTGTGGGACCATCTTGTTATAAAGTCACAAGTGCTTAAATCTCCCCCTTTTAAGCCAAGTTCCAAAGCTAAATCTAAACCCAAAATTCTTTCGAAAGAGTTGTGAGTAGCAGTGAAAGTGACTATAGTAAGGCAACCCCCCCCCCCCCCCCTACCCCTGGCCGCCATAAGAGGGCGCGGTCGAATTCACCACAGGACCAGTCCAGGTCCCGGTCGAGGTCGACCCTCAAGCGGTCTTCTTAGTCTTCAGCAGAGACTTCAAGGTCTAGCAAGAGACGTAAGGATGACGCGACGACGTCAAGTCGTAGTAAATCTGATGAAAAGGGTCATCAATGGTCCCGTAAGGAGGAGACGCAGTCGCGGCACCGGCAATCGCCGGAGTCGTGGCCACCGCCCTCCGCCTCTACCTCTACAAGGCCTAACGTCCAATCTTGCAGTTCTGAGGTAGGGACGGAGGGAGCGGAGTCAACTCCCAGGGATGGGAGGGATACTTTGAACCAAAGGACGTAAATTTTGCAATCCCAAAATTAAACTTACCACTGAGCCGGGCTCCAATAGTATCTCAGATAGTGTTGGCTGAACAATACCGTGGGTACACGGCGAGTGAGCCACAGGACTATGAAGGTTCCCAGTTAAGTCAGGTTATCCCAGATTCCCAAACTAATGTTGAACAAGGGCATAGTGTGTGGAGCCACCCTGAGCCCGTGAGTGTAGAACCCAATAATCAATATCAGGAGGGTAACAGAGAAAGTGATATTGTTGACAATCTCCCTTCATCCGTCCCTGATTTAGTGTGGCCAGAAAATGAACAGTATATATCTGAGCACCGGCAACAACTGGAAGTGATGGAGGTTACGGAAGAGCCAGAAGACTTGGAAATGTCTTCAGCTCAGCCGGACCCCGTTGAGGAAGAGTCGGAAGTAGGTTCTGAGTCATCAAAAGGTTCACATAGCAAATGTATCACTACAGATGATTTAGATCATATTTTACACAGGGTAATGAAACAATATAATGTACCAAAGAAATCACCGGAAACTCCCACAGCTACGCCGAGAGCTCCTCCGATTAGTTCAGTTGTGCGGCCGTTAGAGCCAGCCAGAGTTGTTGTTCCATCCAATGTGTCACTTCCCCCCACTAACGTAACTCATGTAACTGCCTCGGCGAGTGGCACTACAGTGACCGCCGCTTTAACTACCACCAATGTGCGTGTCATCACGGATATTACTCCCCCTCCTTTAGACAAAGTTTCCCACAAGAGAGGCCCTATGCCTCTCTTGTATGGGACCGATTGTTCATGGATCAATGTAACGGCACAAACAACCATATCGGGCGAGATCCCAGTCCCTAGTGAGTGGGTAATACAGATGAATAAGGGTAAAAAGTTACGGTCAAAAGATAAACAAGGTCAGATTTTAGACGTAACGGTCAAGGCCATTCCCAATGTTTATTACCATGAGTTGTTCGTGTATTCCCCCACTACAGCAATACCTCCGGCCTCATCTGCACGACTTTTTGCTGACTGGACTAAGACTGACGGCGTGAATGACATCAAAGTCCTTAAAACACTAATGCCGGAGTTGGATACAACCCCAGTGCTTGATCAGTCCGGTAATTCCTACAGGTGGGGTAGGTAGGTCCGGGTCAGTAGGTGGACTGGGAAATTGAGGCACAACAGTTTGCGGCAACAATAACCTCTAAATCTTCCCACCAAATACCTCAAGATAATCTCATTTGGTTTTCATTACCGATCAATCAAGCCGAAGGGGTGCCACCTGCTATGTTTGAGTTCCTTTCCGCCCCAAAGTTGGTTCTAGGAGCCCTTTTCAACTCCTCCTCCGGCACATCTGGATAGAGATTTCAAGTTGAGAAACAAAGCATTCAGACTGTTTTTCCAATTTATACTAAGTCACCAAATAGCCCAGTCCCTCACGAGAACTATTGCTGCTATTAATGACCATGATGTTAGGAAGGCCACGGAGTTATCCCGGAGGCTTCTTTTACAGAACTCTAATCCAATCTTTGGGGGACGTAAGGATAGCCTTGTTGGAGGCTGTCCGCGCACGTCAGGGCCTGAGAGTCTATATGGTGAAAAAGTTACCGGACGACATTGGCCGCCGGGTAATTCTTTCACCTGTGTTAACATCTTCTTTACTTTGCCCTGATACTTGGAAGGCTGTATACAATATGATAGACAGCATGCAGCCGAGTACTTCCCAGGCTAGGAAGGAGCACTTCAAGTTTCCAAAACCGTACTCCAAGCCTAAGAGCAGTGTGAAGTCCCAGCCTAGTGGGTCTAAGCCCTTTCAGGGCCTAAAGTCTCCCCCAGCACAGGAAAGTACTCAGCTCAAGCCTAAACAGGGAAAACAGTCAGGGAAGTGGTATAAGAATAAATCACAACAAAGATCAGGTCAGGGATAGACTTCTGCCAAAACCAGTCAGCCGTCTAATCCTACCCCACCACCATAAAAAAACTAGTCACAGTACAAACTCTCTCACTCCCGGGGTCTATCGAGGGCGGGTTGGATCCGAGGGTAGTTCCACCGGACAGTCCCAGTCAAGTAACTGGATCATTTCAGGCGTGTCACCGTGCTTGGCCCCGGCGAACTTGGGCAAGGACAGTGGTACGCAAGGGCATCACCTGGCGGTGGCTCCGGCGACCTCGTTTACGGCAAACTCTATAAATCAATCATGTATCTTTAGAGGTGGAGTCACTTGTCCAGGAAATTATCACCAAGCGTATCATTGTCCCGGTCAATCCAACTTGCCCTGTTTTTACGTCCAGATTCACATCAGGCTAACACTTCCGCCGCAAGGTTGGATGTGCTCGTTAGACCTGACAGAAGCCTATTGGCACGTCCCGGTAAACAAAAGGTTCCCAAAAATTATCGCCTTGAGGATCAGGCAAGAGACTTATGTCTTTCAGAGAATGCCATTCGGGTTGAACCTTGCATATTCACGAAATTAGTCCGGCAGGCCCTCATGCTGATGTTAAATCAGGGAATCAAGGTGTTGTGGTACCTAGACGACTGGCTTGTGGTGGCGGAGTCAGAGAGTCTATGCAAAATCCATGTCAATCAAATTATAAACCATGTAAAATCCCTAGGGTTCAAGGTCAACTTGGCAAAGTCGCATCTTGTTCCCACATGGGTAATTCAGTGGATAGGGCTGGTCTGGGACACAGCACATCTTGCTCTCAGTCAGAGTGTGGACAACCGCAACAGATTTCAAAAGAAATCGTTTTTGTTTCTCCACAGTCTGACTACCACGAGAAGGACATGGGAATCCCTGGTCGGCTCTCTCAATTGGATTCAACTAACTGTAAAGTTGGGCCGATTGAAAGTAAAGAGATTAATCTTGGAAGGAAACAAAGATTTCCTGCTGTTGCCGGCGGGAAAATTGTGGAAAATTCCTCCATTAATTCACGACTTCCTGTCGGTCTGGGCGGAGAAAGAAACGTTGCACTCAATAATGACGTGGGTGTCTCCCCCACCTACGGTATGGGTAGACACAGATGCTCAAGGGACAATAGGCTGGGGTTATCAGTCGAGCCTAGGCCATCAGGGTCAAGGTCTTTGGTCCAAAACCGAGAATTTCCATATCAACAAGCAAATGGTCTTAGTCCCTTTATTTTTCCTTCAAAACCACGGCTCCTCCTTGCGGGGGAAATCAATAGCGTTTCGAATGGACAATTTGAATGCGGTATCCTGCATTCAAAAGCAAGGGTCAACGAGGTCTCGGAAGTTGCTAGAGATGTCAGAAGAGATCTTTGTTCTGCCCGAAGAGCTGAACATTCATCTTCATGCAACATACCTCCCAGGCGTTACCGAACGTCTGGGCAGACGCTCTGTCCCGGCGACAGAGCACCAAAGTAGAATGGGCTATCAAGCAAAACATCTTCAAGCAGATGATTGCAGATCCATACCGTCCACAAGTGGATCTTTTCGCATCCAAGGAAAACCACAGGCTTCCTTTCTACCTAACCCGCCGGGACACGACTTCGGCGGGGGGGTCCAGATGCGCTGTTGGAGGACTGGAACAGGTGGAATTCCATCTATCTATTTCCACCTCCAGACGCTTCACTCATGTGTCAGGTAGTTCACAAACTACGGGGTTACCGGGGCTTAGTCTCGATGATCGCGCCTCTATGGCCGGCTCAGGTGTGGTACCAACAATTGAAAATGTAGTGCGAGAACCCGGTGTCACTCCCGCTCTCGTACTTCCACTTGGAGACAATTGGCAACCTAAAGAGCTCACTGACTTTTGCCTTTTGGACATTCAAAATGCCAAATGGTTAACTCTGTATGGAGAGAGCGTCACTAATAAATTTCTAAACCAGTATACTCTTTCTACCAGGCGACAATATCAATCGCATTGTAAGTCTTTTACAACCTAGATAGTAGAAACGGTGCAAACTGACGCATCAGTAGCTTTGGTATTCAAGTATTTGGACTATTTATTTGAACAAAAACGCCTTTCTGTAGTTACACTGAAGAATAATTTGTCTGCTATCAGAATTCCCTTTCATGACTTAACAGGGCTATCTATACCGCAGGCGGAGGAGAAAGGGTTCATTAGGGCATGTTTCAAGCTTCGCCCACCACCCCGTCAGCTCATGCCTACCTGGTCACTTGACAAAGCATTGTTTTGCTTCATTCGCGCAAGTATAATCATGCGCCGGATTTTGAATCACTGTTAAAGAAGGCTGTGTTCCTTATGGCTTTGACCACAGGTAACAGGGTGTCTGAGCTGGCGGCGATGAGCAACGAACCTAATTGCCTCAGGTTTGGGAGACTCAATGTGAATGTACAAATTGCTCCATCTCCCACTTTTATTGCTAAGAACGAACATAGCGAGCATGTTTTTTCTGAATTTACAGTCCCGGCGCTCAAGCGCGGGGACACACACCATGTATTATGCCCGGTTCAGGCTTTAATAAAGTTTCTGAGGGTGTCACGGCCCCAACAGCAGGGAGCCTTATGGGTCAATGGTGCGGGTAAGCGCGTCACAAGAAGACAATTGGCTTCTTTACTCGTAGATGTAATTCGTGAAAGTAACCCCGGTGTAGTGGGAAGGGCCCACGACATCAAGAAATGGGCAGTTTCGTTATGTTTCTTGCATAATTATTCCATTGACGACATAGCCAACACTAAGTTGGGGGCTTCCAATCATACTTTACTGATGCGCTACCTATCTGTGGCTTTGAATAAACCAAAATTCACCTGTGTGGCCTTGCGCCAGCGGGTCTAGTTGGTCTGTGTGCTACTAAGTTTAATCTTAATCTTAATGGAGGAAAGGAGGGAGGGGGGGGGGGGGGGGTTGCTGGAGAGCCATAGACCCCTAGACCCTCCGCCGGAATTGTGATAAGTTCACGAGCTGTGATAAGTCGAACTGGTTATACAGTTCCAAATTTTTATTTTTTTGTAAGATATCTGTAATAGTTGCACTATAGGATATTAAATAAAAGTTGTACAAAATATGGAATATGTACAAATTAATATTAAGGACAAAATATATGATCAAATGATTTATTTGTTCCTTTACATGTCTGGACAAGAATAAAATACATTCTTGAAAAATATGTTTTTTATTGAATCTCAATGTGGTATTCTTTAACATATGTACCTGTATGGTTACTTATAAGCAGAATTTCTTCGAAGCAACGCACTGCTTTTCTTTCAATTTTGTCTAAATATTGTATGTACACAATAAATTTAAGATTGTTGTATGGTGTTTTTTCTCTACCTTTATTGGTTTATTAGTGCTTCAGATATTGTCACGAATGTCCCCCTCCAGTCTTGAGATATCAGGCATATCGTCAATGATGGAGGGGCCACTAATAAATTATAGGTTTGAGTCCCGGAGGGAAGAATGAAAACCTAATATTTAGTAGTGGCCCCAAAATCATTGACGATGTAGGGCCCTCCCTTCCATCCCCTTCCCATTCGTTGATGTCTTGAGTTTAATCTTCATATATCATTGAAGGAGAAATGGCATTGCCTGGTTCAGCGTCTCGGATTGAATCCACAAAAGACATCCACGAGTTGGAAAGCTTTATTATAACAATTCTTAAGTTAATTTTTCTTTTTTCTTTTATACAAAGTTTTTTCGTAGTGAGTACCCAATCATAAAGACGATTCCATAAGAGAATTAGCGTTGCACTTATGATGTTAGTACTCTTTCCCCTACGGCGGGTGTTTCAAACAGACTGACCGCAGGTGTTTGAAAGAGAGCTATTATTTAATAGGCATATCGTCAATACTGAATGTTAGGTTTTCATTTTTCCCTCCGGGACTCAAACCTATACAGTATATATATATTTTTATTTTTTTCCTATTCTTTATTTACCACTCAGTACCAGCCCCAACACTTTGGGGAACGTTGTTGTTGAAGGCCATGCATCATATTATACAATATGCAGAGTTTATAGTCAATACAAATATATGCAGAACTATACAGGAAAGCAACCCCCATTATATGGGCTATACCTTTTCCATATAATTACTGTACGGTACAGGGTTAAGGGACCCTGTTACGATACACAATTGTGAGGGCGACAGTAAGTATGTTCGACCTCACGTATTGCAGAATTCCTACACTTTTTTAAATATGCACATGTTTGACTCCCATGCATGTGTTGCATGCGTACATGCGCACATGCACGTATATTACACACTTGTGAATATACAGTAGACAAATGTTTGAGTAAGGTTACATAAGCTAAATATTATGAATTAAAGAAGAAAATCATGATGAACACGGAAATTATCTTCTAATGTTGTTGGATGAGTAATGAGATATTTACAAAATGCATTGTACATAATTATATGTTTTTCACCAACCTACTTCACTTCTAAACTCAATTAATTAAATCAACAAATACATATGGCACTCCAAGGACTCGAACCTAGGATACTCACACCAAAATTCCGCGCACTTATGCACTTATGCATTACCAGGAGGTCGAAAGTGTGTTATGGTAGAGCAATCTATTATATAATGTTACAAAGTACGCGAGACGGGAGCTTGGCAAAGTTTTAACTCCGTACTTTCAGCTTGTGGCTGGGTCATCTTTTGCCAAGGATATTGGTAGCCCAAACAAAATCGGGTAGCTGCAATATCGCAAGCGCCAGTGAGATTGGAATGTTTGCCATAAATATGCCCAGCGCCTCGGTAGATGTAATATTGTTTAATTGACCCATTTTCTGACCTTTCCGCATTACTCCGCTCATCTAGCTCATTACGGGCTTAATCACAACAATCTTTTAATGAGTGCTTTAGATAGGGGAAGCTGCACTTCAGGGTACAAAGTACAAAGGAGTACAAAGGAAATCAGCAACAACAGGTCTAGTGACCCTCCTAGGGTCAGCCTCCTAGGCTGCTTGTCCTCCAAAACACTGAGGATCAAGTGTCCAAACAGTGGTTTAGAGTGGGTAAGGGAAAATTGGAAAGGGAACTAATGTCCGTGGCAGGATTAGGAAGTTAGTAGGGGACAGATGGGTTAGTAACTGAGGGAAGGATAACATAAAGTTATTCATTTACAAACGCAGTCAGTCGCGGGTTTGATGCGAGATATTTGCCTAGGCGGAGTTTAAATGAATCAACGGTGCTGCAGTCTATAACGCCTCGGGAGATGCTGATCATACCTTCAAATACTCTCTTACAGACCTTCATGACTGAATCAAGCATTTTCAGGACCCTATAATTTCCCCTATCTCACGAATCTCCCTTACACTTTAATATGTTTACTATTAGATTTGAATGTCATTCATCTGGAATTCTCTTCTCTCTAATGATGGAGTTTATTAGCTCAGTGGCCAGTCTCATTTTTATATTACCTGAGGCTTTTATTATTTCAGCAACAATGCCAGAGTACCCTGCATCCTTCATGTTATTTATTGCGCTGTTTACAACAGCTGGCGCTATCAAAAAATGGGGGGGGGGCAAGTATTGGCTTTCATTACTAAGCTGCTCTCTATTCCACTCAAGCTCCACGTTGAGCAATCGTTCACAATGCACATTCCAAGCATCACTGATTTACTTTGTCAGCATAATTAATTTTCCTATTATAATTTCTGACACACTGATCTCCTACAATGTCTCTACTATCATCCATAGCTCGCCTAGCTAAGTTGAAGATCCATTTGGATGTTCTGGTTTACTCACTTGGTCTATGACTATATCCTGTATAATTTTCTTTGCATTGTATATATTTTTTGTCTTTAGAATTCGCTTAGCCGCAAGACATTCCTCCTTGCTGCCTCCTTTCTTCCATGCTTTGAAACATCTTATTTTCTCCTTTATTGCATTTTAAACCTCGTCATTCCACCACCAGGAAGTCTTATGCCTGGAGGGACCCTTAGTTTTTCCGCATACTTTGTTAGTGGCATCAAGAGAGCTACGTTCAAGGAAGCTCCATTTACAATTTACATTATTTGGCTTAACATCCCTATTCCTAACAATTTCCTCCAGTTCTCTGCAAAACAACAATACTTTCCTTTTTGGCATGCACACTTTGTTGTGTATAGGATCTCTCCTTAAGCTCAAGTCACAGACTAGGAGTTTATGTTGGGAGATACATTCTTCGTTCAGGATGATTTTTACATCTCGAACAAACTTTCAGTCTTCCCTGTTCCCTAAGTAGTAATTCATCTGGCTAATGGTGCCCCTTATTATAGTGGAATGAATGCATGGGCACAGATATTATAATCAAGTCTTATCTGGTTTGCCGAGTAGAGCTGAGTTGTAGAAAGTCAAGGATGTAGTGGATAGATAGCGATGTCTATACATTTAGTATGGACAGCTTGGACGATCTCACGGTTTGTTTACTTCTAGCCAATAGCTAGGTTAAATGCTCACCTGAGATTGCACAATTGTTATTATTATCCAAAGCACATTCAAACATTCGCAGTTAATATAATGTATGAAAGTAATCTGTAAACTATATATTAAGGGAAGAAATTATTATTATTCGGGCTCATTGGAAATAAAATAAAATGTAAGGTATTTAACCTAGAACTAAAGAATACTGTCAGTCATGACACAGTGATCAATAAACTTAGCTCTGCTAAATATGCCATCAAAGCTAGTGTACCAAAGGGCAGTGTTCTTGGACATATTTCAATGACATTCTGCAGTTCATTCTCGAGGTATTTTCTTTTGACTGCACCCTAACATTCACTTGTAATAGAGATGAGAGATAAGCCATTACATAGTACATATATTACATAGTACAAAGGAGTACAAAGGAAATCAAGCAACAACAGATCTAGTGACCCTTCTAGGTTGCCACTGAGGATCAAGTGTCCAAACAGTGGTTTAGAGTGGGTAAGGGAACATTGGAAAGGGAATTACTGCCCTGGAACTAATGTCTGTGGCAGGATTAGGAAGTTAGTAGGGGACAGATGGGTTAGTAACTGAGGGGGGGATAAAATAAAGTTATTCATTTACAAACGCAGTCAGTCGCGGGTTTGATGCGAGATATTTGTCTACGCGGAGTTTAAATGAATCAACGGTGATGCAGTCTATAACGTTTCGGGGAAGCCCATTCCACAAGTTGACAACTCGATTGAAGAAGAAATTCTTAGATTCGTGTGAGTTAAAAGATTTACCAATAATTTTGCAACCGTTTCCCCGCGTGTAATTAGATTGGTCGATAGTGAAGTACTTACTACAGTTCATATTGTCGATGCCTTTGATGATTTTGAACACTTGAATTAAGTCACCTCTTAATCTGCGCTGGGTTAAAGGAAATAGATTTAATTCTCTAAGACGCTCTTCGTATGGTTTGTTCTTTAGGCTAGGTATAATTTTGGTAACTCTACGTTGAACTCGTTCTAGCTTGTTTATATCTTTTTGATAATAAGGGCACCAGGATTGAACGCAGTATTCCAGAAGAGGGCGGACTAAGGAATTGTAAAGGGTTAGGATAACTTCTTTGGATTTATGCTCAAATGACCTGCCTATAAAGCCAATTATTTTGTTTGCCTTCTTAACAACTTCTGAACATTGTTGACTCGGTTTTAGGTTACTCGATATTGTTACTCCCAGATCGGTTTCTCTGTTTACATTCTTAAGCTGAGTGCCATTCATCGAATAGTTTGCTTTCTCATTTAGGTATCCGATATGTAGTACTTTACATTTATCCGCATTGAAACTCATTTGCCAAATTTGGGCCCAACATGACAATTTATCTAGATTGTGCTGCATATCGTCAACTTGATCTTTTGAGAGTACGCTATTTGCAATTTTTGTATCGTCAGCAAATTTTGAGATTGTACAGGTGAGACCCTCATCTATGTCATTGATGTAAATTAGAAAGATAATTGGTCCTAGTACCGATCCCTGGGGTACCCTGCTACTTACATTGGTCCATTTAGATGCCTTACCGTTTATGACTACTCTTTGCTTTCTGTAGCTGAGCCAATTTTCTATCCATTTCAACACACCGTCTTATATTAGGTTAGGGTGAAGACATGCGCTCTTTGCACGTTTGTCTACCTGATCATGAGGGTTAAATCCCACATGACCAGGTATCCATACAAAAGCGATCTTTTAAGGAGGTTTGCTTGATGTAGCCGTGCGTGAATGGAGGTAGTGAAAGGGGAGGAATGTTGGGGTGGATTACGGATAAGAGCAAGGGCTGCCTGTTAGTCACTAATAACTAATCCGGATATCTGCTTGATAATAAAGTAATCCAGTGCTGAGTTGATAGCTTAAAGTTCACAATGTGTACTACTGGGCCAGTTAGGAAGGTGTTGTGAGGCTGTAAATATTGGAGAGCCGGATTCATATGCAGTGCAAGCAGCCCCTGCTCTTCTGTAGGAGAGACCAATCAGTATATAAATGAATATGGGGGAGGGGAATTCATTTGCAGTTGCAGCAAGGGTCTCTAATATTACAGTAGAGTTGGTTGTTGGAAGGAACATAATAATTGAGAATCGGGCAATCATAGGTGGGTGATGTTGACTCTTTCTGTGGAGAGTGTAATGAATACTGACTGGTTTTCTTAACCAACAAGGGGCAAGGGATCGACAGGGATGGGCGTGGTTACATCATTCCTAATACTGGCGGGATCTCTGCCTGCCAGGTGTAGGATGGGAAAAAAGTGTAGGTATATACAGTATAGTGTAATTATTATATAGTCCATCTTCCTCATACCCTTTAGCATTATGATTAGTATGTAGCAAAGCCATTAATATATATATATTGATGGCTTTGCTACATAATGAAAACGGATATGAGGAAGATGGACTCCAACTATCGTCCAATTACTCTCATCTTTTGTATCTCTAAATTTGTTTAAACTATTCTTGCTTCCAAATTTCTTAAGCATTTATCTTCTTATAATTTACTCTCAGATCGCCAGTATGGCTACATTAAGGGTCGCTCTACTGGTGATCTTCTTTCATAGCTTACGAACTCTTGGTCACCTTTTCTATTGCACTAGACATATCGAAGGCCTTCGATAGAGTCTGGCACAAATCTTTAATTCCTAAACTACACTCCATCTGGTTTCAATCCCTCCATCTGTGCCTTTATCACTAATTTCCTTTCCGGCCATTCCATAACTGCGGTTGTGAACGGCCATCGCTCATTTCCTCAACTCCGGTGTTTCTCAGGGCTCAATCCTATCTCCCATTCTCTTTCTAATTTTCATAAATGATCTTCTCAACTGTACCTCCAGTCCCATCCATTCATAAGCAGATGACTCTACCTTACACTACTCAATTATTTTTCCTAAATTACCCCGCCAGCCATCCCTCAAAAACAAACGTAGTGAAGGCATGCAACACTTATCTTCTGATCTAATGCTAATTCCAATTGGGGCAGAGAAAACTTTATTGCCTTTATTGCTTCCAAAACCCAATTTCTTCATCTTACAACCCTCCCGGAACTCCCAGAGGACTATCCCTTAACAACTATATGTCTATCTATATGCTCAGGACCAATCCCCATTTTTTCTATTTCTATTTTTATTTTCTATTTTATTTTATTTTTTTGTTTTTCCTTTTTTCTTGGGGGTGGCTGACTCAAGACAGAGCAAGAACAGGGAAAACACAAAAACAACACAAAACAACGAAGAAACACAGATAAAAACACAAATTCACACACATCTAGGTCACCCAGGAAAAGACCGAGAGACCAGGGTCACCAAGGTCGCTCCTGGTCTCTCGGTCTTTTAACGTACAATACAAAAATCAATCCTTCAACTTCTCTCAATATTCTCGGTGTCTCTTTTTCTTCTGATCTCACTTGGAAGGACCATGTCTTGCTAAGACAGCCTCCCAGAAGCTGGGTGTGCTCAACCGCCTCAAGGAGTTGTTTACCCATGCACAGCTTCTTGCTCTGTACAGGGGCACAGTGCGTCCTTGTATTGAGTATTGTTCACATGTGAGGGGAGGATCCTCTCACACCGCACTCCTAGACAAAGTAGAAAGGAAAGCTTTTCGTATAATTAACTCCCGTCCACTCACTAACTCTCTGAAATCTCTCTCTGTTCGCCGCAATGTTGCATCTCTCTCGCTATTCTATCGCTACTACAATAATCAGTGTTCCTCGGAGCTTTCCCAGTGTATACCACTTCCTCTACGTAGGGTACGTAGTACCCGTCTTGCAACACAATCCCACCTCTACTCTGTGCAACTCTCCAACCCAAGAGTGAAACATAATTCTCAGTCTTTCTTCTACTCAACTGCTGAGCTCTGGAACTCTCCCAGAATCAGTCTTTCCCTCTTCCTATGACTTAAATTGCTTCAAACTCCATGTGTCCAGGCATTTTGGCTCGAACGTCCCTGGATTTTGGCCCTGTCACTCTTTCAACTCTGGGAGAGGCACTCGATACAGGCAGTTCTGCCTTTTGTCTCCCTCACTCAAAAAATAAATATATGTAGGCATATATATATATATATATATATATATATATATATATATATATATATATATATATATATATATATATATATATATATACAGTATATATATATATATATATATATATATTTATATATATATATATATAGATATTATAATATTATAACGATATTTTAGTTTACCCACCAAGTCTCTCTTCAGCCTCTCCCAACATCAGTAGGCTACCCTTTTCACTAAAAGTATATATGTAACACACTTTTGAACCAGCCATCTAACAGACTCTGTTAAGCTTTTTTCTGGCCAGCCTTAAGGTATATTGGGAACATTTATTTGTTAGCGGCTTTTATCTGCAAAATATAGAGAGGGGGGGATCTGATATTTGTGTGGTCTAGCATTGTAGTGGCTTGGTTCAGGTAGATTGTGTTCTTGTGGTTGTGGATCTTTTGGTTGCTGTTGTGACTGCATAGGATGTTGTGGTAGTTGTATCGCTTGTTGTGATTGTATTGGTTGTGGTAATGTCGGTTGTGGTGGTTGTGGTTGTATTGTTTTTGCAGTTATTTTATTTGTTGTGGAAGTGGTTTTCTCGTTCGATGTAGTGGTTGTGGTAGTATTGGCAGTTGTGGTTATATTGGTTGTTGTGGTGGTTCTGGATGTATCGGTTGTTGTGCAGGTTATGGTTACATCACTTATTGTGATTGTGGTTGTATCGCTTGTTGTATCGGCAGTTGTGGTTTCATCGGTTGGTGTTGTGATTGTGGTTGTGTCGGTTGTTGTGGTGATTGTGGTATCATCGTTTACTATGATGGTTCTGGTTGTATCAGCTGTTGTGGTGGTTCTGGTTGTATCACCAGTAATGGTTGTGGTTGTATAGGTTGTTGTAGTTGCACAGATTGTTGTTGTGGCTGTATCAGTTGTTATGGATGTGGCAGTTTCGGTTGTTGTGGTGGTTGAAGTAGAATAGGTTGAAGTTATGGTTGTATTGGTTAATTTGTGTTTATGGTGTTTTCTTTCATCATTCCTTTAAGTTTCGTTTAATGAAATAATCCTACATTTGTTTTCATCACTGATTACCCTTTGTTTTCTATTTAATCAGACATTTATTAGCTTCCATTTTACTATATTTCCACATAATCTGTAATCTGCTTGTCTATCTCATTGTTTGCTCACATCTTTCAATTCAGTGTCCTATTTGTTCTTGATATTTCCCTTTCTCCTTTTCACTTACTTCTGTTAGCTTACCATGGAATACACACATCGTTCTGTCTTATATTGTCTTAGTTCTATTTACTTTACTGACAGTTTCCACTAATTCACCCCCTCGTCGTTTTTGTTACTATATCCCATTATGCTATTGTATCAAATTGTCAATTTTTAGTCACCACAATTAAGCATTGTGTTAATTTCAATATTATGCTATTCGCATCCCACCATAATGTCACCACTACCGTTTGATATATTCTCTCGTATGATCCTTGTATATTTCATATGTCTATTACCCTTGGTACCCGGCTATTCCTCCATTATATTTCTACAAGTCATAGCTTTCTATACTTCACCTACTTTCATTTCGAACTAACTTCCCCTTCAATATGCCAGGACATTATTTTAGGTTAGGAAATGGATTGAGGAAGTCTAAGGTTAAATCGAGATATGAATTACCGTTTCAAATCCAGGAGAGAAAATGTGTCAAATGTTAACCAGAATATAGTGAAGAAATCGTCTTAATTATTAATATGGATGATATTTTAATATTCACATTATAATAATATTATCTTGTCTTCACTCACGTTTACATGCTCCTCTGAACCTGTAAATTTTACCCTATACCAGTACGCCCTTCTATCTCATAGTTTGTTGTGTGTGAATTTAATGTTCATGTTTTCGTTGTGATTTTCAAATTTTGCAAATCTTTTGGCAGTTTTATGTTTTGCCATGTTATTGTCATTCCCCACAACTCTATTCATGTCTTTATACATTCTGGTTGATCTTAGTTTCTACCCTATTATTATGCAATTGGTATCTTTCTTTTTGGTGTGTATCTACTCTATTGTTCTTTCTATTATGTATTATCAGTATTATCATTCGTTTCTTCGTGTTAATTTCCTATCATTTCCTTCTATGTTTTGCATGAACTTCCCTTCTCACTTGAGTTTCCATTTGGCTATAATGACCGCGTTCCCGTAGATCGTATGGATGTACCTTCTTCCTCATTTCATTATTCATCCTTCTTGTCCTTCTGTTATTAGTTGCTACGGCCGGTTAATGCAGGAGATCCATACAAAGATGAAGATCATCGATGGATATTTTGCCATATCAAATTACTAATACACTTACATGTAATATGCTTGCAGCACGAACAGAAAGACTATAACGACATAATATAAAGTCTTGCTGTATTATATATAGAACAATTTGACTTCATCATATGCATGCAACTTTCTAATATATCAATATATATTTTTGAACCCAATGAAGCATAGAATGAGTGAAAATCGCTTTAAATTAGTACTATAGAATATTTGTGCTCCTTTATAGTATATTTCCTTATTTTTTGTGATTAATCCTATCGATGTATACAGTATATTCCCAATGCAAACCAGGTATTGTGTAGTGAGTGTTTTAATTGTGTAGGGAGTGTTTTATGCTGCAACCGAAAATTGGCAAAAGTCACTTTAATAGATCTGATAAAACTGTATGTTGCAAAGATGCATAATGTCTAGCGTCTTTACGAACAACATCTTTATGTGTGGTCAGCGGTTTCGTCATTAGATAAGGACATCATAAGTGATACATAAACATTCAGAATACAATGAACAATTACAATGCAAAACTTAATTACGTAAATAAATAAATCAGGGCAAATACAAATCGAACAAATACATGCGAGTCATCAGAAAAGGGGACTATAACTAAATGAATGCGATGCCGAAGGGACTGCAGAGGCCAACTTGACTACTCGACTGACCCTTGTGCCCGTCTACTTTTAACTTGATAAGACGCAGGGTGCTCCTATTATACTCAGCTTGGTAGCTAGGGTACTGATGAACGTAGGATGTTCGGTAGTTGGTATTTGAACTGAAAGAATGTCTCTGTTTTGGATATATTTTTATGGATGATTTTGTTTTTTGTTTTAAAGCTGAGAATTTAAAGGAAAATTAACCCCTTCACTACCGGAGACGTTTTTTTTTTTTTTTGGATTTTAGCTACATTTAGACGATTTTATGAAGCTTAGGAAGGGTATAGCATAGTTTTTAGCAGAATTTGATATACCAGGATATAGATTGTTTAAATATGACCGAACAAGTAAGAGGGGTGGCGGTATAGCAGTGTTTGTCAGGAGTACATTAGGCAATTTCAGCACGTAATGTTGCTGAGAGAGAGAGACAAGTGGTGGCAGGAGAGTAGCGAGCGTGTGTTAAAAAGCTGTATTAAATCAGATATTAGACTAAATAACGATAATGAAAGTGTTGGGGTAGAAGTTAACGAAGGTAGTGAGACCATAGTTATTGGAGTTATGTATAGACCGCCAAATATGAGTAGAAATGACGGAACGTCATTATGGGAGGAAATTAAAATGGCATCAAGGTTTAGCAATGTGTGCATTATGGGGGATTTTAATTTTCCGAATATAGATTGGCAGCATCCAATAGGAGACTCTGATTCTGAGGAGTTTATAGAGGTAGTACAAGATAGTTTTTTATTTCAATTCATAGATACGCCGACTAGAGGTAATAATATTCTCGATTTAGTTTTCAGTAACAATGAACATATGGTAAATAATGTAGAGATAGGGGACCACCTAGGAAATAGTGACCACAATTCTGTGTATTTTAATATACAATGGAAAGGTAATACCAGAGAGAATACAACATTAATACCTGACTTCAGAAAAGCTAATTATGGTGGGTTAAGAAGAGCCCTATTAGCGGACCCTATGGTCAAACAATTAAGTCAATCCAGGTGTCCAAATGAGTGAACCCCTTCTCAGGCACCTGTCATCTTAAGTCAGGAAGAGACGTCAACCTTGGTAGATACATACGATAATTTTATCGAGTCAGTATTCAATGCACAAAATAAATATATCCCCAAAAGAAAATTTAGATCAACACAGAACCAACCCAAATGGATGAATAATAGACTATTAGATCTTCTAGGACAAAAGAGAGGAATATATAGAAAAATTAGGAAAGGCGAAATTCACCTACTTGCTTACTATCAGAATCTATCAAGACAGGTAAAAAAGGATATTAGGAAAGAAAACAGAAATTATGAAATTAAGGTTGCCAATGACTCAAAAAATAATCCTAAAGCTTTTTACCAACTATATAAATCCAAGGTTAGAGATGTAATTGGTCCCCTTAAAACTTCGATAGGAGAAATGACAGAAAATGATTTAGAAATGTGCAGTACATTAAATAGTCAATTTCTTTCCGTTTTCACTAATGAAAATTTGGCACAGTTTCCAGAAGTCCGTAAGGTATATAGCGATAGTATAGAAAATAGGTTAAGTACGGTTACTATAAGTAGAAATGATGTGCTTAAGGAAATTGACAGACTGAAACCTCATAAATCGCCTGGTCCTGATGAGGTATATGCTAGAGTATTAAAAGAATGTAGGGATGAGTTAAGTTACCCATTAACATTTCTATTTAACAAGTCATTAGAGACAGGTATAGTTCCAGAAGCTTGGAAGCTTGCAAACGTAGTTCCGATCTTCAAAAAAGGTGACAAATCAATAGCATCCAATTACCGTCCCATTAGTCTCACTTCAATCATAGGAAAGCTACTAGAGTCAATTATTGCTAGTAAAATTAGAAACCACTTAGATACATTTAATTTAATAAATTCTTCTCAGCATGGATTCACTCAGAGACGTTCTTGCCTTACTAATTTGCTTAGTTTTTTCTCAGGGGTATATGAAGCAGTAGATAATGACAAGTGATATGATATAATATATTTAGATTTCAGTAAAGGTTTCGACAGAGTCCCCCATGAGAGATTGATGAGAAAGGTTGAGGCGCATGGAATAGGTGGGGCGTTGTTGGGATGGATTAGGTCAGGGCTAATTGGTAGGAAGCAGAGAGTCAGCATAAAGGGTACGAAGTCAGAATGGGGAGCAGTCAAAAGTGGTGTCCCCCAGGGATCTGTATTAGGTCCTCTGTTGTTTGTTATATACATAAATTACCTTGATTTAGGTATAACTAGTAGGATAAGTACATTTGCAGACGATACCAAAATGGGGAGAAAAATTGATTCAGATAGAGATATAGAGTGCCTCCAAAGGGATCTAGATACCTTACACGAATGGTCAGTAAATTGGCAGATGAAGTTTAACATTGACAAATGCAAGGTATTAATTATAGGGTAGATGCATACAAATGTTAAATATAAACTAGCTAATATGGAATTAGAAAACTCGAATTGTGAGAAAGATCTAGGTGTGTTTGTTAGCAATGATTTGAAGCCTAGAAAACAGTGTATAAGCGTTCGAAACAAGGAAAACAGGATTCTCGGGTTCATCTCTAGGAGTGTGAGTAACAGAACTGCTGATGTTATCTTAAAACTGTACTTGTCATTAGTGAGACCCCATATGGATTATGCTGTTCAATTTTGGTGTCCTTATTACAGAATGGACATAGATTCATTGGAGAGAGTACAACGTAGAATGCCAAAAATTATCCATAATATTAGAAATCTTCCGTATAAAGAAAGGTTGAAGAAATTAGGCTTACATTCGTTAGAGAGACGCAGAGTTAGAGGGGACATGATAGAGGTATTCAAGTGGGTTAGTGGGATTAATAAAGGGGACATGAAAAATGTACTAAAGCTCAGTGATAGCGAAAGAACTCGTACAAATGGTTTCAAATTAGATCAATTTCGTTTCAAGAAAGATATAGGCAAATATTGGTTTGGTAACAGAGTTGTAGATGGGTGGAATAGGCTACCAAGTGCTATAGTGGGATCAAGAACGATAGATACAATTAGATAGGCATATGGACCAGATGGATTGGGTGTGAGGGTGATCTGTCAGGTGTGGCCCAGGTGTGGGGATCTTCAGATCCCCGTTTTTCTGACCTCTGACCGTTTCGGTGAGGTAAGTCCTAATGGTGTTTTTAAGCTGGGCTTATAATTAGGGTTGGGTGTGACAGGGATCTGCCTTGTGTGGGCCAATCGGCTTTCTGCGGACTCCCATTTTCTTATGTTCTTATGTTCTTATGTTCTTATGTATAATGGTAGCTAAAAAGATTCATTGAAATATTATGTAGCCTTTTATATAATGGGTATACAGTACTTCCATCCTAAGCTGAATAAAACTATTTAATAGTTGGCAGAATATGATTCAAAGTACGTTATCGGTACTGGACGGATTAACTATCTCAACTTTCCGTTAGCCCGTGGTCATTTGATTTGGCATCAGTTTCTTTAGTTACAGTAGTTTTAAATTTGGCTTAACCTCTCTCAAAAGTTAGTACCCAAAATGTTCACCTGTCAGTAATATACAAGTATTTTCATAATGAAATTCCCTAAAGTTTTTTGTTTTCATAAATAACGGTTTCAGTCTCGTATTTTTCGATAAAATACATTTCCTGAATCAATTGTACCAACCAAAACAGTGTGACACTTCTGTGGAGGAGACTATTTATTTAGCTCTCTCATATCTTTGTCAAATGTCTTCATATAGGGAAAACATTCTTGAACAAAAAAATTGTTGATTGATCGATTCATCCAAAAGAATACACTCAAAACAGAGATATTATTTCAGTTCGAGGACCAACTGCCGTCATCTTACGCTCGCTATCTATAGTTATTGTAGCTGCAAAGCAGGGTATATTGAAAGCACCTTGAGTAGCCGAGCACAAGGGACAATGTATTAGATTATAGTAATAATGTAAACTTAAAACATTAGAATCGCTATATACCTACTAAGTAAAACTATCTCTTAACAATACTTTGTCAACAGTCCCTCTTAATGTACTTTAGATCGCGATTGTACTGTAATTTTCTTTGATTCATATTTAATTTGTATTTTTTCTTTAACCCTCGCCGAACGGTGGTTTAAACCTTCCCGTGATTGCTGGAACCGGGTGTTTTGTCGAATTCTCTGCATTTTGGCGCGCATATAAATAGGCAAGAAAATGGCCTAGCCTAGGTTATATATATATATCCAGCGGCAGTAATCGTTATTATCTTGCGATTGGTGAGGACTAGAAGTCTCTAGACCAATTGGATCAGTTTTCATGGTGAAAATAAGTACGTGAGTCATGGCCACCAGTTTTTGTCATTTACCGATACTCATATCTCTGCAAATAAATGGCCTAACCTAGTTTATATACATACCAGAGGTAGTTATCGGTGTTCTCTTGCGATGGATGAAGATTAAAACACTGTACATTGAGCGGTTATTGTGTGAGGTAGGAAATAAGACCGTCTGTTTTGTTGTGATACCGAAAACTGTTCGAATGCGGCGACGTAGCCACAGCTACGATCTATTTACATTCGTGTAGCAATTGATTATTGATTATTGATTATTTATTATGTATTATGTAATAATAATGATTATATTGATTATTGATTACTGATTTATTTCACCATTGTAACCATTCCTAAGTCACTGTTGTCTACTTCCATGCATCGTTTGGGACTGAGGTTCAGCAAGTACAAGCTTTAGTTAGGCCTGCATGCAAGCAGGAGTCGCATGTTGGTTATACGAACCACCCGCTAAGACAACAAAACATTCTCTAGTGCGATTTACATGGTTTTAAGCCATACAATAAGGCAATGCCACCCGTGTGTCATGAAGAAAGCTCGATATGGAGCTATGTAGGCCACCCAGGCGAGAAGGGTTAATTTAGTAGTACTCCCTACATTTCCAATGTAGGCCGCTACCAGAGCAGGCTGATTTATCGGTACTAGTGCGAAGTCCCAATAATCTCTAGAGTTGCACCTCAATTTACTACTAGGCACATTATACACACTCCGAGACGACTAAAGAAGGAAAAGAAATTAGGATAGCGAAGGAGAGAAAACAAATTATAGTTACCCATTAATCTAGCTGCTCTCCTCTGGCCATGCTCCATTTTGTATGAGCCCCCGCCACTCTAAAGAAAACGATCAGTCACTTCGCGCACGCCGTCGATGATACACACCTTTTCTGTGTTGCGTGAGTGCCTGTTTTTTCTGCCCCTTCGCTTCAACTACATGGGTGTGAGCCTTTTCAGGCTGTTGAGGTTTTAGAAGGATGTTTCAGTGATGTAGGCAGCACTTTTTCGGGTTTTAAGGTGTGTTTTTGGTGTGCGCTTAAGCAAGTGTCACACTATGCCGAATTAAGTGATGACGCTCCACGACTTAAGGGGTGGCGATAGAAAGAGGAGACCACTGCCGAGTAACGTGGGTGATCGAGGGACGGGACGCCCATGGCGGGCACTATGGACGGGCACGCCGCCTAACGGCAACTGGACGGGGTCGAGCGGCAACCATGCAAGACCTATCTATCTATCTATCTGTTGCCTGACGCCGTGATCCCCGAAGGGGTGGCCACGAACGAACCGCCCCCATGCACATCTGTCCCCGGTCAGTCGACGCCCCTCCTCCCAACCAGCACTGCCTTCATTCATATACTTCCTCACTCCATCCTTCCACCTCTCCTTCGGTCTACCTCTCCCTCTCTGTCCTTCCACCTCGCTCTCGTACACCCTCTTAGTCATTCTCTCGCTTTCCATACTTTCCATATGCAAGACCTAAGGGAGATAAATGACGCCGCTGGGGCGGCGTTATGCGCCGTAGCGCGCAAACTGGTTGGCGACATTGCTCCTGACGAGCGGCGCCTATAGGAGGTAGGCCGACGCCTATAGATACTACGGCGGCGATGGACAGCCACCCTGTCACACTGGACCCCTACTCCGTCACACTTGATCCCGACTGAGGCAAACTGGTCCGTCGGAGGCGACGTTTTGTTTGTGTGTGTGTGTGTGTGTGGGGGGGGGGGGGGGATTAAGCTTGAGATTTAGGGAGGAAACTAATAACATAATAAAAAGATCCATAAATGAGCAAATAAATACGCCCATCTCCCCTTAATTAAGTGGTTCTTTGAGTAATTGGTAAAACAAGGCCATCTATAGTTAACCCTTTCAGTACCGGTGACGTCTTTCTCGTTATAGTCTGGCAAATATTAGGTTATTGTATTATGCTTACAAAGGGCCTGTAGCGATCACAAGAACTCCATTCCTCTCATTTATCTCTCTTAACTCCCACAGACCATTCTTAAGCTGCATACAATCGTCTAAGTAGGGTAGAACTAAGGCAAAACAGACGTCACCACCATTGAAAGGGTTTATAGATAGTCACTCGTTGATGGGATCGATTAAGGCGACAGTGGTGATTTTTAGGGGCCTATTTATTCATATATTTATTTATTTTTTAGTTTCCTCGCTAGACCTCCATCAAGCTTAAATAGAAACACACCCAAGACGCTCTATCAACGATATCCCGTGCGACATTGCCAGGTCGCGGACTCACGGTATGCCCTCCCCTATGACGCCGCCTGGGCGTTACCGGGTCGCTGTCTGTCGGCGACCTACCTTATAGCGGCGTCTGATGCAGACAGGTCGACGCCCTTGTACCGTCTGGCGCCTAGTGGACGCCGCCCGCCTACCGTCCCCGTCCCGTCCATTTCCTTGACCTCAGTTACCGCCGGCTCAGCTTATGAGAGTTGTTCATGTCAAACTTTTCCGGAGGCCCCTGACGACCTCTCCCGACGTCTCTCTTGAGTTGGCGCCCACCCACGTTGTGCGGCGATGTAGGCAAAGACCTCGTTACAACCCTTAAGTCGTGGAGCGTCGGCACTTAATTCGGCATAGTGTGACACTTGCTTTAGTGATGGACATTGACTTCGGGGGTGGATGGTCCTCAGCGCCGCTTAGCAGTCATTGAGTGCACTATTTCTACCCTAACTTTTTTCACTTTTTAGTCATCCTTAAAGTAAGTTGGGGGGTATGTATGCATTTCCGCATGATGCATTGTGTTTCTCTTCCCTCATTGTGCTTTTGTTTATTTGCTTTTTCGTATGACTGCGTGTCGATGGTTTACAAGACAATGGCATGTGGTTTCTTCAGATTCCTTTTTTGTGAGTGCATAGCCCACACAGCCTTTATTCTCTTGCAAACATGCTGCTTTTGGTCTCCACTCGACCTCTATAAACCCTTCTGACTTGTTTTGGGGACAAGTCCATAGTTGGTTTGTCTTGTAATTCGTCGGCTTGCTGCCCGCTGACGGAATGGTCCATACAGGTCCTTTACTGCTCTTTTCTCTTGTCTATACCGACTTGTGGGATGCAGTCTTGTGGCTCTTGTTAAATTCTCACATTTTTAGGGGCTGTTTCTGGTCTTCCTCTGCCTCCTTATACTCGGTCAGGGGGGGGGGTCTGGAAATAGTGTCAGGGTTCACAAGTAGGCTAGGGCCGTGACTCAGCGTTGTGTTTACATACGTTTTCCGCCACACGAGAAGGGTCTCATGGTGTCCTCTGCCTCTTCATCTATCTCTCGAAATCCACTACACAGGCAGATTTTCTAAGCTTGAATGTACCCTGTGACCTATATCTGTAACAGGGAATCGGCCACATAGCTTTTTCTTCTGGTTATTGGTATTCTTGGTGCCCTGAATACTAATTATACCCTTTGCATTAATATGCAACTAGGAAACGGCTGCTTGGCTGGTTTTCCTCCTTTTTCGTGTCCTCTGTGTCCTCTTTTTGTGCCTAGATTCCGCTTTACAGGTGGCCTATTGCTACTAGATGGACCCAGGGACCTGCTGAAAAGTCCCAGGACTCCGCTCACAATGTAATTGTTCTGTGTGTATTGGATTACCCCTCCTATTCTACCGATATGGTGACGTTGGGAAGCTCAGTCACACTCGACATTTTTCCTTACATCTTGTTTTCGCTCTTCCGGCGTCCTAAGCCTCTGCTCTACGACTCATCGGCCCTCCCTGGCTTATCATCCATGCTCTGCCTGCTACCTCCGCTCTTACAGAGGGCTATCAAATATTCCTTTTCTGTGGATGGAGTGAACTTTTCGTCAATGAGGTAGGGCCTGTTCGCTAGGGCTGGGTCTTGCTAAGGGGCTTGTCCCAGCTCTGGTGTTTGGGGTCTGCTATGTGTTGGTCTTTATGCATGCCTTTCCTTGATATATCTGCTACTTGGCATATTCATGGTTCTTGTTTTGCTATAGTGTGTCATATGCTATTTTGACTTTACTACCTCATACTTTTAGCCTGTCTCACCTCCAATGGTGTGTAACAATATTTTACCCTTTTTTCAGTGCCGTGATGCCGCCTTTTCACTGCCTCCGGCCGCCGTGCACTCGGGATATCATGTAGGGCCATCGAGAATGCTGCCTCCACATGGCCTGCTACGGTATGGATGTTATGATCCCCGTCGTTGTGGAGTTTGCCTCGCCGCCCTCCAACTCCTGGAATCTTGCCCTACATCGGAGGAGTAGCGACGGGCTATGGCGTATCTCCGGCTCTCTTGGGAGACCATTTCCCAATATGTGCAGATGGTCCTGCATAGAGACCCCTCCTTCCGGGTTAATGACGTCCGGGTACTGTTGAGTGTTCGGCCTACCTCCGCTGCTGCACGTCACTCCCGTTCCTCTGTTACCCGGCCCTCCCGCTCCCCTGCTGCGGCTCATGGCTCCCTGACCCAGGGATTGAGCCAGATCGTTCAGCGCCTCCCCAGGGAAAGGACCTCCCAGCGCCATGAATCTAGGGTTTCAGCGTCTGACCAGTTGGTGGTGTCTGAGGCGACTGGCAGTCGGGAGCGTCACTGTTCCCGCTCTGGTTCACCTCCTGTTCGCTGGCCCCGCACTGCTTCACCTCGCCTGCAGGAGGGATCCACAAGGAGGCAGTGGGCTACCACTCAGATCATGGGGACCTATGAAATGGTGGTGATGGATCCCTCTCTCCACTTACTCCGGCTGTTCCTGCTGCGGCTGAGACGGGTATCCAGGCAAAGTTGGCTGCCATGTGACAGGAGCTGACCTCTTATAAGGCGGACGTCCTGTCCTCTGTCATGGCGGCCATTGAGGCGGCCGTGTGAAGGTTGGCGGCGCCGAGCCCGATCCCTCCGCAGGCCCTTGTTGTGGCTCCTCTTCCGCATGTGTTGGAGCACATTCCTTCCAAGCCTGCTGCCCCGGTCCCGGAACCATTGCCATCGTTGTCGTCGTCTACTTCTCCGCCACTGCTTGCCGCTCCTCTCTGGCCTGTTGTCCTACTGGGCCTGGGGTTGGTCTACAAGCTCCTTTCTTTGCCACAGCTCTTCAAGTTCATGATTCCCTGGGTCAAGATGCCATCCCTCCATGGGGATTATGTGGCTTGGGGGGCTGTGGTCGCTTCAAACCCTGAGAGAGCGGTCTGCCTGCCGCACGGGGTGCGCCCGGTGCCGGAGGACTGGGCTATACAGGTGAATGTGCAGAATGTGTTCCGGGACATCAACGCCAAAGGTCTTGTCCCTGAGGTTGATGTGAGGGTGTCTCCTACCATCCCTTAGTGTCACCCTCCACTGTCCCCACACCCTGGGCAGACTACTCCCACCGCTCCCTACATACATACACACATAAAATTTTAAGACTGAGTGCTCCACACATACGTGCAGTTCGGTTCCCTCTCTGACATCTTAGGGACGCCGTATTTATGGAATGTGCGGGATTGGGACGGGGTCCTAATGTTGGAGCTGCCGCCCCTCGGTACAGGTTCCTGGGGGGATTGGATCCGTGAGGTGGTTGAGTTTTGGACAGGCGGCGATGGAGGGTTCCTCGACCATCCCCAACATGGAATCTACTTTTGTGTCTGGCCTGCTGCTGAGCTCCTCGGGCTTACCTTCGGCCGCTTGGGAATGGCTTAATACCCCCAAACTATCTGTAGGCCCGCTCCCATGTGTCTTTTTCACAGCGCCTGAGATGTCCCAGGTGGACAGTTTCGAGCAGCGGGCGGGGCGCCAACTATCGACCAGTTGGAGCTGGCGTGGGTCAACCTGCACCTGATCGAGGCCCTGGGTTCCGGAGACCGTCGCTAGGGCTTTGTACAAAGCCGCCGCATCAGCCTGCTGCTCGCCCTCAACCCAGTCCGAGACATATGCCACTCCCTCCATGTCACCACCCGTTGCCGTCAACAGGTTCAAGTGTTTTTTCTGCACGTACGCTCCTGCCGATATCCACAACCACCTCCTCCTGAGAGTCCTTCTGACTCTGGGACTGTTTTCAGGGGTGGCTTGGAAGGAGGCTTTCTTGCTGGCGCAGAGTAACACTTACTCCGCGCAAAGGAAGGTAGAGGCGAAACCCTTGTCGTCCTCCTCCACCTGCGGACGCGAGAGCAAGTCCATCGCCGGCAAGGAGCGCCTGGCCAAGGGCTTGGGCAAAGGGAAGGGCCGGGGGGAGCAGGGTGCACACTCCTCTCGTGGCCGTCAGTCCCCGGTTAGCTGTTCCGTCCAGAGGGTGAACGGCGATGGCATGTTCCGGGGCTCTCATCCTACGCTCCCAATCCCGGACAGGAGTGGGAGAGGCCGGAGCGTGAGGCCCATCCTCCATTTACGTTGGGACGGCGGGAAGGAGGGGGGAAGGCCTGGGTGGTTCATCCTTCCACGACAAGTCCTAGGGGGGCTATGCTCTGAACAACGCGTAGTTACTCCTGGCCAATACCCTCTCCCCTCACCCGACCGTCTCATGGAATCTGTGGTGGGCCTGACACACGGCGCCCGCACCGGCTTCGTCCGCCCCCACTACCGGCACTGGCCACGCCGGACGTGGGCACATCGGGTGGTGAAGAAGGTTCTGGCCTGGAGGTGGAGGTCCCAACCTCCTCTCGGGCGCCCTCCCCGACAGGTAATCCAGTCCATGTATGGAGAAGGTGTCGTCAAGGTAATATCTTCTACACACATTGTGAACTGGACACACTCACAGTAGCCAGACACATCGCAAACCTGGGGTTAAAAATCACAATTCCCAGGTGGTGCCTCCCGCCTTCACACCGAGTGTCATGGGTGGGTTTAGACTGTGGCCTACACGGCGCTACTGTTACCCAGAGTTGGGTGTACGCGTCAACACTTTGCTGGAAGCTTTTTGTTGCATTCCGCCCGATCTCGATCACGAGCATGATGTGGGACTCCCTTCTGGGATCTTTACCTTGGGCGGCACTAACCGTGCCTTTTGGCCGGCTTGGACTCGACTGCCTCAGTCTGCTGGGCCCCTAACACTTCCCTGTAATGCCACCTTACCGGCTGTGGCCGATACCGCGCTCAATACATCTGAGACTATCACACTGGGTCGCTTGGGGCACGCTCGCTACCTGGACTGCTCCCCTGCCGGCCATCTGGATAGACACAGATGTGTCGAACGAGGTGGGGTGGGGCTCCCAATCAAACATGGGACATCGAAACAATGGCAGGTGGTCAGGGCTCTTACGCTTACACATCTATGCCCTGGTACTGTTGGTACCATTGTTCTTCCTGCGGGATCACGGACTAGCCCAGCGGGCATGTTGGTGGCCTTTAGAATGAACAGCATGTCCGCAGTTCTTTGTATCCAGAAGCAGGGCTCGTCCAGGTTTGTGGCCCTTCAAGTCCTGGCGGAGAAATTGTTTTCTTTAGTCGATCGTCACAGCATAACCCTGCATGCGACTTACCTGCCTGGGACTGCCGATCTGTGGGTGGATGCTCTGTCAAGGGGACAGGGCACACAGGTAGAGTGGTCGTTAAGAAAAAGCATTTTCGACGACCTCGCAGCCTCCTGGGGCTCTCTGCAGGTGGATTAATTGGCCTCCCATGAGACGGATAAGTTGCCGGACTACCTTACCCGCTGGACTCGCCCTCAAGTGGGGTGGGGGGGTGGGGGGGGTGGGGGGGGGGGGGGGGGGGGGGGGGGGGGGGGGGGGGGGGCGGATGCCTTCAGCGAGGACTGGAGCGGGTGACAGTCGATATAAGCATCTCCTCCACCCGTCGCACTACTCATGTGCTAAGTCCTACACAGGCTGAGAGAGTACCAGGGCAAGGTTTGGTTGATCACGTCCATGTGGCCGGCCCAGGCTCTAGGGTTCCTTACCTCACCCACCTACACCACTAACCCGACTCCTGTTAAACTGCTAGACAAAACGTTGTTTCTTCTTGCGATGGCAACAGGGGAGAGAGTCTTGGAGTTAGCTGCCGTATCCTCGGCCCTTCACCTCGGATCCGTCACTTTGGCCCCTTCTGTTAATTTTGTGGTCAAGAATGAACATGAGGCGCACATTTTTATGCCATTCAAAGTACCGGCTTTCAAATAAGGGCGCACACATCATACAGTATGCCTGGTTCATGCCCTGTATACTTATATGTGTGCCACTGTTCCGACATCGGGGAAGGCGCTCAGGTTGGCCCCCGAGACCGGGAAGAGACTAGGCAAGCGTGCTGTGGGACTGCTTTTACGTAAAGTAATTAAGGACAGTAACCCTCTTAGAAAGGGTACGGCTCATAATATCCGCTCCTATGTGGCGACCATCCGCTTTTTACATAACTGTTCCCTCACAGACTTAGCCGACAGAGGGTTATGGTCCTCTAACAGCTCGCTTGTTTCCTTGTACTTCTCCATGTCCAGGGCCTGGCCATGTCCGCCTCGTGGTGCGTTCGGCCAACGTGTCACGTGATTCATTATCCATCCTGTATATATTCGTACTTTCTTCATCCTGTACTGTATTTTCCTTCCTTTCCCTAACAGGGGGGGGGGGTATTTTTGTATGCTTGTACAAAGACTTCCCTTCTATACATGTATAAACTGTATGTTTAGCATTAAGGATGTAGCTCTTCAGATATTTACATTATGACTACACTGTCTACAGGTTCTATATGGGTATACCTATGCATCATACCCATGTCAAATATATCAAGAGTGTCATGTGATGTCATCGGACAGTTTTGCCTTACTTTCTGTTTTTGTAAATACTTTGCAATACACTTAAGCTTTCCCATGTTGGTGTGCCCTTCCATTTGTCGACATGATCTATTATTCTTACCTGCCTATACATTTTGGAACCTAGATTGATACGCTTGTGACTGTACTTTCTTAATATGCACCATACAGTTACGCACTTTTTTCTTCATAAACTTAATGTTTATTTGTGTCTTTTCTTGGTCTTCTTCTTTTACTAAGGCTTGGTTTTAGTAGTTTATTGAATGTCCGCCTCCAATATGGAACTCAATCCCTACGTTGGAAACCTAGAGACTACTTCTAGATTGGGAGGTTTGACGACATCCCTCTTAACCAAATAAGGAAAACCTCTTATTTGGTAGTAGTCTCGGAGTATTCAACGTCAGAGTATCCCACCCTGATTACTTGATACCTAGATGGTTTTCTATAGATTAGCACGGGCTCATAGAAAATGGAGCATGGTCAGAGGAGAGCAGCTAGATTAACCTGAGAATGGCGCGCCATTGGTAGTTCAAACCCTCCCGCCAAGCGAGGATATTTTGGTTCATTCCCGCCTAAAATCGTCATTTTACCAAATATATCATTATTACTTATTCATATGCACCTATTTTACGTTTAATATGAAGATATTAACATGTAACAGCAATAAAACAAGTGGGAATAGTATTTGGGGGGTTAAAAAGATGAATTATTGCTGACCCTCCAGTCATGAAGTGAGAGGCGAACGAGACGTATATCCTCCCTATTCGAGGCCTGAAGGCAGACTGATGTCTCTCTCTTGCTTTCTTTCTCTTCCCACGCTCTCTATATGCATACTAGATGACCTTGGAAATGGGTTGGAGATATTGGCACGATAAATAAACCGATAAATAAGAGAATAAGAGGAAAAATATGTGATAATTGAAGGGGGAGGGTGAAAGGGGGGATTTTAACACATATGGAAGAGTGATAGAGGTATGGAGGGGAATGATCTCACTAATCACATATTCCATTGTTTTGAGTGCTACTGGGGTCTTTAAAAGTTTTTTTTTAGGCCTTTGATCGTAAGACTCCCGTCGCCTTCTACCACCAAAACCTCTTAAGAGTCTCCTCGCCGTTCCCGGGTTAATAGGTAACTATAACAAAATTTCTCTCCTTCGCTATCCTAATTTCTTTTCCTTCTTTACTCGTCTCGGAGTGCCTAGTAGTGAATTGAGGTGCAACTCTAGAGATTATTGGGACTTTGCGCTAATTTCGATAAATCGGCCTGTTCTGGTAGCGGCTAAGATCTTAAAGCCCTACGTTGGATACTCCGAGACCACTACCAAATAAGAGGCTTTCCTTATTTGGTTAAGAGCGATGTCGTCAAACCTCCCAATTTACGATTCAAATGTTAATTCAACTGAACAAATTAGATTTGAATAATTTTAGTGATAGTTTCCTTTTTTGATAGCACTCGTGTTTCCCAGGGGTTAACTTTTAATTTGCTCTGATAAATTACTTCATGTAATATAGCAGGGGCCTAGGAGTCCTCCATCCCCTTGTAATATAGCAGGGGCCTAGGAGTCCTCCTCCCCTTGTAATATAGCAGGGGCCTAGGAGTCCTCCATCCCCTTGTAATATAGCAGGGGCCTAGGAGTCCTCCATCCCCTTGTAATATAGCAGGGGCCTAGGAGTCCTCCATCCCCTTGTAATATAGCAGGGGCCTAGGAGTCCTCCTCCCCTTGTAATATAGCAGGGGCCTAGGAGTCCTCCATCCCCTTGTAATATAGCAGGGGCCTAGGAGTCCTCCATCCCCTTGTAATATAGCAGGGGCCTAGGAGTCCTCCATCCCCTTGTAATATAGCAGGGGCCTAGGAGTCCTCCTCCCCTTGTAATATAGCAGGGGCCTAGGAGTCCTCCTCCCCTTGTAATATAGCAGGGGCCTAGGAGTCCTCCATCCCCTTGTAATATAGCAGGGGCCTAGGAGTCCTCCTCCCCTTGTAATATAGCAGGGGCCTAGGAGTCCTCCTCCCCTTGTAATATAGCAGGGGCCTAGGAGTCCTCCATCCCCTTGTAATATAGCAGGGGCCTAGGAGTCCTCCATCCCCTTGTAATATAGCAGGGGCCTAGGAGTCCTCCATCCCCTTGTAATATAGCAGGGGCCTAGGAGTCCTCCATCCCCTTGTAATATAGCAGGGGCCTAGGAGTCCTCCATCCCCTTGTAATATAGCAGGGGCCTAGGAGTCCTCCTCCCCTTGTAATATAGCAGGGGCCTAGGAGTCCTCCTCCCCTTGTAATATAGCAGGGGCCTAGGAGTCCTCCATCCCCTTGTAATATAGCAGGGGCCTAGGAGTCCTCCTCCCCTTGTAATATAGCAGGGCCCTAGGAGTCCTCCATCCCCTTGTAATATAGCAGGGGCCTAGGAGTCCTCCATCCCCTTGTAATATAGCAGGGGCCTAGGAGTCCTCCTCCTCTTGTAATATAGCAGGGGCCTAGGAGTCCTCCATCCCCTTGTAATATAGCAGGGGCCTAGGAGTCCTCCATCCCCTTGTAATATAGCAGGGGCCTAGGAGTCCTCCATCCCCTTGTAATATAGCAGGGGCCTAGGAGTCCTCCATCCCCTTGTAATATAGCAGGGGCCTAGGAGTCCTCCTCCCCTTGTAATATAGCAGGGGCCTAGGAGTCCTCCATCCCCTTGTAATATAGCAGGGGCCTAGGAGTCCTCCATCCCCTTGTAATATAGCAGGGGCCTAGGAGTCCTCCATCCCCTTGTAATATAGCAGGGGCCTAGGAGTCCTCCTCCCCTTGTAAAATTCTCCTACACTTTGGAGTTACATGTTGCGAATCAAAGCAAGACGAACCCAAATTAATTCTACAGTTACATCATGAAGAAGAAATTGGTGACTTCAACGATTGGACCCTTGGCCGATGAAAATGGAGATTATACCAATGATGATGCTAAAATGAGTAATGCTCTCAACAACTTCTTTGCATCAGTCTTTACATCAGAAGACTTAAGTGACATCCCTACGGTACCGCCAGCACAGACAAACAATTTGGAAGTTCTTAGAAATATCAGTATTACTGAGGGAGAAGTACTGAAATGTTTAGATAACCTCAAGGAAAACAAATCACCTGGACCCGATACGATTTCTCCTAGAGTTCTTAAAGCAGCTAAATGCGAGCTCTCCAAACACCTGACGCTGATTTTCAACAAATCCTTGGAAATCGGCGAAATACCTGATGAGTGGAAACTTTGCGAATGTAACACCAATTTTTAAAAAAGGTAGCAAATCCTTGCCTAGCAATTATTGTTCAATCAGCTTGACCTCAGTAGTATGCAAAATACTAGAAACAATAATAAGAAACAGACTCGTTAATCACTTGGAGGAAAATAATATACTAAAAGACACACAACATGGTTTTTGCAAAAAAACGTTCCTACTTAATAGATCTTTTAGACTTCTTCCATGACATCCTAAATCTATATGACGAAAGTAAAGCTGTAAGTATTATATACTTAGAATTCAAGAAAGCCTTTGATAAAGTTCCACACAGACGGTTAGCGATGAAATTAAATGCATATGGACTACAAGGCGGCGATCTACAATGGATAGAAAATTGGCTTAGTGAAAGGAAACAAAGAGTAGTTATTAATGGGGAAGCATTAACGTGGACCAATGTAACTAGCGGTGTACCTCAAGGATCAGTGCTGAGGTCAGTCCTTTTCCTAATTTACATTTACGACATAGATGAGGGTCTCACCTGTACAATCTGAAAGTCTGCATATGACACACAAATCGCAAATACCGTACTGATAAATGCACATGTTGAAAATATGCAAAACAATCTAAACAAGCTTTCACAATGGGCTTAAATCTGGAAAATGTGCTTCAATGAAGATAAGTGTGAAGTACTTCATATCGAATGCCGCAATGAAAAAGCAGGCTACTCAATGAATGCCACCCAGCTAAAGAGTGTAGACAGAGAAACTGATTTAGGAGTAACAATATCCAGTAATTTAAAACCAAGTCAACATTGTGCTGAAGTTGTTAAGAAGGCAGACAAAATTATAGGTTTCATAGGTAGATCATTTGAACATAAATCAAAAGACATTATCCTCACCCTTTACAATTCATTAGTCCCCCCACTTTTGGAATACTGCGTTCAGTTCTGGTGCCCTTACTATCAAAATGATATAGACAAATTGGAACGTGTTCAACATAGAGTTACCAAGATGATACCCTGTCTTTGGAATAAACCATCCGAGGAACGTCCTGAAGAACTAAATTTATATCCATTAACCAAGCGCAGCTTCAGAGGTGACCTTATTCAAGTTTTCAAGATCATTAACCCTTAAAGATCGGGGGTGGACTTAAGTCCGCCTCCAATTTGCAGCAAGTTAGGAGCATTATTAAGGCTTTTAAAGGGTTAAAATCGAGTGCAAATGGCCGGGAGTGCAGCGGGCCAGACAGCCGACTCCCAGGGCTTACCGCCGCCCATTAACTCATGTTCCCTGTGTTCTCGAGAGGCCGGCAGTGTAGCCAGTAGTGAGTATAGCTGGGAAAAATATGCCGCTATATGCTAAACTCCCATGCTAGTGGTATCACTGTATGAGAACCACGAGTGCTACGTAGCTCGTTCTGGTCTCATTTTGAAGCTTTTAGCGCCTAGTTTTTTGCTGAATACATTTCTTTTCATGCAGATACTTGATTTATCATTCAGGAGGGCCTGAATATGCCCAAATAAGCCCCAAAAAAACCCGCTAGACAATGGTTAAAGGCATCGACAACATGAACTGCAGTAAATATTTTACGATTGACCGATCAAACTACACATGGGGAAATGGATGGAAAATCATTGGTAAATCATTCAACTCTAACGAATCTAAGAATTTCTTCTTCAGTCTAGTCGTCAACTTGTGGAATGTGCTTCCCCGAGATGTCATTGACTGCAACACCGTTGATTCCTTCAAAGTTCGCTTAGACAAGTACCTTGCCCTGAACCCAAGGTTGACTACATTTGTAATTGAATAAATAATTTCTTTGGTAGTGTTCGTTCAATAACCTAATAGATGTTAATATAATTTCCCCTGCCATGGACTAAGCCCCAGGGCAGCACTTCCTTCTCACATCTTTCCCATATTCTTTCCGAAATACTGTTGCAACACTTGGAACATAACTGTTTTGGAGGACAAGTAACCTCGAGGGGTCGCATGAACTGTTGTTGCTTGTTTTCCTTTGTACTCATTTATACTCACAGAGAAACAGAGAAATGAGCGAAGGAACGCGACAGTGGTCCTGGATCCTAAGAATTGAAACTTTAAATTTTGTTTCTGTTCGGGCTCTGTCTTGAGTCGGCCACCCCCAGCAATGGGGTATGTGCCTGAGTATATACATGCATACATACACATACATACAGTTTAATTGTAAATTTGTTGTATATATTCCAGATATCAGTTATAATTTGATTATATAATGACGAAACATCTGGCCACAAATAAAGATATCCTTATTCACAAATGCGCTAGTTCCACTATTCCTCATAAACTTTCAGTTACCTACGACAAAACCCATCTTGAAAGATATATAAGGTTAAACATCAGCCAATCTACTCTCAGATCGCCAGTATGGCTTCCTTAAGGGTCGCTTTACTGGTGATCTTCTTTCATATCTTACTAACTCTTGGCCATACTCGATACAATCTGGCACAAATCTTTAATTTCTAAACTACCCTCCTTCGGTTTCTATCCCTCCATCTGTGCCTTTGTCTCTAATTTCCATTCCGGCCATTCCACAGCTGCGGTTGTGGACGGCCATCACTCACTTCCTCATCCTATCAACTCCGGTGTTCCTCAGGGCTCTGTCCTATCTCCCATTCTCTTTCTAATTTTCATAAATTATCTTCTCAACTGTACCTCCAGTCCCATCTATTCATACGCAGACGACACTACCTTACACTACTACTTAATTAGTTTTCCTGAACACCCCAGTCAACAATCCCCCAAAGAAAAACGTAATGAAGCCATGCACTACTTATCTTCTGATCTAACTACCATTTCCAATTGGGGCAGAGAAAACCTTGTTACCTTAAATGCTTCCAAAACCCAATTTTTTCATCTTACTACCCGTACGGAACTTCCAGAGAACTATCCATTACACTTCAACAATACAAAAAGCAATCCTTCATCTTCTCTCAATATTCTCGGTGTCTCCTTTTCATCTGCTCTCACATGGAAGGACCATATTACCAGTCTTGCTAAGACAGCCTCCCAGAAGCTGCTAGTGCTCAACCGCCTCAAGGGGTTCTTTATCCCTGCGCAGCTTCTTGCTCTGTACAGGGGCACAGTGCGTCCTTGTATTGAGTATTGTTCACAGGTGTGGGGAGGATCCTCTCACACCGCACTCCTAGACAATGTAGAAAGGAAAGCCTTTCGTATCATTAACTCCCATCCTCTCACCAACTCTCTGCAATCTCTCTCGCTATTCTATCGCTACTACAATAATCAGTGTTCCTCAGAGCTTTCCCAGTGTATACATCCTCCTCTACGTAGGGTACGTAGTACCCGTCTTGCAACACAATCCCATCCCTACTCTGTGCAACTCTCCTACCCAAGAGTGAAACGCTATCCTCAATCTTTTTTCAATTTAACTGTTGAGCTCTGGAACTCTCTCCCAGAATCAGTCTTTCCCTATTCCTATGACTTAAATTGCTTCAAACTCCGTGTGTCCAGGCATTTTTGCTCAAACGTCCCTTGATTTTGGCCCTGTCACTCTTTCAACTCTGGGGGAGGCACTCGCTACAGACAGTTCTGTCTTTTGTCTCCCTCTTAGGCCTACTTATTGCTTAGCTGTAAACAATTTTTGTTTATAATTAGTACACAGGAAATAAAAAATATATACCTTAATATTATTATGTTAAACTTAATTACTGTAAATATTTGTAAATTAACATTTTCAGTAACCTGTGCCATATATTGCGTACACTAAGACAGTTTTATGTATATTACGTGGGAACCAAGGTCCGAGCAATAAATTGAGAACATTCTCTGACTCTTTGTCTGAGTAAGGGTTGGTGTCCTCTACTTCCCATAGCCTTTTCTATCTTTTCTCCTTCTACATTTCTAATGGCGTAGGGATGTGGTCCGCCACTATCTGGTGCAGATAGCCTTCTTTGTGGTGGAGAGGAAAGAACTTCCATCACCGTACTCCCTGTAAGACGTAAAAGGCGACTGAAATGGGTGGGGGGCGGGGGGCCAGGAATCCACCTCCCCTTGTAAAATTCAGCTACTAGGCAAGACAGAGAAAGGGAATGCAGAAGTGGTCCCGGAACCTAAGAATTGGAATTTTAAATTATATTTCTGTTCGGGCTAGCTATGTTTTGAGTATGCCACCCCCCAGCTATGGGGTATGTGCTTGAGTATATACATACATGCATACATACATCTCCAAGAGACCTTTTCTGTGCTTGACTATATCGTCCAACATTAGCCCGAATAATATTGGTGAATGCGTCTTGGCATAAGAAATGTGTCATTAACCCATTGCTTGCGGGAGATTTTCCCAAACGCCATGGCTATTTACAGCAATTTACAGGCTTTCAAAGCCTCTTAAAGCCCGTAGAATCGAGTGCGAGGGAGCGGGTGCGCGACAGGCCACACGTCCTTCCCCTAGCCAGGCGGCCGTGGCACTGAGGGCTCTGAGTCAGAGTCTCGCGAGATATACAGTGCTGCCAAAGGCAAATGTAGCGCAACATTAGCAATAATTGCTCATTTTAGCAAATGTCTATGGTAGCGCTGTGAGTGAACCACGCGAGCTACGAAGCTCGTTTTGGTGTCATTTTGAAGCTATTTTCTTCTAGTTTTGGGTTGAATACATTTCATGTCATTCAGACACTTGCCTAATCAATAAGGAGTGCCTGAATGAGACCTATTTTGGCGGAAGTGTTAATATATTAAAATTTATATTGAGTGACATTGATTATTCACCTACGACAATATGAAAGTTTAAAATAATGTTTGTGACCAAATATATAATTATTGAATTTATTCTACTATATTTTAATAATATTTTGAAATTACAAATCGGTTATGATATTTTATAACTTAACACGACTCTATTTGTGCGGCCCCATATATTCTGTTGCATCATCATGTTATATCACACAAATATTGATCATATACCGGTCTTTATATAGCTAAAGGTTGGATGCAAATATACACCGATTTTTCATAATGTTAAAACAAAATACTCATAATACAGGCAAGAAATGTGAATGTAAGCAAGTGTGGGAATAACACATTCATAAATTATATTCTTCCCCCCCCCCCACCCCCCACCCTTCCCTGAGGATATCCTAGCTACACCCCTGATTGGTTGGTGATGTGGTTGTGGTTGTATCGGTTTCTGTGGTGGTCGTGGTTATTTCGGTTGTTTTTGGTAGTTGTGGATGTATCAGTAATCGTAGTGGTTGTGGCTGTAATGGTTGTTGTGGTGGTAGTGGTTGTATTGGTTGTTTTGATTGTATTGGTTGTTGTGATGGATGTGGTTGTATTGGTTGTGGTGGTGGTAGTGGTTGTATAGGTTGTTGTGATGGTTGTGGTTGTATTGGTTGTGGTGATGGTTACGGTTGTAGTGATGGTTGTGGTTGTATTGGTTGTTGTGATGGTTGTGGTTATTGTGATGGTTGTGGTTTCATTGGTTGTTGTGGTTGTATTGTTTTTTGTTATTGAATTGGTTGTTGTTGTATCGGTTGTTGTGGTAGTAGTGGTAGTATTGGTTGTTGTGGTGGTAGTGGTTGTATTGGTTGTTGTGGTGGTAAGTGGTCGTATTGGTTGTTGTGGTGGTAGTTGAGTTGTTGTATTGGTTGTTGTGGTGGTAGTGGTCATATTGGTTGTTGTGGCGGTAGTGGTTGAATTGGTTGTTGTGGTGGTAGTTGTTGTATCGGTTGTTGTGGTAGTAGTGGTCATATTGGTTGTCGTAGTGGTAGTGGTCGTATTGGTTGTTGTGGTGGTAGTGGTTGTATTGGTTGTTGTGGTGGTAGTGGTCGTATTGGTTGTTGTGGTAGTAGTGGTCGTATTGGTTGTTGTGGTGGTAGTGGTCATATTGGTTGTTGTGGTGGTAGTGGTCGTATTGGTTGTTGTGGTTGTTGTGGTGGTAGTGGTCGTATTGGTTGTTATGGTAGTATTAGTCGTATTGGTTGTTGTGGTAGTAGTGGTTGTATTGGTTGTTGTGGTGGTAGTGGTCATATTGGTTGTTGTGGTAGTAGTGGTTGTATTGATTGTTGTGGTGGTAGTGGTCGTCTTGGTTGTTGTGGTGGTAGTGGTTGTATTGGTTGTTGTGGTGGTACTGGTCGTATTGGTTGTTGTGGTAGTAGTGGTCGTATTGGTTGTTGTGGTGGTAGTGGTCGTATTGGTTGTTGTGGTCGTATTGGTTGTTGTGATGGTAGTGGTCGTATTGGTTGTGTGGTGATAGTGGTCGTATTGGTTGTTGTGATGGTAGTAGTCGTATTGGTTGTTGTGGTGGTACTGGTCGTATTGGTTGTTGTGGTCGTATTGGTTGTTGTGGTGGTACTGGTCTTATTGGTTGTTGTGGTCGTATTGGTTGTTGTGGTGGTAGTGGTCGTATTGGTTGTTGTGGTGGTACTGGTCGTATTGGTTGTTGTGGTAGTAGTGGTCGTATTGGTTGTTGTGGTGGTAGTGGTCGTATTGGTTGTTGTGGTTGTATTGGTTGTTGTGGTTGTATCGGTAGTTGTGGTGGTAGTGGTCGTATTGGTTGTTGTGGTGGTAGTGGTTGTATTGGTTGTTGTGGTGGTAGTGGTTGTATTGGTTGTTGTGATTGTATTGGTTGTTGTGGTGGTAGTGGTCGTATTGGTTGTTGTGGTGGTAGTGGTCATATTGGTTGTTGTGGTAGTAGTGGTCGTATTGATTGTTGTGGTGGTAGTGGTCGTATTGTGTTGTGGTGTTAGTGGTTGTATTGGTTGTTGTGGTGGTACTGGTCGTATTGGTTGTTGTGGTAGTAGTGGTCGTATTGGTTGTTGTGGTGGTAGTGGTCGTATTGGTTGTTGTGATGGTAGTGGTCGTATTGGTTGTTGTGGTGGTACTGGTCGTATTGGTTGTTGTGGTCGTATTGGTTGTTGTGGTGGTACTGGTCGTATTGGTTGTTGTGGTCGTATTGGTTGTTGTGGTGGTAGTGGTCGTATTGGTTGTTGTGGTGGTACTGGTCGTATTGGTTGTTGTGGTAGTAGTGGTCGTATTGGTTGTTGTGGTGGTAGTGGTCGTATTGGTTGTTGTGGTTGTATTGGTTGTTGTGGTTGTATCGGTAGTTGTGGTGGTAGTGGTCGTATTGGTTGTGTGGTGGTAGTGGTTGTATTGGTTGTTGTGGTGGTAGTAGTTGTATTGGTTGTTGTGATTGTATTGGTTGTTGTGGTTGTATCGGTTGTTGTGGTGGTAGTGGTCGTATTGGTTGTTGTGGTGGTAGTGGTTCTTGTGGTGGTAGTGGTTGTATTGGTTGTTGTGATTGTATTGGTTGTTGTGGTTGAATCGGTTGTTGTGGTGGTAGTGGTCGTATTGGTTGTTGTGGTGGTAGTGGTTGTATTCGTTGTTGTGGTGGTAGTGGTTTAATTGGTTGTTGTGATTGTATTGGTTGTTGTGGTTGTATCGGTTGTTGTGGTGGTAGTGGTCGTATTGGTTGTTGTGGTGGTAGTGATTGTATTGGTTGTTGTGGTTGTATCGGTTGTTGTGGTGGTAGTGGTCGTATTGGTTGTTGTGGTGGTAGTGGACGTATCGGTTGTTGTGGTTGTATTGGTTGTTGTGGTTGTATCGATTGTTGTGGTGGTAGTGGTCGTATTGGTAGTGGTCGTATCGGTTGTTGTGGTTGTTGTGGTTGAATTGGTTGTTGTTGTGGTAGTGGTTGTATTGATTGTTGTGGTTGTATCGATTGTTGTGGTTGTTGTGGTGGTAGTGGTTGTATTGGTTGTTTCGGTGGTAGTGGTTTTATCAGTTGTTGTGGTTGTATTGGTTGTATTGGTTGGTGTGGTTGTTGTGATGGTTGTATCGGCTGTTGTGGTTATATTGGTTGTTGGGGCGGTAGTGGTTGTATCAGTTGTTGTGGTTGTATTGATTGTTGTGGTTGTATCGGTTGTTGTGGTTGTTGTTGTTGTTGTTGTTCCCCAAGCTGCCTGGCCGAACAGCCCCAAGTCCCCAAGCAAGGCCAAGGCCATAACCGAGCGCCCCCACAGAACCCTCCCTGCCGACCACAATAAAGCCTGGGTGACCGAAGCCACTCCATGGCGGGGAGCTGAGGAGGGTGCGGAAACGCCCGGGAAACCAAACCCCCACCCAGGGCCCTGTGCCCCTCAGCAATTATGAAGAGAAAGTTGAGGGGCAAAGGTAAAATGTGAAGCTTTGCCTTTCAATCTTGGTAGATTGGGAGGTCAATCCACGGAAGAGACGCCGTCACTTGAGATCTAGAAAATATATAAGTAAAAGGAACAGTCAGAGTAAGCTATGGGTATGGCAGAGATCGCTCAGTTCTCACTCTGATAGACCAGCCCATCACCACTCAGCGGTTGTTGTGGTTGTATTGGTTGTTGTGGTGGTAGTGGTCGTATCTGATGTTGTGGTTGTATCGGATGTTGTGATGGTTGTTGTTGTAGTGGTTGTATCTGATGTTGTGGTTGTATTGGTTGTTGTAATGGTTGTTGTGGTGGTAGTGATGGTAGTGGTTGTATCTAATGTTTTTTTGTTTTTTTGTTTTTTTTTCTATATTCCAACTACTTCCTCTCGGACATAGGCTGAGAGCCTTTACACACAACCGCTGAACTCGGTGAGGTCCGTGAGGTCTTGTTCCAGTCTAGGGAGTGAGACATGCGAAGCACCCCGGCTCGAAGCAATCCCATCTCTGAAGCTGCTCCGCCTCTGCGCTTCACAGTCTCATTCCCCAGGCTCGGACCCTCACTCTCAGAACGCCACCTATTGAGTAATTACTGTAACTCACTAGGCATTGCTCCCCTGTAGCATTTTTGAATATGGGAATATTCATACAGTGCTATTTAATCAGGGAACAATGAGGGTATTTTTTTTGGCATTTCGGTGTGCTGTGGTAATGCACTGAAACTAGGTACAGCACAAATTCCATCCCAATAATATCTTCCCGTTGACATATTGGGATTCGAACCCGGGTCCATTGGAATACCAGTCCAGTGGCAAGACCACTCTGCCACACCTCCCCTTGTATCGGTTGTTGTGATGGTTGTTGTGGTGGTAGTAGTGGTAGTGGTTGTATCTGATGTTGTGGTTGTATCGGTTGTTGCAGTGGTAGTGGTTGTATAGGTTGTTGTGGTTGTATTGGTTGGTGTGGTTGTATCGGTTAGTGTGGTCGTATCGGTCGTTGTGGTTGTATTGGTTGTTGTGGTGGTCGTGGTTGTATTGCTTGTGGTGGTGTTAGTGATTGTATCGGTTGTTGCGGTGGTAGTGGTTGTATAGGTTGTTGTGGTTGTTTTGGTTGGTGTGGTTGTATCGGTTAGTGTGGTTGTATCGGTCGTTGTGGTTGTATTGGTTGTTGTGGTGGTCGTGGTTGTATTGCTTGTGGTGGTGTTAGTGATTGTATCGGTTGTTGCGGTGGTAGTGGTTGTATCGGTTGTTGTGGTTATTGTGGTTGTATTGGTTGTTGTGATGGTTGTCGTTGCATCGGTTGTTGTAGTAGTAGTGGTTGTTGTGGTGGTATTGGTTGTTGTGGTGGTAGGGTTTGTATCAGTTGTGGTGGTAGTGGTTGTATCGGTTGTTGTGATTGTAGTGGATGTTGTGGTGGTAGTGGTTGTTGTGGTGGTGGTGGTTGGTGTGGTGGTGGTGGTTGTATTGGTTGTTGTGGTGGTAGTGGTCGTATTGGTTGTTGTGGTAGTAGTGGTCGTATTGGTTGTTGTGGTGGTAGTGGTCATATTGGTTGTTGTGGTGGTAGTGGTCGTATTGGTTGTTGTGGTTGTTGTGGTGGTAGTGGTCGTATTGGTTGGTATGGTAGTATTAGTCGTATTGGTTGTTGTGGTAGTAGTGGTTGTATTGGTTGTTGTGGTGGTAGTGGTCATATTGGTTGTTGTGGTAGTAGTGGTTGTATTGATTGTTGTGGTGGTAGTGGTCGTCTTGGTTGTTGTGGTGGTAGTGGTTGTATTGGTTGTTGTGGTGGTACTGGTCGTATTGGTTGTTGTGGTAGTAGTGGTCGTATTGGTTGTTGTGGTGGTAGTGGTCGTATTGGTTGTTGTGGTCGTATTGGTTGTTGTGATGGTAGTGGTCGTATTGGTTGTGTGGTGATAGTGGTCGTATTGGTTGTTGTGATGGTAGTAGTCGTATTGGTTGTTGTGGTGGTACTGGTCGTATTGGTTGTTGTGGTCGTATTGGTTGTTGTGGTGGTACTGGTCGTATTGGTTGTTGTGGTCGTATTGGTTGTTGTGGTGGTAGTGGTCGTATTGGTTGTTGTGGTGGTACTGGTCGTATTGGTTGTTGTGGTAGTAGTGGTCGTATTGGTTGTTGTGGTGGTAGTGGTCGTATTGGTTGTTGTGGTTGTATTGGTTGTTGTGGTTGTATCGGTAGTTGTGGTGGTAGTGGTCGTATTGGTTGTTGTGGTGGTAGTGGTTGTATTGGTTGTTGTGGTGGTAGTGGTTGTATTGGTTGTTGTGATTGTATTGGTTGTTGTGGTGGTAGTGGTCGTATTGGTTGTTGTGGTGGTAGTGGTCATATTGGTTGTTGTGGTAGTAGTGGTCGTATTGATTGTTGTGGTGGTAGTGGTCGTATTGTGTTGTGGTGTTAGTGGTTGTATTGGTTGTTGTGGTGGTACTGGTCGTATTGGTTGTTGTGGTAGTAGTGGTCGTATTGGTTGTTGTGGTGGTAGTGGTCGTATTGGTTGTTGTGATGGTAGTGGTCGTATTGGTTGTTGTGGTGGTACTGGTCGTATTGGTTGTTGTGGTCGTATTGGTTGTTGTGGTGGTACTGGTCGTATTGGTTGTTGTGGTCGTATTGGTTGTTGTGGTGGTAGTGGTCGTATTGGTTTGTGGTGGTACTGGTCGTATTGGTTGTTGTGGTAGTAGTGGTCGTATTGGTTGTTGTGGTGGTAGTGGTCGTATTGGTTGTTGTGGTTGTATTGGTTGTTGTGGTTGTATCGGTAGTTGTGGTGGTAGTGGTCGTATTGGTTGTTGTGGTGGTAGTGGTTGTATTGGTTGTTGTGGTGGTAGTAGTTGTATTGGTTGTTGTGATTGTATTGGTTGTTGTGGTTGTATCGGTTGTTGTGGTGGTAGTGGTCGTATTGGTTGTTGTGGTGGTAGTGGTTCTTGTGGTGGTAGTGGTTGTATTGGTTGTTGTGATTGTATTGGTTGTTGTGGTTGAATCGGTTGTTGTGGTGGTAGTGGTCGTATTGGTTGTTGTGGTGGTAGTGGTTGTATTCGTTGTTGTGGTGGTAGTGGTTTAATTGGTTGTTGTGATTGTATTGGTTGTTGTGGTTGTATCGGTTGTTGTGGTGGTAGTGGTCGTATTGGTTGTTGTGGTGGTAGTGATTGTATTGGTTGTTGTGGTTGTATCGGTTGTTGTGGTGGTAGTGGTCGTATTGGTTGTTGTGGTGGTAGTGGACGTATCGGTTGTTGTGGTTGTATTGGTTGTTGTGGTTGTATCGATTGTTGTGGTGGTAGTGGTCGTATTGGTAGTGGTCGTATCGGTTGTTGTGGTTGTTGTGGTTGAATTGGTTGTTGTTGTGGTAGTGGTTGTATTGATTGTTGTGGTTGTATCGATTGTTGTGGTTGTTGTGGTGGTAGTGGTTGTATTGGTTGTTTCGGTGGTAGTGGTTTTATCAGTTGTTGTGGTTGTATTGGTTGTATTGGTTGGTGTGGTTGTTGTGATGGTTGTATCGGCTGTTGTGGTTATATTGGTTGTTGGGGCGGTAGTGGTTGTATCAGTTGTTGTGGTTGTATTGATTGTTGTGGTTGTATCGGTTGTTGTGGTTGTTGTTGTTGTTGTTGTTCCCCAAGCTGCCTGGCCGAACAGCCCCAAGTCCCCAAGCAAGGCCAAGGCCATAACCGAGCGCCCCCACAGAACCCTCCCTGCCGACCACAATAAAGCCTGGGTGACCGAAGCCACTCCATGGCGGGGAGCTGAGGAGGGTGCGGAAACGCCCGGGAAACCAAACCCCCACCCAGGGCCCTGTGCCCCTCAGCAATTATGAGAGAAAGTTGAGGGGCAAAGGTAAAATGTGAAGCTTTGCCTTTCAATCTTGGTAGATTGGGAGGTCAATCCACGGAAGAGACGCCGTCACTTGAGATCTAGAAAATATATAAGTAAAAGGAACAGTCAGAGTAAGCTATGGGTATGGCAGAGATCGCTCAGTTCTCACTCTGATAGACCAGCCCATCACCACTCAGCGGTTGTTGTGGTTGTATTGGTTGTTGTGGTGGTAGTGGTCGTATCTGATGTTGTGGTTGTATCGGATGTTGTGATGGTTGTTGTTGTAGTGGTTGTATCTGATGTTGTGGTTGTATTGGTTGTTGTAATGGTTGTTGTGGTGGTAGTGATGGTAGTGGTTGTATCTAATGTTTTTTTGTTTTTTTGTTTTTTTTTCTATATTCCAACTACTTCCTCTCGGACATAGGCTGAGAGCCTTTACACACAACCGCTGAACTCGGTGAGGTCCGTGAGGTCTTGTTCCAGTCTAGGGAGTGAGACATGCGAAGCACCCCGGCTCGAAGCAATCCCATCTCTGAAGCTGCTCCGCCTCTGCGCTTCACAGTCTCATTCCCCAGGCTCGGACCCTCACTCTCAGAACGCCACCTATTGAGTAATTAACTCACTAGGCATTGCCCCCCTGTAGCATATATTTGAATATGGGAATATTCATACAGTGCTATTTAATCAGGGAACAATGAGGGTATTTTTTTTGGCATTTCGGTGTGCTGTGGTAATGCACTGAAACTAGGTACAGCACAAATTCCATCCCAATAATATCTTCCCGTTGACATATTGGGATTCGAACCCGGGTCCATTGGAATACCAGTCCAGTGGCAAGACCACTCTGCCACACCTCCCCTTGTATCGGTTGTTGTGATGGTTGTTGTGGTGGTAGTAGTGGTAGTGGTTGTATCTGATGTTGTGGTTGTATCGGTTGTTGCAGTGGTAGTGGTTGTATAGGTTGTTGTGGTTGTATTGGTTGGTGTGGTTGTATCGGTTAGTGTGGTCGTATCGGTCGTTGTGGTTGTATTGGTTGTTGTGGTGGTCGTGGTTGTATTGCTTGTGGTGGTGTTAGTGATTGTATCGGTTGTTGCGGTGGTAGTGGTTGTATAGGTTGTTGTGGTTGTTTTGGTTGGTGTGGTTGTATCGGTTAGTGTGGTTGTATCGGTCGTTGTGGTTGTATTGGTTGTTGTGGTGGTCGTGGTTGTATTGCTTGTGGTGGTGTTAGTGATTGTATCGGTTGTTGCGGTGGTAGTGGTTGTATCGGTTGTTGTGGTTATTGTGGTTGTATTGGTTGTTGTGATGGTTGTCGTTGCATCGGTTGTTGTAGTAGTAGTGGTTGTTGTGGTGGTATTGGTTGTTGTGGTGGTAGGGTTTGTATCAGTTGTGGTGGTAGTGGTTGTATCGGTTGTTGTGATTGTAGTGGATGTTGTGGTGGTAGTGGTTGTTGTGGTGGTGGTGGTTGGTGTGGTGGTGGTGGTTGTATCGGTTGTTGTGGTGGTAGTGGTTTAATCGGTTGTGGTGGTTGTGCAAGTATCGACAGTTGTGGGGACAGTGATTGGATTTGCTGTTTTGGTTGTATCAGTTGTTTTGGTGATGTTTATTATTTGAGGTATGGTGGGAATTGTAGTTTAATTTGGTCAACATCCTAAAACTGGATTGCAGAATGTGAAACTACCACATGCCAATTTAATATTAACCACTTCGGTATCAATGACGCTATTTCATAATTGAATCTGATTACCATTTGGCGACTTTAAGACCTTGGCGTTGCTGGTGGTGTTTTGGCTGGGCAGAGGGTCTCAGCATCACTGATGGTGTCTTGGCCGGGCAGAGGGCTTCAGCGTCGCTGGTGGTTAAGCACATTAGGAAGAGCCTCCAGAAATCAGAGGAGTAAATTTATATCCGTTACCTCTCTAACTCCCAAAACTTCTACTTAGTCTGAATCAAACTTTCTGATAACCCGAAAAAAGTATAATGATAGCATCACATATTTAAAATGCTATTAGTTTGTTAATTTCATAATTGGCGAAATACCTCATTATCAAAAATATGTAACAGATCATTAATGAAGGTAAGCGACATGGCAGATACCTAGCAGTCTAGAGCAATAAAGATGCCAGGAATATTTGTTGAGATCAGTAATGGCAGCAAAAGGGAGCCATAACCTTAATTAATAACAGACGAATGCCAAAAATGCCATTAACTCCCTGTGTGCAATGGATGGGTGGCATTCTGATCTCTCTTACGGGATATTTATTATGCTTTTATTGTGCTTCATAATTATTATCATGTTGTATTATTATTTACCGTTCTTCTTCTTAATATTATTAATATTATGAATATTATTATTATTATTATTATTAGTAGTAGTAGTAGTAGTAGTAGTTCTACAATATATTTTTTATAATTATTAACCTACTGAGCCCCAGCGACGCAAACAGTGCGTCGGTAATGTATGTAACGCTAAACCCCAGCGACACCTCGTTTGCGTCAGTGTTACTCTGGTCACAATTACTTCGGTCCTATGGCACCTAGAGGGCTCAGATTTGTATGGGAACTGTGTAAGTATCCCACGCAGCCATGCCGATGGTTGAAAACTCTCAAAGTCCAACCGCGTGCGTGTGAGCACGCAAAAACATGTTTTTTTTGGGAAATTGGCTTCAATTTTTTACTCTTGTAAAATCCGTTATCGGGGGCTCTGTAGGACCATTTTTTGAGCTTTTTGATCGGGTTTTCGTGGTTTTTCCTTCATTCCTAACCCATTCGCTATTGTTTCTGGAAAACAAAATCAGAATCAGCCGGTCCTGGGTGGTACATTTATAAATATTTAGCTGGTACTCAGCGGGTTAATATTATTATTATTATTATTATTATTATTATTATTATTACACACATACACACACAACACACACATTTCGTGTTACAAAATGATCCGAAACTATGGCCCAGAAATCTTTGAATGGAAAAGATTATATTCTCATGAATTGTCAGTTTCGAACTCTTAATGTTTAAAAAAACTTTCGCAGCATGAAACCGGCTATTACTTTGTAATATTTTATTTATTTTGTGTTACACATAGTAGGCATAATTACTCTATATAATATACAGTACCGTCTAGTTGTCTATGTTTCACAGTCATTTGTTTATCTCTTCCATTCTTTATGAAATTATACTGCGGTTTATTTTCCCTTTCATGTAATCTCTCTCTCTCTCTCTCTCTCTCTCTCTCTCTCTCTCTCTCTCTCTCTCTCTCTCTCTCTCTCTCTCCCTGCATTAAGATATCTTTAATAGCTTTCCTGCTTGCGACCTATTAATAGTTCAACAGAAGCCAAATTACCATACCATTATTATCTACCAATACAAATCAATACCGGTAATATGACAATGATTATCAATTTTGCCAATTGCAACTTAATGATGCAAGTTAAAATACGTTTGCAATACACTCATAAGCTCTTTGAAATTACAAAATGCAACATCATTTACAACCATTACAAGCCCACATAATTTATGTACAGTCATGGTCAGAAATACCTGAACATCTAATGATAAGCAAGTGTTCCAGAGCATCGAAGGCCTACGTCGACCTCAGTCAATCACACAGCCGCTCCAAACCCTGTTCCTTCCTCTCTCTCCATCCCCTCTGACAACTCTTCCGGCTGATCCACTCCAAGAAGAATAATAAGAAAGAAGAAGAACAACAACAATAACGACAAGAGTGAGACGAGCGGTAATAAGACTCGCATCGGTTCCAGATGGAGGCATAACATTAGACGGTGAGTATTGTCTAGTGAATACCAGTTACTCGTTGTTTGTGGATCAAGCAGTTATCAAAATAGTCGCCAACATAAGGTAAATGTGCCTCCATTGAGGTCCCGAGCTCAAATTCCGATGTGTAATGGGAAGATATTATTGAGATGAAATTTGTACTGTACTTAGTATCAGTGCATCATCACAAAGCCCAATGACACTCCATTAAAAAATAGCCTCGCTGTTTGTAATAAATTAGAAATGTATGATTTGTTTGAGTTAAAATAGGACTTCAGAGGCTATCAACCCTATTGGATTTTTAAGCCAACACACTTTAAGTCAAGAATAAGTCAGGACTGGAGCCCGTTTTCGAGAACACCAGTCCCTTGTGTTGTAGGAATATTCCTATATTTAAAGTATGCTATGGGAGCCATGCCTAGTGAGTAAACAGCTCAATAGGTGGCGTTTGAGAGAGGGAAAGAGGTGTCCGAGATAGTGAGATGAGATAGTGAGACAGTGGTTATGCAGCTTCAAGAAGTCAGAGTTGCAATCATAGAGTACAGATTGAATAAAGAGGAAAAAAAAAGACACTACAAATCTGAAAATAGCGAGCCGCGCGTTCGAGAGATGGAAGCACGATTGCAAAGGAAAACGGGAGGGTCCCCATTAATACGTAATAATCCGTACCTTGTACTAATAACGCTATTAATAATCAATTCTACGCTACCCAGAGACTCTATAGACATGACAGAGTTAAATAGACATAAGTAGAGGCTACTGTAAAGGCCAGATCATCGTGAAATTGTCGTCATTATGAGGAGGTTCACAGCCACGTCTCTTCTACCCCCACCATTGTTGTTGTGAGAGTAGGGAGTTGCCAACGTCAAACATGATGGGCCAAAATATCCCTAGGTGTCATAAGTATAACTTATGAACGTATTTCGTGAAATGTCCTGTTTTAGTGCAGCTTTATAAATTAACATTTACATAACATGTAACTAATAATATATATTCAAATTGACATTTTAATTCTTGTTGTGTTGCTTGTAGTTATACAGCTTACATCATATGTAAGTATATTTTTGTATATTGTATATGTATTCATAATATTTTCCTCTTGCTTTTATATATCTATTTTATTTTAAATAATTTACAAGTGCTTTTACCAACATTAAATCACTCCCTTTCGCTGTGGGTGACGTTCTGGAACGTCCTGGCAAGTTACAGCAATTTCTAGGCTTTAAAAGCCTGTAAAAACCGTAAAAATTGGGTGTCAGTGGGCGGAAGTGTGAGGGACCCACCTCCGTCCCTCAGAGAAGCGACCGGCTTACTGACGTAGACTGTCTCGCGCGGGTCTCTCTCTGTCTCTCACAACAGTGTAGCCAAGCGAGCGAGTGCTACCAAATAGCGGGTTTCCCGCGTTTCACTGGCACCGCTGCGGGTGAACCAGACCACGTATGGGGCCGGTTCTGGTCTCATTTTGAAGCTATTTTCGCCTAGTTTTCGGCAGAATACAGTTCATTTAATGCAGATGCTTGATTTATCATTCAGGAGTGCCTGAATATGCCCTAAATAGCCCAAACATAGCCGCAGCCAATGGGTTAAAGACGTTCCCTCTGTAATGTATTGCCCCCTCATTTTGCAGAATTTCCCTTAACTTTGGTAACACTGCAAACAAGCCAGGCGCACAGATATCAAGGAATATCTAATAAGGAAAAACTACTGAGGTGTTTTGGTTGTATGCCCTACAACAGTGCTGCCACCAAATCCCTAGGACGCGCGGCAAAATAACCGTGTGACGTCACGCTTTAGCCTCTATGCTTCTGTACTCTATGGATGCAATGGACCATGAAAAGACAACCAGACGTCGTAGGTCTACGAAGGTAAGACCATGGACGAGCCAGTTGCAACAATCTACAGGCTGTAAGTTTATGTCCAGAGGTAAAGTTTGAATATAGATAACAAAATGTAAAGATATAATAGTTTTGGAATTTCTTGAGTCTTCTTCAGGTATGAAGGGAGCCTAGGCAGAGCCAAAACTGCAGTAGCTTTACAATAAATACAGCGGTATACACATTATCTCGTTTTTAAATTCTCCAAAATTTAAAACAAATATATATATATATATATATATATATATAAATAAAGGATGTACTTAAGCTACTAGTTTTATTTTATTTACTATGAGAACTCAAACCTAATCTGGTTAAATTGTCTGTTTCCCAAAATAAAGTACCGATAAAGAAAAATTGTCTGTGTCACCGGAGGTTTACTCGGGATAGAATATGACATGATCACAACCAGAGGCCTTTCGTAACTTAAATCGTCTACTATTAGTCAGAGTTTAGAAGTATATGTCATTGCATTGGAGTTTATCAAAATACTTAAACTCATTCATTACGAGATATTACTAATAGAGGAAATCTAGTCTGAAATACGCATAAAAAGATGATTACCTATTGTTGTGTTCATTAATCTTATCAAATTACTAGCTATTCAATTCGGCTTGAACCGATAGGATTTAAGAGGAAAATATTACAATGCTATTAAATGAAGACTGTTACAGCAATTACAATTACTGTACCATCCCAAACAAACTTACATAACTACCACTTGCAAAAGTACAGTTTCCTACATACGTTCTTATTATGCCAGGTTTTTGCTGGGGTTAACTGGACTATTTAGGTAGGTTCTTACTCAACTGGAAAAGTTGAAACCACATGAACACATGCACAAAGGTAATAGAGGGTAAATATAATACAGAGTACAAGCATAGAAACTATAATATTTACACATTACATTCAGACATGGATAGGTATATACACAATTTTCCTAGCACGATCGAGGATCCACAATAAATTCCTGGGGGATGACACTATGCACTTCCGGTGATGATACTAGGCACTTCCAATGATGACACAAAGCACTTCTGTGGCATTTCCGACGAGATTCTTGGGCCGTGGTGGGGGTCCTGTTGTGTGGTGATGACAGCAGGATGGAAGATGTTGTAGGACTCTTGGGTTTGGGGTCTTAGATGAATATGTTACGTTCTACCAGTGTTATTCGTAACATATCATCGGATTACCAAGAGAAGTTATACCAGTGTTATACTGTCTCTCTCATCTATCCTGACCTTTATAAGAGTCGTTAATCAAGAACCTTTATGGTACTCTTGGGTTTGGGGTCTTAAATGAATACAAGTCTGTTCTGCCAGTGCTATACATGTCGTATCATCGGACAAACGTAAGAGGGTTGGGATTCCTGTGCTCTCCAACTTCACTTAACTGTCCTGACCTTTATAAGAGTCTTCCCGGGACTTTGGATGGGTTTGTATTTGGGTCTTTTACGAACGCGTGGTTTATTGCCAGTGCCTGGGAGAGCATACCGTAAAGACTCTATGCAAAGTGCCGTTATGCCAGTGCTACGGTATCTCGCGAGCCCTGACTTAGAAAGAAGCAAATTGCCAGTGTGTGAACTTCAAACAAGCCTTACTGAGGTTTGGTTTACTACGGTACCACTAGAGCGCACGTCAGTACAGCTTTCTCTAGCAACAGTAATTCCTGATGATCGAGGCAAAGAATTAATATTGAGTGGCCACCATGATTATTCAATAACAATTCCTTTAAAGATTCAAGGTCTAAAAATCTTTGATAAACAACTTAATGCAAGTGCTTTAATTGTTAATCTAATATTAGCCCAAATCTTCCAGCTCTTAAAAAACCTTCCAGTGAAGTTTTTTTTTAAGAGCTTTCCAACTGTACTGATCCCTGTTCCTCTGGCATAGTCTTAATGATGGTGGCGTTTCTCCCGGTGCTCCTTTTCGGTGCAAGAAGGGCGGATGTGCTGGGAGGAGGGCCTGGGGCAGCTGGGGTAACCCCTCTGGTTTTCCCTGTCACGGCGGTGGTGCGGCTTGGAGCAAGAAGGGCGCGTGGTGATGTAGGACTTCTGAAAATTCTTGCTTGATTTTCCTTCTTTCCGGTCCTTCTTGTTCTTGTCGCTGCCAGGATTTCTGATGGTGACTATGATGTCTTTTCCTGGTGTTGGGATAAGTGCAGGTGTGATGGAGGCGACTCGGGCGGACTCTGGTGGTGTGGCGCTTGTGACTTCTTTCCTCAGGGGTGTGGTGGCAAAGGTGGTAATGTTGGCTCTTGGTGGTGTTGTGTTTCCACTCTCTTTCTTCGTTATTTCAGTTCTGTTTCTCCACATGGCCATATGTATGGAATTGAAATTAGTATGCTTGTATTAAGAGTGTAGTTTGTGATGCAGGTTTTGATGCATCTGATTAGTCAACTGATTTCAAACAAACTAGACTCTTAATTCAGTCACTCTAGTGTTTCGTCCAGTTGTTGAAAGTCGGGAAGTATTAATGCCTTTCCATCGGCACTATACATAAGATAATGTGAAAGAACAAACTTTATACAACCAAAACATACCTACCATTGTTATCAATCACAGCTGACGATTACCTGCCAACAATTATTACCAAAGAATTGAAGTCCACAACAACCACAACTAACAAAACACAACCTCTAAAGACAATTGCTATCTTATTTGTTTAATAGAATTAACAATCTCGTATAACGAATTCTACTCCTAGAATTTAACCACAACTACCACACGCACCAACAACACGAGTACCGCAACACCAAACACCAGAACCACACCCACATCAACCACAGCTACCGCAGCAACTACCTACAACCACAACTACCACCACAACTACCGCCACAATAACCACAACTACCATCATCTCGAGGCCCCTGTAGAGCCAGGAGGGGAGGGATAACTTAATAACCAAGGAACCGCGAAAAATCAATAAAAGATGAATGAAGGAGACCCATCAGCCTAAATATAGAAGAAAAAGAAGAAGAAGCTGCAATACAATAAATAAAAACAGCAACAGAAGGATTATGAAGAACAAAAGGAGATGTATGTAAACGAAGAAGCGCAAGGATAAGAAAACAGAAGACAAATATATGATGATATTATTGACATGTATGGAAAATCACAAATTTACGATGAACAGATCATTTTCGAAAAGTATATCTTTACATTTATTTCATATGCACCGCTAATAAGTGTGTGTGAGAGAGAGAGAGAGAGAGAGAGAGAGCGCGAGAGTGAGCGAACGAGAGAGAGAGAGAGAGAGCGAGAGTGAGCGAACGAGAGAGAGAGAGAGAGAGTTAGTGTGTGTGCCTGTATGTGTGTGAGAGAGAGGGGGAAAACTCATCGATGAAGAACCCTCTTAACCTTATGAGCTATAACGTACACAACATAAACAAACACTATGATCAACTACAAGTAATACGGCTACACACCCAAACGACCACATCTACCAGTAATACGGCTACACACCCAAACGACCACATCTACCAGTAATACGGCTACACACCCAAACGACCACATCTACCAGTAATACGGCTACACACCCAAATGACCACATCTTCCAGTAATACGGCTACACACCCAAACGACCACATCTACCAGTAATACGGCAACACACCCAAACGACCACATCTTCCAGTAATACGGCTACACACCCAAACAACCGCATCTACCACTAATACGGCAACACACCCAAACGACCACATCTACCAGTACTACGGCTACACACCCAAACGACCACATCTACCAGTAATACGGCAACACACCCAAACGACCACATCTACCAGTAATATGGCTACACACCCAAACGACCACATCTACCAATAATACGGCAACACACCCAAACGACCACATCTACCAGTACTACGGCTACACACCCAAACGACAACATCTACCAGTAATACGGCAACACACCCCAATGACCACATCTACCAGTAATACGGCTACACACCCAAACGACCACATCTACCAATAATACGGCAACACACCCAAACGACCACATCTACCAGTAATACGGCTACACACCCAAAGGACCACATCTACCAGTAATACGGCAACACACCCAAACGACCACATCTACCAGCAATACGGCTACACACTCAAACGACCACATCTACCAGTAATACGGCAACACACCCAAACGACCGGATCTACCAGTAATACGGCTACACACCCAAACGACCACATCTTCCAGTAATACGGCTACACACCCAAACGACCACATCTACCAGTAATACGGCAACACACCCAAACGACCACATCTTCCAGTAATACGGCTACACACCCAAACGACCACATCTACTAGTAATACGGCTACACACAAAAATGACCACATCTTCCAGTAATTCGGCAACACACCCAAACGACCACATCTACCAGTAATACGGTAACACACCCAAATGACCACATCTTCCAGTAATACGGCTACACACCCAAACGACCACATCTACCACTAATACGGCAACACACCCAAACGACCACATCTACCAGTATTACGGCTACACACCCAAACGACCACATCTACCAGTAATACGGCAACACACCCAAACGACCACATCTACCAGTAATACGGCTACACACCCAAACGACCACATCTACCAGTAATACGGCAACACACCCAAACGACCACATCTACCAGTAATACGGATACACACCCAAACGACCACATCTACTAGTAATATGGCAACACACCCAAACGACCACATCTACCAGTAATACGGCTACACACCCAAACGACCACATCTACCAGTAATACGGCAACACACCCAAACGACCACATCTTCCAGTAATACGGCCAGTAGCAAGATTCAAATTCTAGGACCCACACATATATATATATATATATATATATATATATATATATATATATATATATATATACTGTATATACGGTATATATAATATATGTATCAAGTATATCTCACAAATACATGTGAGCTAATATATGTTTAAATACTCCCAGCCGGGATCGAACCTCTGACGTTCAGAACAAGTGTCCAAGCATTTAATCCACTACACCACGGCGTGATAAAGTAATCTTAACCTTTTCCTATATATATTAAGGTTAAGGGAAATCTTACTTGGAGAATGTATTTCAATTCACGCCGTGGTGTAGTGGACTAAAGGCTTGGACACTCGTTCTGAATGTCGGAGGTTCTATGCCGGCTGGGATTATTTAAATATATATATATATATATATATATATGGCTACTACCATAGACATATACATATATACATATATATATATATATATATATATATATATATATATATATAGTTACGTATCTTGATCCTCAAGTGGTTAACTTGATGAATCTAGATAGCACAGAGATATATATTAAGGTATCAGTCAGCTGAAGGCAAAACAAAAGTAAAATCTAATACAATTATTTCCTGTTGTTGCTTCCTTTCCTTTTGGATCTTAGGACTTAGTATCCTTTATTGACTGATACTCTTTAATTATGAAAAATACTGAAACTAATTAAAGTCATGTAGTATTTATAAAGAATTATTATTTAACCGAAGCTTAGTAGGCTATGGTTATGAACCGAATAATTTATATCTAAAGAAGGACTATTAATTCTATAAAAAGTCTTGAAAGATAAATAATGAGGTAAGAATATTTCTGTCTCTTACCCTTTTTTAAATGAATAGCTAGTTTTATTATATGTCCTTTTATTTATATTTAATGTAATTATTCTTGGTTCTTGTCTTACGTTATATAATAGTATTATATTATTATTATCATCAGGATTAATATCAAAGTCACATAAAAAGTTAGATATATATTTAATAATTAGTTAAATGTATTTCTTAACCACGTAACATTGAGGTTTGATTATGAGTAAATTAAGTTACAGGATCGCTTCATAGATTCGATTCAGGTCTCACTCAAATAATATGAAAAGCAAAAATAATATTTTGAAGCTAAAAGAATTTTCTTCAGCTTAGGAAATCACTAGAAGTAATATTAACACAGCCATGTTAGTCTAAGGCGATATTACTAATACGAGACAATAGCATCACCGTACTAAGCACCGTTAAGCAATGTAAGCTTAATTAAAAGAAAATGAAAGAACTCGTAAGTATTAATATAAAACAATAGTATTACTTTCATCATAACCAAATTACTTAAAGAGTTGCTTTAGTCCACAAGTAAGTCAACTAAAATAGTTAAGTACATAATAGTAGCGTTAACGTTAATTCCCAATCACATATCTCACTAACCAACATAACGTAATTGTTTACACCGAACACACTTAACACACACTTATATAATCTGACTGACAGTCACAATCCCATTATAATACTTCACCCCGTCTTCCTCCAGCTGCAAGTTCACCTTCCCCAACTCCAAATGAGACTGATTTGAATGCCCACAACTCGGGTCTTATATACTGAACAATGATTGTGTAGGAACGAATCAGGAGGCGGGGGGGGGGGGGGGGGGGGGGGTAGTGCCCGCTCCAATCACAGCTCCTCGAGTTGCGTGGTCCAATGGAGTCTCCTGGCGTCGATCATACGTCATAGCGTCCGGTCATCGAAGTAGTTTGCAGGGTCCCTTATGATGCACGCAGGTGTGAAGGCTTGTTTGCTGATATGCGGACGAGCTGGTTTCCCACTCGCTAGTTCGCTCGCTGGTCTGCTTTGCCGCTTGGGTAGTTTGACACTCCTTCAACTCTAATTCTAACTCTTAAATTAACATACAGGGCTCCGTATGTCAGAATATATATAATATATATATATATATATATATATATATATATATATATATATATATATATATATATATATATATATATATACCGGTATATATATGGCTCCTACCAAAGACATTACATCTCAATCTTTTTAATTTGTGTTAACCCTTTAGAGATCGATAACGGACTTTTCATTTTCTGGATCCATTTGTCCCAAGTGTGTGTGTGTGTGTTTGTAAAATATAATTGATGGTGCTTAATTAGGAATGACCGCTAAGAATCATAAACGTAAAATGAGTTTCAGTTAATATCTTCACTCCCACAGCTTAACCATTAACTGTTTCTTCCAGATACAATATGTTTTTTCTTTTTCTAATTTTACTGTAGCTACCATCCTGCGATATTAGCCCTTTCTGAATACGATGTTTTTTTCATTTTTGTCTGGCTAACATTAGACGACTCTCAGCTGTGGAAGAGCCCTCTAGGAATTAATGTAATCCTGTTTATCATAAGCAACCCTCTAAATCCCACCAGTCCTTCCTATACTGAGTAAAATCTCACAATGATAACCCCAATAAAATAACTAAATGCCTCATTATATACTGAAGGGGTTAATCAGATAAGGATGGGACTCTTTTAACCCTTTCAGCACAATATCGTAATATTCGTCTTATAATGAATATCAAAAACCGATTGTCTTCAGCTCATAATCTACCTCTAGGGTTCAAAGGGGTAAATACTATATCAATAAACCATCTAAATAACTAATGACCTTACTGAACTGCATATTATCTTCTAACGTTAGCCAAATGAGCCATCGTGCTGAAGGGGTTAAGTAAAGGGCCGAACATTTTCTATAATAAAAATAAATAATCAAATGAAAACGGTTCTAATCTTATTCTGGCTATATTAACAGTAGCTCGGAAAGAATCTCCGGTACACCTGGAAATATACGCTGATATATTTACGGTCACAGGACAGGTAACACACACTATTGTCAACTTGAAACCATAATTGCCATCGTCACAGGCATACGGAACCAACAATATTCCTAGTGTGTGTGCGTGTGTGTTTGTTTGTTAAAGACTGACAGCTCAGCAGCAAGACCACTCCAGCATACCTGCCCTCAAAGTCACCTTCATCATCGTAATTTAGACGCATAATACAGCTACGAAATAGTAATATTGAATATATTGAATACACTTTATGATAGGGGTAATTTACGGCCAGTTAATGTACATTCCATGGATATATTTTACAGGGTAGTTAAGGGGTTAAATCGGGAGGTATTTTTGTTCTCTCTCTCTCTCTCTTTTCATTTTACTTCCCCATTCCAAGTCCATTTTTAACTCGATGTCGCACTTTTTATCCTCTTGATATTGGGGAAAGTGGAGGTAAAAGTTCATCGGCGAGATTAAAGAGGGAATTAAAAGAGAATGATGAACTGTGATGGAGCTTGGGAAGTTTTGGGAGAGAGAGAGAGAGAGTGTGTGTGTGTATGAATGAGTGAGAGTGAGTGTGTGAGCGAGAGAGAGAGAGTGAGTGAGTGTGTGTGTGTGTGTGTGTGTGTGTGTAAAATATAATAATATAAATATGTAACCGGTATATTTCGAGCCCGCAGCGAATGAGGCTGATAATGCATAAATCCTTTACCAACTTATCTTAAGTAGTCAACAGATTGACTTTGGCTGCCACAAGGGGCAAGATGTGGGTAGAGAACCAGATGGAACCTCGAGGTGGCGCATCCACACCTAACTTACACAGACAAGAATTTATTTGACAGAAACCTCACTCACAGGTAGCTGGGATCGAACCCACGCTCCCTGAGCCAAGAGACTAGAGTAAGCACTTGGCCACTGGGACCGTAAACGTGTGTGTGTGTGTGTGTGTGTGTGTGTGTATGTGTGCGTGAATGTACAGTACTACATACACACAAACGAAGCTATTAATGACACTGCTAACTTACTATTCAAATGTCGACCATGAAGTAGGCCGTACCAGTTCGCACATACCTGGAATGAAAAAGATAATATTAAAGCCATAAATAAATGAATAAGTATATAAATATAACAATAACCATATATATATATATATATATATATATATATATATATATACATATATATATATATATATATACGGAATATATATATACTGTATATATGTGTATATATACTGTAAATACATATATACAGTACATGCTATCAGCCGGGACTTGAACCACCAACGATTTACCACTGCGAGATAAAGAATATTTAAACTTTTCCAATTTGTATTTAAGAGGAAAATCTTTATTGGAGAAAGTATTCCATTTCATACACAAGTCGTAGGACCCATATTCCAGAGTACCATACATGGATTTTTACAAACCCGAGTAGCATGGGAATATTTGTAAAATTCCCTGTATGGTACTCTGGGACATGGGTCCCACGACTTGTGTATGGGTCCTACTCTCTTCACCACTCTCCCTTTTCTGTCGTATGTTAGTAAATAAAGGTAACGTTGAATGATAAAGGAAACCAAACAATGTGGGCATTACAAAGTTATTGCCTAATGTTACTTAATTAATTGCACAGTCGTGAACATTAATTCATATACAAACTTATTCGAAGCAGTCTCGGATTGAATTGAATCTCCTTACTAATTTTTACTGGGTATTTGCATTTCAGAGATTCGTTTAATTTGGTCGAGACTTAAAAATCGATCTGAATTAATTACCACTACTGTACTGTGTATGTTCATTACAGTGTAATACAAAGAGATTAATGGAAATAATGTTCATTCCTACCAACTGATGTAATACAGTTATGAGAAATGAATCATACCCAATATTTCTAATATTTGAATCTTTATACGGAGTGATAATGAATGGGAGTTGCAGGGTCTGGTAAATGAGTTTGGAACAGTGTGCGAAAAACGGAATTTGAAGGTAAATACGGGGAAGAGCAAGGTTATGGTCTTCGAAATGGGTGAAGTCACAGAGTGTTAGGTGAAGCTGAACGGTCAGGCTATGGAGATCGTCAACTCTTTTAAGTATCTGGGCAGTGTGTTGAGTAAAGATGGGACTATGGATGAAGAGGTGCGGGAGAGGGTACAACAGGGGAAGAGGGTTGTAGGAACGCTAAAAGCAGTAACAAGAAATAGGGTGGTCAGTATGGAAGTGAAGAAGTCCTTGCATGACAGTGTGGTAATCCCGACACTGACTTACGGAAGCGAAGCATGGACGTTAGTTGAGAGACTCAGACCAAGAGTGAGAGCAGTGGAAATGAATTACTTAAGGAGTGTGTGCGGAGTTACATGGAGGGATAGACAGACTAATGAGGAAGTAAGAAGGAGGTGTGGTGTGGAGGTAGATGTGCTGGAAAGTGTGAAAAGGAACAACTTGAGATGGTTCGGCCATATGGAACGTATGGAAAGCGAGAGAATGACTAAGAGGGTGTACGAGAGCGAGGTGGAGGGACAGAGGGGGAGAGGTAGACCGAATATGAGGTGGAAGGATGGAGTGAGGAACTACATGAACGAAGGCGGTGCTGGTTGGGGGGAGGGGCGTCGACTGACTGGGGACAGAGGTGCATGGGGGCGGTTCGTTCGTGGCCACCCCTTCGGGGATCAAGGCGTCAGGCAATAGATAGATAGATAGATATACAGAGACATAAAACATTTCCGTGAATTTCATAAACCCTCGTGACCCGGGCAGGTTCTCCTAATGACAGTGCGGGGTACCCGGGCGATCTGGCCAAAAAACCTCTAGGCCTAGGCTACCGTATTTTTTTAATTTTAACTGCTAGAAATTTCCTACACATCCCTAAACGTAGTGCGGTTTCCAATCTGTAGACTGGCGTTGAGTAGAGCTCTCTAAGTCAACTGGTTCAGTTGTGATGACGATTTCTGTGGAGCGAATTTTTCCGCGATGTTGACAATATCGGTGCTTTTCAGACACTAATTTCGTCTGACGTCAGAACAATAACTTTGATCCGACGTCTCCTTATTGTTTTCGGAGGTGCGGTGACGCAACGATCGGCTTTGTTTACATGCGTCGGACGCACAGCGTCCAGACCAAGCTGAATAGGCTTTCAAGCTTACAGCTTTTAACAGGACACCCGGGTTCCTGCCCATCTGACGCGGTGTCCTTTTAAAAGGACACCCGGGCTGGAAGGGTTAAACATAGAAACGATCAACTCAAATGAATCTATGGATCAAGAACTATGCTTCATAAACGATTGAAATACCTTCTGCTGCGTTCGGATACCTGACCCAGACTTGGGCATCAGCATTATACCCCACGGACAGAGCTACAAATGTTACATTATTTTTGTTTACGCTAATCTGTTTCTAATAATTAGTATTTTTCTGCTAACCACATAATATCATCACCATATTCTAAGGTACTTTGATTTCAAAATTACTAATGTGTTAATAGGTAAACATATACTTTCCCATTAGTTAAACCGGGAATGACGAAAAGACTCTTAAGAGGTTTTGGTAGTGAAAGGTGGCGAACCTCTTAAAATCCAAGGCCTAACAAATTATTTTAAAAGGCCCCAGTAGCACTTAAAACAAAGGAATATGTGATTAAGTGAGATAATTCCCCTCCATACCTACTATCACTCCTCCACATGTGTCAAAACCTCTTCCTTCCCCCCCTCCCCTTCAATTATCACCTATTTTTCCTCCTATTCCCTTGTTTATCGGTGTATTTATCGCGCCAATATCTCCAAATCGGTTCCAAGGTGTGTTCCTGCGTGTGTCTAGTGCGTGGGGAGAGAGAGAGAGTGAGAGACAGGCTTCAGTCACCCTCTAGGCATCGAGAGAGGAGGGTGTAGGGCTCTCGCGTCTCTCACCTCATGACTGAACGGTCAGCAATAATTCGCGATTTTCACCCCCCAAATACTATTCCCACTTGTTTTATTACTGTTATATGTTAATATCTTCATATTAAACAAAATAGGCGCATATGAATAAGTAATAACAATATTTATCGTAAAATTACGATTTTAGGCGGGAATGAAGCCTAATATTGACGCCTGGCAGTATGGTGTTCACTACATATAGCTCGCACTTTAAAGGTTAAGTCCATAGTAAACATGTTTATCATGTATCAATTATCTAGTGCTTTACTTGTAACCCTGTTTTGCTACTGTTTTGCCAGGGTTATTACCGGGTTTTTATTGGACAATGGTAGGTACTTACTCGACTGGAGAAGTTAAAGCCAAACAACACATGCACAAAAGTCGTAAAGGGTATATATAATACTGAGTACACACATGAATTTCCTTTTAATAATCACTTGAATGCACAACATAAATAATTCACCTTACACTGATACATAGAATAATTCACAATATAATAGTCCAAGCACGGACGAGGATCCATGATGGAACTATGGAATACACTTTGCTCTCTTATTCTTTCAGTTGTATCAATTAGAGAGATACACCTGGTTCGTACTGGTGTACCTTTATACTAGTCGGTGATGAAGTTCTGTTTCGGTACTCTTGATGTAAGGTCTTTAATAGAAAGTCGCTAGTGTCATGACACAGAAATGAGGTATCGAGCTAACGTGAGGAATAAGTAAGATCATGAACTTACTATTTCGCTCAATCCGCCTCTGACCGATGTAAGTGTTCAAAGAACCCAGGGGTCGGTTATTAACCCTTTCCCTGCAGATGACGTTCTGGAACACATAGGCAATTTACAGCAATTTCCAGGCTTTAAAAGCCTGTAAAAGCCGTAGAAATCGAGTGTCAGTGGGCGGGAGCGTGAGGGACCTCCGTCCGACCCTCAGAGCAGCCAGCCGCTCACTGAGGGAGACTGTGGTCTCACGCGGGTGTCTCGACAGTGTTGCCGAACGAGCGAGTGCTAATAATTAGCGAGTTTTCCCGAATGTCTATGGCAACGCTGCGGGTGAACCCCGCCACCTACGAAGCTCGTTCTGGTGTCATTTTGAAGCTATTTTTGCCTAGTTCTTGGCAGAATACAGTTCATTTAATGTAGATATTTGATTAATCATTCAGGAGTGCCTGAATATGCCCTAAATAGCGCAAATAAGCCCGCAGAGAAAGGGTTAAGGATTTTTACAGCATATGTCCTTGACCATGGTGTTGGACAGATGTAGTATGGACTTTTCTATGCTAAGTGCCGTTATTCATATGGTATCTCGCAAAGCCCGAACCATTAGAGTTGTCTTACCATGGCAAGTACTTCTTTAACAGTTGTATAGAGTGTTGTATAGATACTGGAATTCACTTTGTGGCATGCCCTTTGGTGCTACTTCCAATGTCAAAATTGCAGCCTAAAAGAGATCCTAATGTTTTTACTATACCATGGCATGTAAGAACAAAAGTTCACTAGTAGGGAAAGGAACTCTCAGACCTTAAAGAATTTAGCCATGGTATAAATACTTCCTTGAATGGGAGGGTATTTCTCAGACTAAAAAATCATACATGTAAGGAGTTTTTGAGCCGTTGAATTGCTGACTACCTGGTTCTCGTCAAGATGGTCATGACGTTTGCTGCTATGTCCCAGGGCTGGTACTTGGAGGTCAGAAGGTCATCATTCAAGGGGATTAGGTAGACCCTCTAGAAGTTCCCGCGTTGGTGGTATGACAACTGCGTGGAAGATCGGCGCATCTGAAGAGGTGATATTTGTGTATGTTGTTCTTCTGTTCTTTAGCGGTATCGTATTTTCTTTCTCTGTTCTCCAGCATTGTTGAAGGTGATGCTGATTGTTTTTTCAGGGGTGGGTGGTAGAGTGGGGTTGATGGTGGCAATTCTGGCTTCCTGGGTGCTGGTGTGTAGTGGGACTAATTTTGATTTGGAGTGGCCATGTTGTTCTTGTTTTTCCTACGTCTTATTGTTCATTCTGGGTGGTGGTATTGGTGATTTGTTCCTGTGTTGGTGCGAGTTCTCTTTCTCTTGCTGTTGCTTCCTTTTCTTGTTCTCCTTTTCTCCTGTGTTTGTCCGGGGTGTGGTGGTTTTGGCCTTCTTGTATCTTTTCTTGGTTTGTTAGTCTTCTCATGCTTTCTTTCCGTTTTCTTCATTTCTTCCTGTTTCTCCTTCTGTTTCTAGGCTTCGTTTTCAGTGTTGTTGTGGTATGGTGGTTATCTCAATCTCGGGAATTTTTGCTACATTTCTAAATAAGCATGTAGTGTACCATATCTCATTAACCCAGGAACGACGAGCGTCCTCATGAGTCTGAACCCTTGGAAGGCGAGTGTCCTCATATGAGCCATGGCCTAAAAAAAGCTTTTCCAAACATCCCACAGTCACTCAAAACAAATAGTCTCCATACATCACTAACATGTGTCCAATTCCCCCTTCCCCCCCCCTCAATTATCCCTCCCCCCTCCTCCCCTTATTCCTGTGATTATCGGTTTATTTATGGTGCTAAAACTCCCTACCCAGTTTCAAAGTCGAAAGGGAGGGGTGTGGAGGGAGGAGAGAGAGAGAGACTAGCCCGCACTGCCTCCAGATTTGCTCGAGAGCTTGTGAAGGGAGGGTGCAGTCTCGCTCTCTGTCAACTCTATGAATGAACCGCTCGGCAATATTTCGAGTTTGTCACCCCCCAAATACTATTCCCACTTGTTTTGTTGTTGTAGCATGTAACTATCTTCATATTAAACAAAAAATAGGCACATATGAATAAGTAATAACGATATTTATCGGATAATGACGATTTTCTTCATAATGCAATAGCTTAGCCCCACACGACGTTTAACGAATCGGAGTCTCGCCGCGGATAGGTTAATAACACATTTCTGGGAAAATGTGATACAACAATGTTTATTTTCCACTACACAATGTGTTCGTCATAGTCTTTAACATATTTTTAATACACCCCGTACAGTATATATACAGTATAAATATATATATATATATATATATATATATATATATATATATATATATATATATATATATATATATACAGTATATGGGAGACCAATTTTCCGCGTGGAAACGTCTTGGTTGACATCTTTGACTTTATTGCAATGTTTTGGAACCAGCTGGGTCCATCAGCAGGCCTATAGAATAACATGTGACTTACACAAATATATTTAGCGATCAAACTAAAAACATATACAAGTGCCTAGCCATTTAGAAAATGGAGACATAAACACAACTAGATATTCATTATAGTTAAAAAAAATCGAAGGTATAATGAACTCGTCATGTATTGCATCAAGGGAATATACACAGTAATGGGTGAGGTATTATTCGAATAAGCGTACTAAATATAATTAAATATAAATGAACAGTGTCCAAGAATCACCCACAGCAGGGATAAACAATATAACATAGTTAAATTAATGAACATAGCATGACAAATATATATATTTAGGAACTTGCGTAATTAAGATGAACTCAATATTAAAATAAAAATGGAAGTTGATCAATCCTAAACATGAAAACATAGCTACTATATCAACAGATAATTATATCGAGTACAGTGGACTACAATAATACAAAACCAAAAGGAATAAAGTTATTGAGAACATAAATACCTAACATCAATTAATTAATAATTGAATTAGCTAATCCTAAACAAATACATTAACTAAAATATAACTATGTTCTGCTTATGTTAAAAACAGAGGATAGGTACCGAGGACTCATAGTCCCCAATACTTGGGCGCTCCGCTGCCTAGTGGATACTCTCCAGTATAAGTAGATCCACCACTGGTTAGAACTAAGTTAGTTAAAATAGGACTTCATTGGCTATCAACCCTTCTGGATTATTAAGCCAGCACACTGTAAGTCAAGAATATCGTCAGGACTGGAGCCCCTTTTCGAGAATTCCAGCCCTTTGATTAGAACAGAAATATTATCTCTATCTATAGGGTGGTCTTTATCTAATGAATGGTCTCGAACAGCTGAATGAGCAGGTTTAGATAGAGGTTGACCCGTCCTTACCGACGTAAATAAATGTTCATGAATCCTAGATCTTAAGTGCCTGTTGGTTTTACCAATGTATGTAGCTATACAGCTTCTTCATATATATATATATATATATATATATATATATATATATATATGTGTGTGTGTGTGTGTGGAGATTAAATCATAAACACGTGTGATCACATTATGTAGTAAAACTCGCAGAAAAACTGAAACATTGGAACACCAAGCTTTCGTCTATTATCTCAAGATATTGTCAGGGTTATATAAGATAACAGTTAGTTAAATATATATAATTAGTTCAAATAGGACTTCATAGGCTATCAACGATTCTGGATTATTAAGCCAACACACTGGAAGTCAATAATAGCGTCAGGACTGGAGCCTCTTTTCGAGAACTCCAGTCCCTTGAAGAAAACAGTTATTTAGTTAGTTAATTAAAATAGGACTTCAGAGGCTATCAATCCTTCTGGATTATTTAGCCAGCACACTGAAAGTCAAGAATAGCGTCAGGACTACAGCCCCTTTTTCGGGAACTCCAGTACCTTGAAGAAAACAGTTGAAGACAGAGGATTAAATACCCCTCCTAAATCATCTGTGAGAAGCTAACTAGCATATAATTATAAAACAGGAAGTGTTGCCAGATTACTACCTATTCTTTTGCTACCTCCTCTGGGGTACATCTAACTTTGCTAAGAACTTCACCTTCATGCACTGGGCTTGGCATGTCACTGGTATTTTGTAAATACCGAGGCAAAATAGTCGCTTAGAGAGAGAGAGAAAGGGAGAGAGAGAAATTAAAGAAAGCCGTGATAGAAGAGGGGGGCCGGGATCAACGTTGTTTCCTCGTTAAAGACCGCCAACGGTGATTTTTGCCCCCTGACTTTTGAGCGAGGAGGTCGAAAGCCCGAGAAATTAAGACATGATGAGGTCGCCGATTTTTATTACTGGTATCCTGATTATTTTCCAGGCCGTGGCGGAGGTGGAGAAGTTGAGAGAGAGAGAGTGTGTGTGTGTGTGTGTGTGTTACAAAGAGTTACATGGGAACTTCTGTCCCCCCCCCCCCCATCTCTCTCTCTCTCTCTCTCTTTCTCTCTCTTTTTCTCTCTCTCATACACACTTTTGCATCACATTACCTTCTACAAGAAGAGCATCTCTCTCTCTCTCTGTTACCGTATGCTTTTTTTTTTTTTTCTTACTTTAGTAATCTGCTCCCTTTATGTTTATTCTGGTTTCCTTTTCATTATTAAGCTCATTAATAGATTTTGTAAGAGGGCATTGAGAGTCGTTTATATACATTATGTTTGAATGAATGTGTTAGTACTTGTCCACTAATTCATTGTTTAACATTATGGATTTAAGAAGGTATGAAATGGGTAAATAAAGTGTTCATAATAATTGTTATGCCCACAATAAAAAATATGTGCCATCAGCACCACCAACAACACCAGGCCAGAAGGACACCAAAGCACCTGGACCAGCGCACCATTCATCCGCGCAGATGCCCCCTGGACTGACCATTTCCCAGAGTGACGACAGAGGGCCCAGAAACGCAAACCACCATCCGCCATGCCCCTCTAGCCCCGACGGGAATGGAGTAGGACTATCCCGAAGATGGAGAGACTATATTGACCAAAATAAGCCAGCTAGGTACGTCACTAGCTAATCTTGGTCTCAAGACAGAATTGCTTCCAAGTTAGATACTGGGGCCTTGGTCCAAAGACAAGGCAGGCTTCCCTCGGTCCAAAGACGAGAAAGTGAAAAGTATTTTGGTCAACCCGCTGTGCTCGAGACCAGCTGATAGGTGTTTTGGTCAAGTCGCTACATTCGATACTAGCCATTCCCGTCCTAAGACAGAGCCGCTGAGTACGACACCAGCAAGTGGAAAAGACATGAAAGTTGAGGCCCGACACTCAGCCCTCTGGTTACCTGGCGTTGCTAGTGGTAATATATCTAGCCTTCAGGCCGAACACCACCACCAGAAAGAAGAAATTATTAGCGTACGATACTTAGCCTCCAAGCTGCCAAACAACACAAGATGAGAGGGAACCCCGCAAATGAAAATCCAGATCTAGCCGGGAACGAGAGAAACCCAACATAAAAATCTTTTGAAAAGAAAAGCCACGATACAGGTCCTTAACTCCCACTGCGATGCCAGGGAAATCATTAAAATTAAATCACCATTAATTAATCTGTCACCATCTGGGAGACCCTTCTGAATCCAAGTAATTGTCCTCTTCTGGGAAAACAAAACACATACCCCTTATCCTTGTAATCTTGCTAAATAATTTGTATAGTATTATAGTCAGGCATCCCAGTTCGATATAATATAGCAAATAAAATAGCTAGGTTTAATTTACCATCCCTCCAACACCCGCTCGCACATACTTTTATATACTTAGTAATTGTACCGGAAGATATACATTCTTCTAAAGTAAAATCAGAAGAAAATATCGTCAAGAGAGCTATAAGAAGACCAGAAACCTTGTGAGCCACAGTAACTAGACTTCTTTTGCTATATATCTGACTCTATGATATAACTAGCCTAGACAGCCTGTTTTACCTTATGCCAAGTGTTTGAATGTATTTAGTACACTCCACCTTGATTTAATGATATAGTTCACTGAACCTAAAAATTCACATATTCATATAATTACATAAAAACTTTCGACCACGTGTTCCTTATGAGCTATTTTATTAGCGATTTCAGTTTTAACAAAAGCAAAATTTCAGAACGGGAGAAGTGGATCTGTGTTTGGACAACTGCCATGTATTTTCGTCCAATGTCTGGGCTTGGATTAATTTAAAAACAAAAAATTTGTCTCTATCTCAATATTGATATATAATACGACTTTGGTTATTTATATCTTCTTACTTCTTGTTCCATGTATATTACGCCATGTAATTTTGATTGTGTCGTTTTCAAACACCCTGTATATATATATATATATATATATATATATATATATATATATATATATATATATATATATATAAGTATATATATATATATACTGTATATATATACCGGTATATAAATTATATACTTAGGGGATATAAGAGAGCCATCGTAAAAAAAAATTGTTATTCACAATCCTTACAAATTAACATGTTATGCCTAGCGTTAAAATAGCAGCAGTAGAAGCAACACCTATAACAACGGAAATAACAGCATTCGCCACCAATAATAACACAAAAAGCGAGAGCGTAAAAGGGCATATCAGCCACCCACGAGCCGTACTTAGGGAGTGTTCCGGCCAGGTAGACTATGGCCAGTCCCCCTATTCACACCTAGTTGCTCTCTCATCAATGCCATCAGATGCCCTCAATGTCCTTACTACCCTAGGAGCAGAAAATCCCAAGCTACCAGGAAAAGTTGTGACTATGGCAAAAAAAGTGAGAGAAAGCCCTTCTCCCATGCTATTCACGACGCTAGTTCTCCAGGTCACTCGAATGGATCCCAACCTATGTTTGATACTAGGTCTAGTCCTGCGTTTGATACTAGGGATAACTCTATGCTTGAAGCTAGATTTGTGACTTGTGCAACTGACCATGGCAGCCTTTCGTTCCTGAGATTCACCTCCACTGTCTGCTTTTGAGAGTCGTCCGTTACCTCTTTGGGATTGCGGTCTGATTCCTTTCCCCTTCGAGTCACAGAACAAGGAAGAGAGATGACCCCTGGCCCCTGTACGCAGAGAGAAGCCCGTCCGATAAGCTACTCCACCTCACCTAGTTACTAAAAGTTCTGCATTCCCGCCCTCGACACCAGGAAAATCTATCGTGTTTGAGTAAGTATAAATTGTCTTTGTTTCATAGAATCCCTATTTTGCTAAGCGAATATTGACCCTTCAGGTAACACACTACATCCTCTATCCTTGCCTAATAATATTCTATTCTATACGTACACAATCAGACCCCTTCTGTGCCGACGTCATTGAGCATATAATATAATTCGTATATTTCATTATTGCAACACCCGAGAAACATGCGATTTGTGCTCATTCATGATAATTCATTCCTGCGAGAGAAATCTCTGCCTAAGAGGATAGACTGTGCGATACACATACAATATAGTTAAAGTCGAGACGCAAGAGAAAACTAACGAACGAGAGACTAATCTAAAATATATTGATATCTAAGAAGTGCGAGCCTTAATAATAGTAGCAAATCTATCTAATACGCAAATTACCATTTCCCTCTGTAGTAATCGATCAAGGTTAGTTTTTAGTAAATAATCACAAGCATACAAATAACTAATTCGTCCAAGTCTTGTATCCTTTCCATAATTCAGGCTTGCCATGTGTTAGAGAAGGTTTGTACAGGTGTTGCCCAGACCACGTGTAGACTCCAAGTATAATTCACTATTCATTTTATGTATTTTGTTGCTTGGTTATTATTACGTATTTGATGTATGTGATTTTCTTGTGTTATTACCTCCTGTGAATATAATACTGTTTTGAACTATTAGTATAACTTGGTTTCCTTGTGTTGACTCGTAATTGTATACCACTTACTTGTACTTCTCCCCGTTGAGTGAAGCCCATAAAGACCAGAAATATCCTAGCATAATATAGCACTTCCTTGCTCTATATATTATGTAAAAAATCACAAATTACTCACGACTCAAGGATTGAACAGGTTCTTCCCTCAATTGAAATAGGCTATGCAAAACTGAATATTCCCTGCAGTTAGCGTAACAGTTAGCGTTAGGGCCTACCCTACTATACAATATTCAATGATAAAGACAAAGATCGATGTATAATCCCATAATTCCCTGGGTTAGCTCAAATAGGTAGCATTAATTTATACCCTCTTTTCCTACATGTATAAACTCTACACCTGCAATATATATTAATTCATAAATCAATAACAAAATTATCTTCTTACAATTAAATTAAAGCCGTACGTGACTCTAGAACTGAACACATTCTTCCCTCAAATCAAATAGGCTACGCATAGCTGATTATTCCCCGCAGTTAGTGTGGTACTCTATTTTGGATTTTTACTCCCGTTAGAGCCTACCAAACTTTAAGTTATTCAATAATAAAGGTAAAGATCGCCGTCCCGCACCAGGGATGGTTCAAACATGTATCAATACATCAACAACAAATATATCTTATAATCCTCAGAATACCCCTTAACCCGGCAAGTGCGGGAAGACTCTTAAGAGTTTCCCCGGGCGACTGTGGGAAGACTCTTAAGATCCTGGGCCTAAAAAAATCCATTTAAAACACCCCAAAAAACTTGAACCCTTTTTTTTTTCTTTTTTTTCTTTTTTTTTTTTTTGCCCCTGGGCCATGCCAAATATCACTCCTCCACATCCCCTCCTACTCTACTTCCCCTCCCTCCTTCAGTTATCACCTATTTTCCCTGTTATTCCCTTATTCTGTGGTCTATTTTCGTGCTAACATTAGCGAGTTGCAAGCAGGGCATTGTCATCACTGCTACCAAGCGAGTGCAAGAGAGAGAGAGAGTATCGATCGACCGTCTCTCTCCAGACGTGGGGAAAAGTGGAGGGGAGGGAGGTTGCCTCAGCCATAAATTATGTAACTCCCGGCCTGTATCGCAGATTTTGACCATCCAAACGCGGTTTCCACTTGTTTTATTGCTGTAACAGGTTAATACCTTTATAATCAACCTAAAATAGGCGCATATGGATAAGTATTAATGCTATTTATGGTAAAATAACAGTGTTAGTGATGGGAACAGCTCAAATATGTGCACACAGGTGTGTGGTGTCTCATACCCCCCATGCGCACGTCTTAGGTTAATATCTATGAAAAACACACCTTAATATCTATCTGTACCTGACAACCTGCTACCTCATACACAGAAATCATAATACTTATACCTCCCCGAAAGTTCACACATAATACACACATAATACATAATGCACATATAATACACACTTTAGTATCTAATGCAGTACACCCAATTCCCTATTTGTGCCACACAACTTGTCACAGAATATACACCTCTTATACACGCATCATTATACTTGCATGTATGGAATAACACTTAAGCCTCCTCTCCAAAATTCTTCCCGAACTGTTGGCAGCGTTTATAAAGGATAGAATATAACACAAAACCAGTATTTCTTATTTGGAGTATGTGTCTGATTTCTCTCTTTCTATAAAGTTAGGAAAATATAACCTCAGTTTAGTCAAAATCAAATCATATCTCTTTTGTAAACATGAGGCTAGTATAATCTCTATTCGGTAGTCAAAACATTTCCCTTTTATCTAAGAGTTTGCGAATCTCAAAAGATCCTTAAATAATTAAAAACTGCTGCCGGAAGTCACCCTTCTTTACATTCAGCTTTCTTCCTCCCACATGTTCGGCTGGCTCAGGTCCGACAATCATCAACAAGCTTGGGTCAGGGAAAAGTATGGTTCATGTCACACTCTGCATACACAGTTGTATTCCTCGTCTTCTTATGCAATGCTAATGAGAAAGCATACACTAATGCCAGGTAATTGCAAGCCACTAGATACTTCGCTGCAACCTCTGGGGTCTGCATGAAAAGGCTGGCTCGGGACTGCGAGGCAGCTTGTTGTAGAACTGCGTTGCCTGGCTCGGCGGCCCTGCATACTCTTTTAACTCCGTTTGTTACTGCTTTGGAGTATAGAGGCCAGTGAAGTGCCAGCCGGTCCTTTCCTGGAAGTGTTGTCAGGTAAGGCTATAGCTGCTCTGCCCGAGATTTTACAGGTGGCACCTGCATTGGCACTGCACGCTAATTGGTGGACAGTTTCCAGATATTGCTTGACGGACAGTTTTCCTTATCTGCCTTTATATTCCTTTCCTTTCTTGTGTTCCAATTATTTTCTTCATAATAATGACATGCCAAGGTAATTTTCAGTGTATTATCATAAAAGGAAACTTGCTCGTTCTTGAAATAACCTTTTGCGGAATCCAGAAGGTGGTGGTTAGGATACCGGAGCTGGGGGGAGGGGGGAGGCAAGATGTCTCTAAGAAATAGAGGCAAGTAAAAGAGGTAATTAATAGCAAAGTACACAATTAAATGGTGAAGGGTAGTCCTCCTTGCTGTGTTTTATATATTTCCTCAGGTCAAGCAGTAATGGAGCATCGATGAGCAGAGTGCCGTCGAAGGATAGTGGAGGTGGTTATTAGGGGGACCAATTAATCAGCATTGGCCGCCAGATCTTGGACCACAATCGAGTCCTCCATACATGGTGTAGTGGTGGGGTTGTAAGGCCACTGATCTTGGTGAAGACAAGATGATTCCACTTAGATGGTATTTTGATCTCCCTGGTGTTGAGGAGGTGACAGGATTCAGGCGATGTTGTTGCCTCCGAGGTGAGGACAGCAACCCCCGACAAAGGTGAGGTCTACTGGACGGCTGGGGATGGTGGTTGTTAGGGTGACCAATTAATCAAGCTTGGCCCTTCAGGTCTTGAGCCACAGTCAGTCCCCCATATCAGCTTACCCACTCTCCCCAGACGTCACCGTCGCCTCCTCAGCCTCTCCTGCACCAACGGGTAGTGGCGATCATCCCTGGTAGTTGGCGAGAGCTCTGGTGTTGTAGATACTAAATTGTCCTGGCTGAGACTACAAAACAAATTTAGTAGCTCACATGCATTTGTGACAGGTACCATTCCTCTTGACTGGAAAATGGGTCTGATCACCCCTATATGGAAAGGGAAAGGGGACTGATAGGACTGCAATAACTACCATGGTATTTCAGTGCTCAGTGTGCCAGGCAAGGTCTTCGCCCATATTCTGGTGGTGCGACTCTAAGGTAACTTTCTAAAGGAGCAGAGGCCTAAGAAATCTGGATTTGCACCCACAAAATCAACAATTAACCGGATTATGGCGCTCTGGGTGCTCGTGGAACGCTAACTTGAGTTTCAAAAAGGGATGCTTGCTGTTTATGTTGATCTCAAGAAAGCATTTGACTCGGTGTACCGACAGATGCTCTGGGAGCTGCTATGGCCATGCGGGATTCCTGCGGCAATCATTGGCTATGTGTCTGGACTCTATACAGGAACAGAGAGTGCTGTCAAGTGTGGTGGGGAAGCATCCTCCTTCTTCCCTGTGAATTCAGGTGCGAAATAAGGGTGTGTTCCGGCACCTACACCTTTTGAACATTTGTATGGACTGGTTACTGAGCCTGACAGTTGGGCAAAATTACTGTGGAGCAGACATCAGCAAGGTCAGAATCACAGATGTTGATTTTACAGATGATGCAATGATCCTAGCAGTGACATTAGATGTTCTCAGATTGACCCTTGAGGCACTACACGAGGACTTGGAACCGTTAGGTTTAAAGGTCTCTTGGACTAAGACCAAAGTTCAAGCATTTGGTGACTTATTGGATGATGCAGTGCAATCTGTTCATGCATGTAGTAAGAACTTAGAGTTCTTGGATTAATTTACTTATCTTGGTAGCTTCATCCATAATTGTGGTGAGTTGAGCTACGATGTCAATCATCGAATTTGCTTGGCATATGGAGTTATGGATTCACTCAAAAATATACCGGTATATTATATGGATGTGAGACATGGACACATAACAGTGAGTTGAAGAGATGTTTCAACTCCTTTGGTACTAAATGTCTTCGCAGGATCATGAGTTATCGCCAGAATTATTACATCTCAAACCAGCGACTACTCCGTGAAATTGATTCAAGATATATTAGTTGCATGGTGCGAAGACAACCATGAATGGAAGAGACCTAGGGGAAGACCACATAACTCATGGTTGAGGTATGTCAGCCAATCATGCAATAGGATGATTGATAATTATGGACAGAGCAGATGCCTGGAGTCTCGCCTGGGAGGATCCCCCGAAGTGGAGTTGGAGGGTGAATGCAGCTATGCACTGTCACGGCATACGCCTCCATTGATTGATCTTTTAAATTATTACAAAGAAACACAGATCGGGAGGTGAAGTTATGACTGAAGAGGGTTGGAGGTTAAGAAAATATAATGTGTAAGAATGAAAATACAAATGGAGAGATGCCGGTAAACCTTTCAAACAGATTACGCCAATTTGTTGTATTATGGCTAGCTCCAGACGATTTTTTCAACCTAGGAAGGAACTGATAATAGGCTAATTTATATATTCTTTAACGCATTTATAACTAGAGTTTCTTTTTTAAGTCTAATTGAATCTTCTTATTACAGCATTAAATAAAATATAAACATTGTCGTCTGAGTAATGGGGTACGAGGATCGGGAATAATAAGAAATTATAAGATCTTACTTTTTACATTCTACTATAACGTTATCCCTTTGACTTCCAAAATCCTTCTATAAACTTAATAAAATCGCCTACTGATACCCAAAACGAATAGAAAAAAGTCCGATTCTATTAATCACTAATACCTATTAATCACTAATACCTATTAATCACTAATACCTATTAATCACTAATACCTATTAATCACTAATACCTATTAATCACTAATACCTATTAATCACTAATACCTATTAATCACTAATACCTATTAATCACTAATACCTATTAATCACTAATACCTATTAATCACTAATACCTATTAATCACTAATACCTATTTACAAAGGTTTACGAGCACATCAACATGTATTACTGTTTCTTAGATCAGGAACGGAAAGCACACTACAATGTCAAAATATGGGTATACAAAATACGAAAAGAGTAAGTAAAGTTTCCATAATAGCATAGTTCTACCCACGAGAAGATATATACCGGTACTGTAAATATCATTAAACTCATCTATATTATAATGATACAAAAGTAAATCACTATCTATAAACTAAATTATCTTATATACCTTTATAATGATACAAAAGTAAATCACTATCTATAAACTAAATTATCTTATATAACTTTATAATGATACAAAAGTAAATCACTATCTATAAACTAAATTATCTTATATAACTTTCGTATACCCCTGGTTGTTTCCAGTGTACCTGTCTTATTATTATTCAGTGGTAGGCCTCTACCTTATATACCTTTCGTATACCCCTGGTTGTTTCCAGTGTACCTGTCTTATTATTATTCATGGGTAGGCCTCTACCTTATATACCTTTCGTATACCCCTGGTTGTTTCCAGTGTACCTGTCTTATTATTATTCATGGGTAGGCCTCTACCTTAACCCCATCAATCAGGTGACCACTACTTTAATGTTATTCAGGTTAGGATCGATCTATAAGAATAGAGCGCTCAATTAAGCGCCTAACTCTGACAGATAATTCCCCAAATTAATAAACATTGTTTGAGGGTAACTGGCATGAAACACAATTGAGGTCGTCTGATAAGAAAGCTTAATGTAAGGATTGAATTCAATACTATAATTATGCTCTTCATACAATATTATATGTATCAACCCATTAGATATTTCCTATAATGTGATAACGGGTAAAGCATAATAGCTTGAAGCAGAACATTTAACATAATCGCTTGCTTTTAATCGTGCATATTTATGGCGTTTACAAGACTAAAGGGAGCTTATATTTGTACGAAGAAAAACAATGTACTGTACCGTACTACTAGAATTGAAGGTCAGATTAAAAACAAAATCAATAAAACACCGGTATAGATTTTAATTTGAGGATAAAGATGAAGTACCAGTACTTAAATACTAATCACTCACGTGTATTATATATAACACATACAAATAATATATGTTAAATCGGATAACAATACATTGCTTAACTTTATTGTAAAAATATTAATACTGTTATAATATCAATACACATAGTATTTGTAATAAAAAAGAGAAACCTATTGACGAATATGAATACAACTTTAAAGATAACACAAAACATTCAAAATTTAAAATTACTGCAACAATAACAATAGTTATGTCAGAAACAATATTGGACACTAACAGCATTATCCACAGCAAACAACAACAATATCCCGAGCAGCAAAACACAGAAACACAATTACTGTAACCCGAACCCTGTCGCCCATCAATTTCCGAAACAAGAAACCCTGTTCCCCCACATAGACGAGGAAAAAATACACCCGTTCTCATAATATCGAGCGTGATCAAGCTGTAAGGCTCTCCGGCTAGCTAGCTTTCGGCCCGCGAGTCTACCCCAGGGTAAGAAGGTAAACCAACCACAGGACACACAGCCCCTACATTTCCATCTCTATATCCTAGGGGCGTAAGATCGGAATTCCCTCTGTAGACCTTCGGCGGGATGGGACCCCTTTAGACTGGCCCGTAAGTTCAGTTGAAGAAATGAGAGGGAGGGGTGGAAAGAAGGGAGGCAAAGGGGAAAAACTAGGAGGGCAAGAACTTTTAATGACCGCAAGGAGACCAGGGCTGTGAGTGTGCTTCGGCTTCCGGTCGGTGGCTTTTGATTGGATGGGTTTCGTGTGTGTTTATTTGTGACTGTGTTTGTATAAGTATAATCTGTATTATTGGAGCTTAGTACAGTCACGGTCCCAAATTTCCTTGGTGTTTAATGCGTGTTTCTTTCATCATTTCCACAGGTATTATGTATGGCATTTCCGGCGTAAAGGAATTAATTTTACATCTACTCTATGGTTTAAAATTATAAGGGTTGCAACGAAGACGGCCGCCACCATAATTTTCTGAACAATTAGTTTAGACTAATTTTTTCGTATTTTCAAGAATACATTTGGATAAGTCAGATTAGGCTACATAAACTAGATTAGGCTAGATTAGATAAACTAGATTAGGTTAGGTACGGTAATGTAAGTTATGTAGCAGATGAACTCAGACAGAAGTGACACAAAAAATAGCCAGAAAAACTCGAGACTGCACCGAAAATGTAATGTACCGCACAAATAGCTGGTACCGGTACAGTAAATGTTACACTTGGGACAGTGAACATTGGAAGAGGAAAACCTGACTAAGGCATCTGTTAAAAGGAATATTTTAAAATATATCTCAGTGTGTATTATTACAATTCAATTAAGTTTATCGATTTAGTAGATGTTTCCATAACCCGATTAAGATATATATATATATATATATATATATATATATATATATATATATATATACCGGTATATATGTGCCATTTTTATGTGATATGGTCCAGTGGTACACACAAATACACACTCTCTCTCTCTCTCTCTCTCTCTCTCTCTCTCTCTCTCTCTCTCTCTCTCTCTTTGAACCCCATAGAACGTTTATAAGCTAAATAAATTCGACTGTAGTTAATCAGAACATAACTTTAATGGATTTATTGTATACAGACAAAATTTGAATATAAATGTTTGCCATGTATTAAGGAATTTGTTATTGTATTTATAATATATATTTATGTTCATATATATTTTCTTTAACTACAGAGAAACCTAGAGTGTAAATTACGGAGATAGTGAACGACTATTGAGCGTGACTGTAACTATAGGACACCAATCATACCGTCTTTGATTGTATGACGTTTCGTCCCATTACTTTGGTAATTACAAGACGAATCACCCCATTCAGGTGTCGATGTTTTTTCGACGCACGATAGAGAACCCCAAAACAAGAGGAACCGAGGAATGAATATATATTGAGCTTGAAGGGGGCTCTGGTATTTATTTTATTTTATTTGTTTATTGTTATTTATATATAATTATATATATATATTTTTTTTTTTTTTTTTCTAAGGGAAGCAAACTAAAAGTAACTAGTTGGAATATGGGATAACAATCAAAACCTTCAATAATAATTAAACCCAGACACCAAAATAACCCGCAAACGTTGGTTGGATTTGCGTTAAAGTATCGATTCTATTATAAACTGAATCGAATCTTCTCAAAAATTCTTTACCAACTATTTACCTAATATTTTGAAAGTCCGGGTATAAGGAATTTTCGATTATGGTCGACAATTGTGCATACTTTATATGTGATTATGGTCGACAATTGTGCATAGTTTATATGTGATTATGGTCGACAATTGTGCATACTTTATATGTGATTATGGTCGACAATTGTGCATACTTTATATGTGATTATGGTCGACAATTGTGCATACTTTATATGTGATTATGGTCGACAATTGTGCATACTTTATATGTGATTATGGTCGACAATTGTGCATACTTTATATGTGATTATGGTCGACAATTGTGCATACTTTATATGTGATTTCGGAATTCTTCGCATAATGTCAAGTAAGACATGGCGAATATATACAGTATAATCAACATAGCAGTAGAAATTACGAAAGATATTTAATTGATATTTTAAAACTGGGGGTTGTAAAAACGTATACTTTAGGACATAAATTGTGGTTCAAAGTGTTCGAAACTATCCCGAACTGATTCGAATTATGATTCGATTATTATATTTGTTGCGGTAAGCGTTTACATTAAATAGTAGGTTCTTTTTGTTGATCTAGGGTTCATATTGGGCCAGGATATACACTAAGTGCTAGAGTGTACAGTCTACGACAGAATATCTTTTAATAGATGGCCCTTTAATCGCTTCTAATAAAAGGGGGCGGGGTTAATATAGAGGTTGGAAGGAGGAGTCAAACGTGTGTGTGTGTGTGTGTGTGTGTGTTCTAGAACAGCACTCAGAATAAGTTTATGTTAAGGGGGTACTACTCGCTTTTTCTGGACCCCCTACTCCCTCATGTTTAGCATATTATTTTTCAGATTTTATGACGTTCGTCCCATTAGTTTGGCGATTTTAATACCTTTCGCCCCATTTCGTTGTCAATGTTAAGACCTTTCTTGCCATTTAGGTGTCGATTTTTTCCTGGCGAGCGATAGCGAGCATGTAATTCTAAGAGAAATCGGCCTTCGGCCGGGACATTTTTCTACCGAAAAATGTACAAATTTATCTTCAAGGGGGGTCTAGGTTTTTTTTAAAAACTTGTTGGAGGTCTAGCGAGGAAACTCAAAAATAGATAAATAAATAAATATATAGCCTAAAAACCAAGAAAATACCCCCTGAACATAACACACAGGCTATATTATGAGATTAGCTCATGCCGGATCACAAATAAGTAACACACAGCAGGGGTTGTGTTATTTATGGAATTTAATATACAGACAATCAAGTTCATATCCTTCGCACTTCCCATTCCCCCTCCTCCCCCTCTCCCTTTCACCCGCTCTCTCTCCCCTCTCTCCCACCTCTCTCTCTTTCTCTCTCTCTCTCTCTCTCTCTCTCTCTCTCTCTCTCTCTCTCTCTCTCTCTCTCTCTCTCTCTCTCTCTTTCAAGGACGTAAATTATAGCCTACCATCTAAAATACGCAGATTAATACTATGCGATTGTTTTGAATTTACATCTACATAATAAATGTTAGGGATGACTAAAATAACAAACATAATTATATAGATTAGGAATAGGATACTCGCGAGGCAGCGAACAACACCTAGTGCTCGCTGCCCCGCTATTTATCCTATTCCTACTTAACCCGCTAAGTCCCAGCTAGTTATTAATCCTTTCGCTGTGGGTGACGTTCTGGAATGTTTTGGCAAGTTACAGCAATTTCCAGGCTTTAAAAGCCTGTAAAAAATGTAAGAATCGAGTGTCAGTAGGTGGGAGCGTGAGGGGCCCACCTCCGACCCTCAGAGCATCGAGCGGCTCACTGGGCTACGCTGTGTGTCGGGCGAGTCTCTCTCTGTCTCTCTCATCAGTGTAGCCAAGCGAGCGAGTATTACATAATAGCGGGGTTCCCGCGTTTCACTGGGATCACTGTGGGTGAACCAGACCACGTATACGGTCCGTTCTGGTGTCATTTTGAAGATATTTTTGCCTAGTTTTCGGCAGAATACACTTCATTTAATGCAGATGCTTGATTTATCATTCAGGAGTGCCTGAATATGCCCTAAATAGCCCAAAACAGCCCGCAGCCAAAGGGTTAATAAATGTACCACCAGGGACCAGCCAGTTTTGAAAAAAGTTTTTTTTTTCCAGAAACAATAGCGAATGGGTTAGGAATGAAGGAAAAAACACAAAACACTATCAAAAAGGTCAACAAATGGTCCTACGGAGCCCCAGAAAACGGATTTTACAACAGTAAAAAATTGAAGGCAATAACACCCAAAATTCCGGTTTTTGTGCGCTCACATGCACGTGGTTGGACTTTGAGAGTTTTCAACAATCGGCATGGTTGCGTGGGATACTTACACAGTTCCTATACAAATCTGAGCCCTCTAGGTGGCATAGGACCGAAGTATTTGGGACCGGAGAAACACTGACGCAACTGTTGCGTCGCTGGGGTTTAGCGTTACATACATTGCTGACGCAAACGCTGCATCGCTGGGGCTCAGTGGGTTAAGCTACGATTCCCTAAGAACACGTCTATATTTGTTTGTATATATATTAAGTGTAACAATAACACTTAGGGTTCAAGTTATTTGTGTTGGCTTAAGGAATAAGTTGAATAATACATATACTTATGACCTCCACAATGTGTAATGTTTGTGGAGACGGCGCTTCAACCTCTCTCCTCTGTCCATCACATGGAAGCACCAACCCACCCACACCAACACTAACACAGGATACAAAACACACACACACACTCACACCTGATAACATAAAACGCACATCACACACATGATCACATACAACGTAATGGGCACAAATCACTCACACATGATAACATAAAACGCACACACACACACACACACACACACACACACACACACACACACACACACACACACACACACACACACACACACACACTGGTCCAGGCAAACTAGGAAAGGTATTAGCATTATTGAGGAAATGCTGCTGTCTTCAGTGCGTGCCATGGCCATCCTGAGCCTTATGACGTATACAGACTAATAACACACATAACAAAGCCACTACAACAACTTCGTCTCTCTCCAACACCCCTTCTCCCCACTCTACACTCTTCAGAAAATAGGAAAAGTAGAAAGTAGCTACGAGGTGCCGTTGTAAAGGCTTTTCCTTGAATACCTTCACCTGACCTGACCCCATCCGGGGTTTAGCTGGTCCACAAGAGTGTGTGACATGAACCCAATAGAGAATTTGTGGGCCATCATGTCATGGAGTGTCCACCTGGGGAGGGTGACACAAGCTCTACAGCTTCACTACCCTACATCCTCAACAAGAAGAATGTCATGGAGTGGAATATGGTCCAGGTTAGGATTGGAAAGGGCGGGAGGAGTGGGATCGGGGGGGGGGGGAGGGGGGGGGGGGGGGGCGGGGGGGATCCGTCGCCGCCCTAATATAAGTTGGAAAATGTTTAAATCAGCTCCAACGAGAATACAGGAGGTAGTTGATGCAGCTTGTGGGTGGAGAACTGGAGATCATATTGATTAAATAAATATAAATTGTAAATGTTTACATTTAAGAACCCTTTATATATATTATATAATGTGTATGTGTTTCCAATGTTTACCGTAACATAATGATGGTGAAATAATACATATTAAATTAAATTCAAAGTAACATACACAGAGCTATAGTATAGTTTTAATTATGTTTGGAGGATAATTTAAACAATTCGAAGCAAAATTATAAAAGCCTAAACAATTTATATCAACTTTAAAACAACATAACCAGATTGCTTGGATTATCGTTAATTGTTCAATTCGATGACTTACTTTATAGTAAATCATTACAATGGGTAGCGCCGAACTGTTTACTGATAATGGGAAGCCACAGTAATTAAGCTAGTAATTGAGAATTCCACTGAGAAAAGTATAATGCAATAATCATAGCGTGTCATATTACATGTTAAGGTAGATTATGAATTGGTCAACCACAGTGCTGTCAATAGTGGTATGGAAGAAACATATTTACTCTAATATCAAAATTTGCTTTTATTACAAAGACATCTAAAGTGTTTTCTCTAACTGAGCCGATATTATCTTGTCTTTATGATATATATATTTGGTTATAATTTGGTCCAAGCTAGATTACAATGTGATCCAACTTGTATTGATGCGTGGATTGTAACATCCCGTTTCAATTATTATTATTATTTTTTTTTCTCTATGTGATTGAGGGAGGCAAAAGGCATAACTGCCAATAGCGAGTGCCTCCCCCATAGTTGAAAGAGTGACAGGGCCAAAATCAAGGGACGTTCGAGCCAAAATGCCTGGACACACGGAGTTTGAAGCAATTTAAGTCATAGGAAGAGGGAAAGACTGATTCTGGGAGAGAGTTCCAGAGCTCAGCTGTTGAGTAGAAGAAAGTTTGAGAGTAACGTTTCACTCTTGGGTTGGAGAGTTGCACAGAGTAGGGGTGGGATTGAGTTGCAAGACGGGTACCACGTGCCCTACGTAAAGGAGGTGGTATGCACTGGGATAGCTCTGAGGAACACTGATTATTATAGTAGCGATAGAATAGCGAGAGAGATGCAACATTGCGGCGGAGAGAGAGAGATTGCAGAGAGTTGGTGAGTGGACGGGAATTAATGATACGAAAGGCCTTCCTTTCAACTTTGTCTAGGAGAGCGGTGTGAGAGGAACCTCCCCCCACATGTGAACAATACTCAATACAAGGGGGCACTATGCCCCTGTACAGAGCAAGAAGCTGTGCAGGGGAAAAGAACCCCCTAAGGCACACCCAGCACACCCAGCTTCTGGGAGGCTGCCTTAGCAAGACTGGTAATATGGTCCTTCCAAATGAGAGCAGAAGAAAAAGAGACACCAAGAATATTGAGAGAAGATGAAGGGTTGATTTTTGTATTGTTGAAGAATAACGGATAGTCCGCTGGGAGATCCTGACGGGTGGATAGATGGAGAAATTGGGTTTTGGAAGCATTAAAGTTAACAAGGTTTTCTCTGCCCCAATTGGAAATAGTATTTAGATCAGAATTTAAGAGTTCTATGGCTTCATTACGTTTGTCGTTGAGGGATTGCTGGCTGGGGCGTCCTGAAAAACTAATGGAGTAGTGTAAGGTTGAGTCGTCTGCGAATGAATGGATGGGAATTAAGGTACAGTTAAGGAGATCATTTATAAAAATTAGAAAGAGAATAGGAGATAGGACAGAGCCCTGAGGAACACCGGAGTTTATAGGATGAGGAAGTGAACAATGGCCGTCCACAACCGCGGCTATGGAACGGCCGGAAAGGAAATTAGAGACAAAGGCACAACTGGAGGGACAGAAACCGAAGGAGGGTAGTTTAGAAATTAAAGATTTATGCCAGACTCTATCGAAGGCTTTCGATATGTCTAGTGCAATAGAAAAAGTCTCACCGAAGTCCCGAAAGGAGGATGACCAAGAGTTAGTAAGATATGAAAGAAGATCACCAGTAGAGCGACCCTTAAGGAAGCCATACTGGCGATCTGAGAGCAGATTAAGAGAAGAGAAATGCTTAAGAAATTTGGAAGCAAGAATAGTTTCAAAAACTTTAGAAAGACAAGAGATGAGAGCAATTGGACGATAGTTGAAGGGTTGAGAGCGGTCACCCTTCTTTGGGACAGGTTGAATGTGAGCAAACTTCCAGCATGAAGGAAAGACGTTAGAGGATAGATAGAGACGAAAGAGTTTGCCTAGGCAGGGAGTCAGCACGGAAGCACAGTTTTTGAGAACAACAGGAGGAACACCGTCCGGACCGTACGCCTTATTAGTGTTAAGCCCAGAGAGGGTAGAAAGTACATCTTTAGAAGAGATTAGGATATTAGGCATAAGTAAAAGAGAGGAGGGCGGAGAGGGAGGAATAGCACCGGAATCATCCAAGGTGGAGTTTCTAGCAAAAGTTTGAGCAAAGAGTTTAGCTTTGTCAGAGGAAGAAGTGATGGTTATGCCATCAGAGTTCACACTAACCAGGACGCCAAGGCTGGCAACTTTGAGTGTTTTGCAACGGAGCATATCTATTTATTTTCTATAACACATTGTATAAGGTAAATAATAGAAAACGAGTTAATAATTAAGAATCAGTAAAGGTAAAAAGAACAGTATTATTAAAACACCAAAGTAATTTTTTTGGACAGCTTTGAACACGATGATGAAGAAAATTATATATTCGGTTAGGAGAGAGAAGGGGGAGAGAAAAAGAGAGAAGGGAGGAGATAGCGGAAGGCAGCAGAGAGAAGGGGAGGAGGGGGGAATGGGAAGTTCGAAGGATAGAAACTTGATTGTCTGTATATTAAATTCCATAAATAACGCAACACCTAATGTGTGTTACTTATTTGTGAACCAGCATGGGCTAATCTAATAATATAGGCTGTGTGTTACGTTAAAATAAACTTATTCTGCGTGCTGTTCTAGAACACACACACACACACACACATCATGTGACCATCAATCATGACAAGACAGTGGTCATGCACATCAACACCTCCGTTACCGACCTTCCTCCACCCACTGTCACAATTGGTCCTCATTCCCTTCAGCTTGTTGAGTCCACCAAACTCCTCGGAATCACTGTGGACAACAACCCTGACACAACAACGTCAATTGGAGAGAGTGCAGAAGAGGGCATGCAGGATCATCCTGGGTGGCACATACCCAGGGTACGAGGAAGCTCTCACCACCCTTAGCATACCTGCACTTTCAACCCACCACTACAACACACTCAAGCAGTTTGCATCTAAGCTACTTGTTCACCCACGACACAGAAACTTACTTCCACCAGACGCCCCTAGACAATAATAATAATAATAATAATAATAGTTCTTAAAGCTAGCGCATGCTAAGCTAGCTAAGGATATCTCAATAAGGCCGATTAGGCGTATTTCCATTGGGGTCCTGTATTACTACCCCATCCCTTTGCTCATGAGGGATGGTAACGACTCAGTGCTTGTGAAAAATCTTTAATGCGCCGAGCGTGGGCGCGAACCCGGGCCTCCTGGGTGGAAGTCCGAGACGCTAGTCACTACACCAAGCGAGCCGCTAACACGTGCAGCTCGTCACTTCAACACACTCCAACCAATAAGGGCAAGAACTGACAGATACAAAAATAGTCCTATCCCAACCATTGTAAATATTATTAATAATGTGTAATGACGGCCTGTCACACCATATATACGCGCCCTCCTTTAATAATGTATGCATAAGTGTGTGTGTGTGTGTGTATTAGAATATATGTATGTATTTGCTTGAGGTTGTTTATGTATATGTGTGTATATGTATATGTGCATTTATGTATGTACAGTATATGTGTATGTATGTGTGCGTATATGTGTATGTATGTGTGCGTTAATTATCTATATATGTATGTGTCTATAGTGTAAACTGTTTGTGGTTCGAGGCTCGAGCCCGGCTGAGAGTATTCTATCACACACACACACACACACACACACACACACAAACAAACAAACACACACACATACACATACCTACACTGAAGAATGTCCCATATACTATAATTCCCCCCAGCTGTCTCTCCTTATTTTATATTCTTCTTTTGTTCTCTACCGAGGATTACCTCCCATTGTAGTAGGCTTTACCTGACCCTACCTGTACGGACCCGTAGGCCGTTTTGCCTTTACCCTTTTCAAACTCCTCATTTGATCTCTTCCGACATTTGACATTCCATTCCAATTAGCTTTACCTGACCTACAGTCCGTTGCCCCATTAACCCTTTTCCAATTCCCTCATTTAATCTCTCCCAAGGATTTAACTCCCATTATTAGCCTCACCTGACCCTACCAGAACAGTTTTTGTATGTATGTATGTTTGTTTGCATACGTCAGCGTTTATGTATACGGGCATGTGCACACTTACTGCATGTTCTTATGTTCTTATATATGTATGTATGTATATGCGTATGTATGTGTGTACGTATGCGTATATATGTATGTTCTGTATATATATATGAGTAAAATCAATGTGTACTGTATATGCACTGTAAATCACTTACTCTCATGGTTAATTTATGATAATTTGTATTTTACACTAGCATAATTATTGTAAAGTATATTATACTCCCTAATTGTAAACTGAGCTTACCATTTTCATATCTGTACATCTCATGTTCATCCACTAATTGTAAAATGTGTATTTTCAGCTCATGAGGCTGCCATTCTTTAATAAACCATTTATTATTATTATTATTATTATTATTATTATTACACACACACACACACGTTTGACTCCTCCTCCTTCCAACCTCTATATTAACCCCGCCCCTTTTTATTAGAAGCGATTAAAGGACCATCTATTAAAAGATAAGTGAACAAACACATTCATGCCTCAGGCCATGACAACAAGTTCTGTCGTAGACTGTACATTGACCCACACATACGATCGTCACAGAGATACTTTGGTTTACACAATTTTTGCTGTATGTGAGTTTAAAATGACAATCAAATTAATATCTTTAACCTATTTGTTCATCTACTGCAGTCTACTTCGTAGTTTTAAATTTCTATACAATTATATAGTACCAATAGCCCAATAAAACACATGTCTGTGGACATTGGGCGTGCGGGCAACTGCACAAGTCAGTCAGAACCAGAGCGAGGGTGAGAGGAAATGCAGAACAACACATCCTCCAGTCAAAAGAAGTTAAAAGGGGAGGTTTCCACTTGAGGGACTTTTTTCTTGACCCCCTTCTCCCTCATGTTTAGCCCCATTGCTTTTGAGATTTTAAGACGTTTGCCTTATTAGTTTGGTGAGTTTAAGAATTTCCACCCCGTTCTGTCAATTTTAAGACTTTTCATGCCATTTAGGTGTCGATTTTATCATGGCGAGCGATAGCGAGCCTGTAATTTAAGAGTAGCCAGCCTTCGGCCGGGAAATTTTTCTACCCAAAAATTTACAAATTTATCTTGAAAGTGGGTCAAGGGGGTGACATTTTAAGATTGCTGGAGGAGTAGGAAACAAACTAAACACCTCCCCTTAAGGTAGGCACAATATAGTTTTTTGTTTTTGTTTCTAAACTGCTATTGACAACTTAGAGTAGTATTTTCGTAAGATTGCTATCATTGACCATTGTTATTGTAGTGGTATTACGGTATAGGCTACCTGTATTACATAATTCCAGGCAATTTAATTAATTTTAAAATAAATGTATCTGCGTGATATTTCCCAAATTATTTCTCAATAAGATTGCAATGAAAAATACCATGAAATAATACTATATACAGTGTGAATATCGCACGATTTCCAAATTACACTTACAAAATAAGATCATCACTTGTGTAATAGTACTACGTAGTTTCTAAAATGAACATTAAACTATATTCTTTTAAACCATCATATAAAAAAGTACATATACTATTGCTAGATCCTTTCACTCTCAAAACTAGGAAAAAGGAATTTCTGCAACACCCTGTTTATATATATATATATATATATATATATATATATATATATATTTATATATATTTGTCTTTGTTTTTCTATGTGAATGAGGGAGACAAAAGGCATAACTGCCTGCAGCGAGTGCCTCCCCTAGAGTTGAAAGAGTGACAGGGCCAAAATCAAGGGACGTTCGAGTTAAAACACACAACGCCACCTGTTGAGCAGATAACTCACCATCTTACATATATACACTGTATACTAGGGGAGGTGTGGTGGAGTGGTCTTGCCACTGGCCTGGTAATCCAAAGGTCCCGGGTTCAAATCCCGATGTATCAATGGGAAGATATTATTGGGATGGAATTTGTGCTGTACCTAGCTAGTATCAGTGCATTACCACAAGCCCACCGAAACGTCTATAAAATACCCTCATTGTTCCCTGATTAAATAGCACTGTATGAATATTCCCATATTCAAAATATGCTATAGGGGTGCAATGCCTGGTGAGTTATCTGCTCAACAGGTGGCGTTGTGTGTGTGTAAGTGTGAGAGTCCGAGTGTAGGTGGTGAGACAGTGAAGCACGGGAACGAGGTGGCTTCAGAGATGGGGTCGTTTCGGGCCATGAGTGAGCACCGTGCCTCATGTGAAGGCAAGATGGCAGGTGCTCGTTGTACTCTACGTGCTTCACATGTCTCATTCCCTTGACTGGAACAAGACCTCACGGGCTTCACTGTTCATTGTAAAGCGGTGAATGTTAAGGCTCTCAGCCTATGCCAGCCTATGGAAGTAAGTTGGAATATAGAAAAAAAAAAAAAAAAAAAAAAAAAAAAAATACTGTATACTGTATATACAGTATATACCGGGTATATATATATACAGTATACTGTGTATATACAGTATATATATATACAGTATATATATATATATATATATATATATATATATATATATATATATAGTATATACCGGGTATATATATATATATACTGTATGTTAATCAATATCAAATAACCCCCAACAACTACACCATCATGACAGTTAAAGGTTCAGCGCACTACCACGATAAATATTCATTTATCGAATATTGGATATCAATCTAATCATGTACAGGACCCAACAACACAGATCTTAAAGGACCGACCTCGCAATGCACTGTTCTTGACCCTATTAATAATAAGTAATATAATTCTTAACACTAATATCCCCAAAATTAAATTTATTGAAAGCATGTAATCCTCCCGTTATTTACAAAGCCGTACCCAAAACAATGTAATTATCTACTCATAAGGAATGGGTCCAGTAGCGCATAAGTATATTAACTGTATAACAAACAAACAAAAAGTAAACAAAAACATTTGCGTGCGATTCAGAACAAAGGCATCAGAGTCAAAACAACTATACCGGTACCGATATGTATAAATTATAAAGTCAGGTAACTGGTGAACATGTATATGCCATAACTAAAGCGAGTGAGCCACACCAACAGCAATAACAACAAATAGTTACAATAAATAACTACAACAACAACACTACAATAACAACACATGACAATATCAACACAATACCTTAATTGCTGTCATAAAGGTAAACATAATAACGATACAATTAGGCCATCTAAACCTCTTCAATACGAGAGGAGAATTTTAAGCTGAATCAAATCGTCTAAATATACGCAGAATCGGAGAAATATTCTTGTTGTATTTAAGGGGTGCCTTGAACGAGAAATAATTCCTAATAAGACATTCAGTACTATGAAGCATTTCTTCCTTTTATTGTTGATATCATCAGACAATTTTGGCCAATTATGGAAAGATTGGTGAGTCATTGACTTAATTAAGATAGTTTGTATCTCTTTGATAAATAAAGGTCCATATTTAACTGCACAACATTTTGTAATGATTGCCACAATAGCTGCATGACATTGCCAAATGGTAATGCTTAGAATTACGTCCTCAAATATTGAAAGGGTCAACTAGTCCTCAGTTACTTCCAGTCACACTTCAACATTTGCTCAAGGATTTGCCTGGTAATATTGTTCAGGTAATGTTCTTGTCTGGTATTGTTTTCTGATTTTTTTTTTCATGAGGGTTGTCGCCGAACTTTTGAAATCTTTGGATCCTTTGAGCAAACACCATTTACTGACAAGGAAAAGAAAACGTTTGGTATGCTCTGTTTGGCTTGGACACACTTCCTACTGCCCGCAATATTTTACTCTGAGCTATCTATCTGTTCGGTTCGTTTTGGTTAAATTGCTCAAGTATAGATATACGGTACCCTTTATCAAGAGAATGAACATCAGGGTATTACGACCATACATATTTATATTTCTGAACGTTTCAGCCTCATTCTAGTATTAATTATTAGGAATCTAAAATAAAAAAAATCTACTTACTTATCCTAGTAGTCTCTCTCTTTCTCTCTCTCTGTCTCTCTCTCTCTCTCTCTCTCTCTATATATATATATATATATATATATATATATATATATATGTGGTATATATATATATATATGTGTGTGTGTGTAAGATATACCACGGTGTGAGAATGCAAAGTTAAGTATGTCCTATTTATATTATGGAGAAATCTTACTTGGAGAACGTATTCCATTCCATTCCAAGTCGTTGGCCCCATATGCCAGAGTAGGCTATATAGGGATTTAATACAACTATTCCCACGAAACTCGAGTTGAATTGATTTAATTTAATTCTCCACCAGCCAAGCACGAGAGTTACATTAAATTTAAGTACCGGTATACTGTATCTCACAAATACACGTGAGCTACATAAATTATATATATATATATATATATATATATATATATATATATATATATATATATATATATATATATATATATATGTGTATATATATATATATATATATATATATATATATATATATATATAATATACTGTATATATATACAGCATATATATATAATATATATATATATATACTGTATATTTATATATACAGCATATATATATATATATATATATATATATATATATATATATATATATATATATATATATACAGTATATAGTATATATACTGTATATATATATATTTGCCATTAATGACGACAACAATATAAGCTTTATCCACGATAATATAAAACTAGAAGGGATATAATTTATGTACCTACCTACCTATCTAGCTCTCTATCTATCTATCTATCTATATACAACCAAAATAAAACAAACTTCTCCGACAAAAATGTTTAGTCATGTAATGTTCTAAAACGGTCAATAGCTATCTCCTCTCAACAAATGTTATCATTATGCTCAATAATTGAATTATCTCTGTTTTTGGACGCTACAAACGCACAATATAAATCCCCGTTATTTACTGGAAGAGTGACAAACAAGGTTAATACTGATGCAATGCCGTTTTGTTTGATGTAGCCTTCTGGCCAGAACGTGCGTATAATGAATACAGGCGCCTGAAGATTGGATAACATACCGGTACATGTGAAGAGAGGCGAATGAGCACGTTTTCTATGTGTAGGTATATAGTAATAACAATATTACTATGCATTGGTAGAGCACATAGAGAACGCGCTCATTTGACTCTCTTCACACACACATTATCCACTCTTCAGGGGCCTGTGGTAAAATAAACACAGGCATACGATACTTCATAAGGTTAAAATCAAGTTGACTAGTGGCGTACGGTACTATTAGAAACAATTTACTTGGGACAATAGGAACGCAATAATAGTCTTAATATCGTCAGCATGGAGGATTTGCGATATCAAAATCTTGAAAACTCCTGATATGACCTAATAAAAAAACAAAATAAAAAGTCCTGCGCATAAACAAACATAAATTCGTCGACTTTTGTTCAGTAAAGGTTGTGGTAGTGGGCGTATCGTCGCTTTGTTTACATTACTTCTACATTGTGGTTATGTTCCCGCCTAATTTTGACTTTTTATCCAAAATTATCCAATAGTCAGGTGTTGTTTGCCCCCTGCTGGCAACATATATGATGATGACAATAAGTCATGGGGCTTCGCCCCCCCTCAACCTATTATTGTATCCTAAGGTCGTTATATGTTGGCTAATGCATATCCAGGTAAAAATCTAGGGTCTGCCCGATTCGAGTTACGATATTTAATTACATTTTTCATTTTGTTCTTTCATATACCATGTTTTTATACAGTATACTAAGGCCTGCATTTTAGTATTTATCCATTATCAAGCATGTTTAACACATTGTTCCCCACTAGAGGGGAGGGATCATATTATGGTTGCCATAGGATACAGAATGGGTACCCCCTGTGACTTATTGAAATCAGCATCTATTTTGACAGTAGGGGGCCAAATTCGAGTTTTACCCCCACAATGATGGCGCCGCCGCCGTCGATAGGGAGAATTATAGGGATATATTTAATTTTACAGTGTTTTTATATACCGTTAGTGCACATATATTGTATTAGAGACAGTAATGACATAATATAGCAATGACGTATGCGTTATGACAAACCTTTAACTATCATTATAATCGATGGGTCCCATATCAGGTTGGTCCTAGACTAATACCCAAATCCTCCATTCACTGAATGATGAACAACAATAAAACACTATATTCCTTGAAAACAAAACAAATGTATCTTGGTAAATAAGCCGGCAAAATTGACTTTAAGTGGCACCCTTCATAAAACACATATTTACCGTGTCACAACCCCACTAACAGTATAGTCTATTTATTTAAGTGGTACCCTTCATAAAACACATATTTACCGTGTCACAACCCCACTAACAGTATAGTCTATTTATTTAAGTGGTACCCTTCATAAAACACATATTTACCGTGTCACAACCCCACTAACAGTATAGTCTATTTATTTAAGTGGTACCCTTCATAAAACACATATTTACCGTGTCACAACCCCACTAACAGTATAGTCTATTTATTTAAGTGGTACCCTTCATAAAACACATATTTACCGTGTCACAACCCGACTAACAGTATAGTCTATTTATTTAAGTGGTACCCTTCATAAAACACATATTTACCGTGTCACAACCCCACTAACAGTATAGTCTATTTATTTAAGTGGTACCCTTCATAAAACACATATTTACCGTGTCACAACCCCACTAACAGTATAGTCTATTTATTTAAGTGGTACCCTTCATAAAACACATATTTACCGTGTCACAACCCCACTAACAGTATAGTCTATTTATGTAAGTGGTACCCTTCATAAAACACATATTTACCGTGTCACAACCCCACTAACAGTATAGTCTAATTTATTAAGTGGTACCCTTCATAAAACACATATTTACCATGTCACAACCCCACTAACAGTATAGTCTATTTATTTAAGTGGTACCCTTCATAAAACACATATTTACCGTGTCACAACCCCACTAACAGTATAGTCTATTTATTTTAACCTGACGATTTCTTACTTGTTCACTTTGGGATGGAGAACTATATTTCTTACTTGTTCACTTTGGGCTAGAGAACTATATTTCTTACTTGTTCACTTTGGGATAGAGAACTATATTTCTTACTTGTTCACTTTGGGCTAGAGAACTATATTTCTTACTTGTTCACTTTGGGATAGAGAACTATATTTCTTACTTGTTCACTTTGGGCTAGAGAACTATATTTCTTACTTGTTCACTTTGAGCTAGAGAACTATATTTCTTACTTGTTCACTTTGGGCTAGAGAACTATATTTCTTACTTGTTCACTTTGGGCTAGAGAACTATATTTCTTACTTGTTCACTTTGGGCTAGAGAACTATATTTCTTACTTGTTCACTTTGGGATAGAGAACTATATTTCTTACTTGTTCACTTTGGGCTAGAGAACTATATTTCTTACTTGTTCACTTTGGGATAGAGAACTATATTTCTTACTTGTTCACTTTGGGCTAGAGAACTATATTTCTTACTTGTTCACTTTGGGCTAGAGAACTATATTTCTTACTTGTTCACTTTGGGATAGAGAACTATATTTCTTACTTGTTCACTTTGGGCTAGAGAACTATATTTCTTACTTGTTCACTTTGGGATAGAGAACTATATTTCTTACTTGTTCACTTTGGGCTAGAGAACTATATTTCTTACTTGTTCACTTTGGGATAGAGAACTATATTTCTTACTTGTTCACTTTGGGCTAGAGAACTATATTTCTTACTTGTTCACTTTGGGATAGAGAACTATATTTCTTACTTGTTCACTTTGGGCTAGAGAACTATATTTCTTACTTGTTCACTTTGGGATAGAGAACTATATTTCTTACTTGTTCACTTTGGGCTAGAGAACTATATTTCTTACTTGTTCACTTTGGGATAGAGAACTATATTTTTTTACTTGTTCACTTTGGGCTAGAGAACTATATTTCTTACTTGTTCACTTTGGGATAGAGAACTATATTTCTTACTTGTTCACTTTGGGCTAGAGAACTATATTTCTTACTTGTTCACTTTGGGATAGAGAACTATATTTCTTACTTGTTCACTTTGGGCTAGAGAACTATATTTCTTACTTGTTCACTTTGGGCTAGAGAACTATATTTCTTACTTGTTCACTTTGGGCTAGAGAACTATATTTCTTACTTGTTCACTTTGGGCTAGAGAACTATATTTCTTACTTATTCACTTTGGGATAGAGAACTATATTTCTTACTTGTTCACTTTGGGGCTAGAGAACTATATTTCTTACTTGTTCACTTTGGGATAGAGAACTATATTTCTTACTTGTTCACTTTGGGCTAGAGAACTATATTTCTTACTTGTTCACTTTGGGCTAGAGAACTATATTTCTTACTTGTTCACTTTGGGCTAGAGATCTATATTTCTTACTTGTTCACTTTGGGATAGAGAACTATATTTCTTACTTGTTCACTTTGGGCTAGAGAACTATATTTCTTACTTGTTCACTTTGGGATAGAGAACTATATTTCTTACTTGTTCACTTTGGGCTAGAGAACTATATTTCTTACTTGTTCACTTTGGGATAGAGAACTATATTTCTTACTTGTTCACTTTGGGCTAGAGAACTATATTTCGAGCTCATTGGCTGATGGTACGAAACAAAACAAACATAAATATAATTATAAAAATAGAAATAATAGATTACCGGTATAAACTTCAACATCCTCTCCTCTCTCTCTCTCTCTCTCTCTCTCTCTCTCTCTCTCTCTCTCTCTCTCTCTCTCTCTCTCTCTCTCTCTCTCTCTCTCTCTCTCTCTCTCTCCTCTCTCTCTCTCTCTCTCTCTCTCTCTCTCTCTCTCTCTCTCTCTCTCCTCTCTCTCTCTCTCTCTCTCTCTCTCTCTCTCTCTCTCTCTCTCTCTCTCTCTCTCTCCTCTCTCTCCTCTCTCTCTCTCTCTCCCTCTCTCTCTCTCTCTCTCTCTCTCTCTCTCTCTCTCTCTCTCTCTCTCTCTCTCTCTCTCTCTCTCTCTCCTTTATTAATATCTTAGCACGGTATCTCACTTTGAGAGTGACATATCAAGTATGTAGAAAAGAAGAGAGAGGGGGAGAGAGATTTACATAAACTTACGTTGATATACTAACCACACAGACCTTACGATTCATGCAAGATTTCCAGGATTTTTATCCTGTAGAAATAGCAGAACTACATAACAAGTAAGAAGAAGAAAAGGATGGCACAAAAGAAGGCTCTCTCCCCAACCACCAATCCCTCTAGCAAATCGCCGGACAATGTAGACATTTGACGTTAATGTCCTTGCAGAATTTGCATGAAAATATAACCTTGAATGAATTTAGAAAGATAGAAATGGGAAGTACAATTAACGCATGACTTAACATATAATTTTACTTATATTATATATTATTATATATTTTCATAAACTTTCATTGCCCAAGCTTTGTATTAACTTCAACATTTTAAATCTACATCACACACATCTTTTTAAGGTAGGCCTATATCTCTAGGTTTTTCTCAAATATGTAAATTGTGCAGCTGACTATTAATGCATTGGAAAGCAATTTCATTCATTAATTATTCAATAGGTGAAGAACTTCTTCCTTTTATCAAGGGGAGAAAGCGCAAGTTTGCAAAGCTCAGATGATCATTACAAGCTTGGAGAATAGTGAATGTGCTAAAATTGAGATTGATTCTTAATGCTCTATTGGTTTGTTTGCAGGGTTGGATATGGAGTGTTTTTCTCCAACAAAAAGCGATTGAAAACATTGTCATGGGTAGCTATGATAATATGTTAAGATCTATGTTCAGCTTGGTACCGTATCTCAAAGAATATGACAAACATAAATCGTTTTACCTCTTATAATATCATTTCTATCACTCCAACACAACATACAGTACAGTGACGAACACCAATGTTACCAATACATTTTCGAAGCTATCCCAAAATATATTTAACCTACCGTACAGTCACTCGTAAAAGTTCATGGACCTTACCTATTTATAATTACGAATTTATATCTATGGAAATTAATATATCAATACAATTATCTATATATCAACTGCAAAACTATAAATACTATCTAATGAGAAGGAACTTACATTTAAAAATCAAACCATATACCGGTAGGCTACCGGTAGTTAAAATTACATAAAGAATAACATAGGGGGTGTGTACATACCTAATAGTGGCTTACTTGGTATTTGCATTTATGAGGTTCGATTAAGCAGTTTTGGGTTTCCATATGAGCCCAAATTAGTGTCCGCAGGTGAACAGTACAGTTGCGGTCACACATTATGATACATTTTTGCCATCTAACTGATTAAACGGTCCTCTGAAATCCAATTATCTGATTAAAACGTTCAATGCAGGAGACTTTAACCTCTCAGATATTGATTAGACAAGTAACACAACACTCGACAATCCCACCTATGAAAGCGATATAATACTACCAAATAGTAACAGAAAATCCCTACACGAAAATTTCATTGACATAATCAACACTCACTCACTCTCACAGATAGTACTCGAACCAACAAGCACACAATCTGGCATAATGAGAAACAAGGCAAACATTAGACACGGGGTCACATTCAACATCTTAGATATATTTCTCACAAACAACAACTCTTTGATGACACGGACACGGGTAGGACCTGGCTTGAGCGATCATGACATGGTACTAGTTGACGCAAACATAAAACCTACCATACAGAAACAATTACCCAGAAACATTTACCAATACAACAGAGCTGACATGGGTGTCATCTCCCGGGAATTAGCTGAATATAGAGACACTTTCCTTGACAATGACCCTATGGCCATTCTGTTGAAATGAATTGGACCAGACTCCGCGACTGTATTCAAGACACATTGGACAAACACATCCACAAGAAAATTGTAACACATAACCAGTCGCCCAAATGGTTCAACAGACATCTGCACAGACTACACAGACACAAGGTAAAAGCATACAAAGCAGCCAAACGTTACAACGACACAGAGCACTGGGAATGCTACAAGAATTCACAGAAAACACTACAAAGAGAAATGAAACAAACATAAACTAAGTACACTGCCATTTGTCTCACAGACAACAAACAAAAACACACAAAGTTTTACAGCTTCTTCAAAGCACACAAACAAGACTCGACTGGTATAACATTATTACATAACGATTATCTGGTCACACACCCACAGAATAAAGCACATGCACTTAATTTGCAGTTCCAGTCAGTTTTTACACAAGAACAAGCAGACCTGCCGGAACTGTCACCATCATCACACCCGGTTATACCCCCACTGACTATACACCCCCAGTTCCAGTCAGTTTTTACACAAGAACAAGCAGACCTGCCGGAACTGTCACCATCATCACACCCGGTTATACCCCCACTGACTATACACCCCCAGTTCCAGTCAGTTTTTACACAAGAACAAGCAGACCTGCCGGAACTGTCACCATCATCACACCCGGTTATACCCCCACTGACTATACACCCCCAGTTCCAGTCAGTTTTTACACAAGAACAAGCAGACCTGCCGGAACTGTCATCATCACCACACCCGGTTATACCCCCACTGACTATACACACACGTGGTATCAAGAAACTCTTATCTGAGGTAGACTTTGACAAAGCGACTGGACCAGACAATATACCTTGCAGGATTCTTAGGACGAATGCTGCCATTCTCGCCCCTATCCTACGGGTTATATTCTCGCAGACTCTTAGTACCGGAGAACTTCCCCACGACTGGCTTTTGTCGAAGGTGACTCTCATTTTTAAATCCGGAGACAGAACCCTCCCAGTTAAATATAGGCTTGTTTCTTTAACCTCAGTTCCTTTCAAAATTTTAGAACACATCCTCCATAGACATATAATGGACCATTTTAACAACCAAAATATACTGACTGACTCACAGCACGGCTTTCGGCCCAAACGCTCGTGCGAGACTCAATTACCGGTACTTGTAATGACTCATGACATATCCCAGTCCCTAAATGACCCTAAAGTCAAACAAGTTGACGCCATAGCCCTAGACTTCGCCAACGCCTTTGATAAAGTCCCCCACTGTAGACTGTTAGCTAAACTGGATCACTGTGGAATACAAGGACCACTTATTCATTGGATTAAGACTTTCCTAACCAATCAAAAAAAATGCGTTGTTCTCGATGGCTCCCACTCATCTTCTGTTCCCATAACTTCAGGGGTACTCCAAGGCACCGTCCTTGGTCCCCTTCTCTTTCTCTAATACATAAATGACCTTCCATCATCGTTAACTTCTACTACTAAACTTTTTGCAGACAATAGTTTGTATACCGACCAATAGTTTATAGGGACGATTGCCGTCGACTTCATAACGCCTTAACAGCCCTTGAAGACTGGGAAGCCAAGAGGCAGATGACCTTCAGACCAGACAAATGCCACCACATATGTTTTACCCACTCCAAGAAACCTGTCCCCTTTGCCTATAAACTCCATAACACCAACCTTGATACAATCCATTCACATAAGTATTTTGGAGTCCACCTCTCAGCAGACATGAGGTGGAGCACACATGTGAGTAGCGTCAGGGCAAAAGCCAACAAAGCTCTGGGGTTCCTGCGCAGTAACCTAAGGAGGTGCAACGCAGACATCAAAATAGTAGCTTTTAAAATACTTGTTCGCCCACACATTGAATACTGTGACACCGTCTGGGATCCGCACACAACAACATCAATAAACTAGAAGCCATACAAAATAGAGTGGCAAGATGGATCAGACGTGATTACACACTACATTGGTCACTTTGCTTAAACAAGACATTACATTAGACACACTTCCAACAAGAAGACAAATACACAGACAACAAATGCTATACAAATGTAACAAACAATCTAGTAGACATAGAAAAAGACACATATTTACACCCTACAAACATACAATCCACAAGAGCCAGCCACAACCTAAAATACCTCACATACCAGGCAAGCACCGACATATTTGGGTACCGGTACTCATTTTCCCCCCGCAGCATCCAAGAGTGGAATCACCTTTCATCTTGTATAATTAACAGTCCCATCCTGATAGTTTTATAGCTAGGATCACCAAAAAAAAAAATCCTTATCCTCATCCTCATCCTTGCCATTAGCTCCTTAACTCCCCGCACAACCCCTGTATATCATGCTGCCCGTGTGCAGCCCTCTGCAGGCCCCAAGCTAAAGCTAAAGTAAAGCTAAAAATCTAAATGCGGCTCAATAAATTTCGAAAATGTATAGAGGGCATTAGTGACCGTGACTATTCCTAGGGCTGTTACAGACCTTGAACATATGAACTCAATGTTACAATTCCTATAAATGAAAAATATATGTCCCAAAGTTTATCTAATTTAGATATTCAAATTGCAAAGGTGAGTCAGGTTGCTCTACAGTCGTGGACATACATTTCAGGCCAATGTTTGGAGGATGAATTATGATACAATGGCGAACTATTTTGCTAAACTACCTGAGCCACAAATATCAGATTGCTGGGAATCACGTGCTAAAACTCACCATCTCGTTTCAATAATCCAGAGGTGTGCTAGTATTCATGACCACGTATTGAGATGGTAAAGTACTGGTACTGTACGAGACATACCGGTACTCAATATTTTCTTTAAATATTGGTTTGTTTTACGAGCACATGTTAGTCTTTGGAGATAACTCGTAAAGGTGGAATACCATGAGCGATTTAATGGCAAGTTCATGTCATCAACATTTTTATGGCCAGAATGTTGGAGGAATTTTACATTAATAATAATAATAATAATAATAATAATAATAATAATAATAATAAAAATTAAAATAATAGTTAGTTGTGTCTCAAAAAGCTCCACTTCTTTCAAAATTAATTCAATAACGCTCACAAAATATATACAAAAACAAACATACTCATTATAATGGCGAATTAATGGCAAGTTGTTGGAGAAACTCAGACACCAAGAGTGAGAGGGGTGGAAATGAGTTACTTGAGAAGTGCGTGCGGAGTTACATTAAGGGATAGACAAACGAATGAGTAAGTAAGAGGAACGTGTGCTGTGGAGGTAGATGTGCTGGAAAGTGTGAAAAAGAACACTTTGAGATGGTTCGGCCATATGGAACGTATGGGAAGCAAGAGAATGACTAAGAGGGTATACGAGAGCGAGGTGGAAAGACATAGAGGGAGAGGTAAACCGAGAGAGAGGTGGAAGGATGGAGTGAAGAAGTATATGAATGAAGGCGGTGCTGGTTGGTAGGAGGGGCGTTGACTGACTGGGGACAGAAGTGCCTGGGGGCGTTTCGTTCGTGGCCATCCCTTCGGGGATCATGGCGTCAGGCAATAGATAGATAGACAGATTTATATCATTAACTTTTGATGGTAAAGTTGTTGAAGGTATTTCGCATAAATAATAATCATAATTATTATTAAAATTATTATTATCATAATATTAATAATAATAACAATAATAATAACAATAATAATTATTATTAAGATACGCCTCGGAACCAGAAGTACCCAAGGCCGTACCACTTATCTACATGAGCGACAGTCCTTAACTGAGATGGGAGACTTAGATTAAAACAAAAACAGGATCTTCGGTTAACAAGGTTTACTTTACATAGGTATGGTACAAAGGTACATTATACAGTATATAAACTCAATTTTATAAAATGGTACAAAGGTACTGTATACAGTTTATAAACTTAATTTCATAAAATATATAAATAAGTAGTAAAAGGAGTGCAATTAATATTAAAAACAAGGTTACATGGGTTTATGAAAGCAAGCACTCTAAATATACAGTATACAATTGAAACAGATGTGAGTTTTTAAGCAATAGGTATTTAGTATGGGTAGATGGGACTCGTTAGTCTTACTCGGCAACCCATCTAGGGGAGACAACCTTATAAAAATCCGGGTGGATGAGACTCGTCAACCTTGGTCGACAGCTGTCTAGGGGAGTAAACCTTATACATATCCGCACTGTTTATCCAAGTGGAGCAGGTTAGTGGATGGACTAGCCGCACACCACTGTAGAAAAATAGTGCTAAAAAGATACATAGAAGGCCACGTAGTCGGACGGGCCTTAAGTTGACTGGTCAGTCCGATAAGTCTTTGAGTAAACTGGCATGCGTTATCCCTCTTACCGGAAAAGGTCCGCTTGGGGGCATTTTATGTATGGCCACCCTCATTAAGGGGATTAAGGTGTCCGGCAATAGATAGATAGATTTAGTATGCGATTTAGAAAATAGATAATGGTTAGAAACCGAAGTAGTGCATAGATTTAGGATATGTAATATTGATCAGGACGAGAACAGTGACATAAGAAATAATGTGTCAAGAGGATGTTGTAAGTCAAGGTAACATCATGAGCAAGGATAAACAGATGTTATTCACAAAGATGTCACATAATTTCGAATATCAGTGAATCAAAATTTATTTTTATGAGAGAGCGTATTAATGTTTTGATGATTTGACTTGAATTGTAAGTAGAGACTGACTACAGAAACAATATTAAATTGAATGTAATCAAAGGTCACAGTGGCCAATATTTCTCCCAGGTGTATTCTGTCTCTATGCCGTCGAGGGGGGACCTGGCTTTGTACTGGTACTTCTTTTTCTTCTTCTTAGTCTTCTTCTTCTTCCTCTTGTGTTAATCTTCTTAGTCTTTACAGGAGGGAAAGGGATGCTGGTCTCTCCTAAAGGCTCGCAAGGGACCTCGAACAAGTTTATAGCAGAACAGGGAAACCCAAATTCTGACCCAGAACAGGACTTGCTAAAGTCTATGTGGGCCTCGCAAGGAATGCTGAACAAGGTTTTCTCACAAGGGATGCTTAAAGAGAGTGCCTCGTAAGGAAGGCTGAATGAGGGTACGGCCAGGCAGGTTTGGATGTTGTTGGTCGCTGTTGTGTCTCCCAAGGGAACCTAAAGGAGAGTACCTAAAGAGGGGAATCCTAGTTTAGGTGAGGTTGTGAGCTTGCCTAATAGTTGTTCCTGGCACTACTTGTTCATCTTCTTGCTAGGGCGGCTCTTGCTGGTCTTGAGAGCGGGGTTGGGGCAGCTCTTGTACCCTTGTAGTGCTGGCCTTGTGTTCTCTTCCTTAAACTCTGCTCCATCGGCAGGTGAGCTACCAGCTGTGCGATGCAGGTAGCCGTTGGGGGGCGCTCTGACGTCACAAGTTCTGTGATTGGCTGTGGCGGCATATAAGGGGTGGCTGGTGTCGGTGGAAGCTCCAGATACAGGAAGATACCGCAGTGGCCCCCACTGCGGTATCTTCCTGTATCTGGAGCATCGCCATTCCTTTTCATAGTGTTTGAGATTGGTGTCAGCGTGATGGTGTTGGTAGTTTATCTGATTCGCTCTTTTCCTTTCTTCGGCATAACAACAATATTAATAATAATAATAATAATAATAATAATAATAATAATAATAATAATATTAATAAAAATAATAAAAATAATATTAACAATAATAATAATAATTAAAATAATAATAATACAAATATTAATTATTATTATTATAATTATAATAATATTAACAATAATAGAAAAGTCGGCTACCCCCAAAATGGGGATTGGGCCTGAGCATATAGATAGATAGATAGAAAACTTATTTGTTCGTCAAAAAAACGCCATTTATTTCAAAATAAATTCAATAGCGCTCATACAGAAACAAACATTCGCAAAGAAAAAAGTGAAAGTATGACGATAAGACCACAGGAATAAGCAACTAGAGTGATACTTGGTTAATTTTCTTAGGGGATTGAACAAATAAAAAACTTTATTACAGAAGCTTTCGCACCAGAATTGCCCGATGTATTCTGATTACCTTCAGACCATTGTATTCAATTTAGTAACTACCCAGTACCGTACTTGTCAGAGTAAGAGAGATAAATCAAATATTTTTTAATCCTTCGATACTTGAAGGCCCTTCATAAGCTGAGAAAAATTACTAGCCAATAGTATTATTAAACGTAAGAAAATGCTGTCTGATTGACGGGGTTAAAAGTAAAAAGTAAATATAATTGAACAAATATTTATTTCCGATCTTCCCAACTGTACCTCTAGGCCTATCCAAGTATATGCTGATGACTTTACACTATTCAAATACCGTAGTTTTTCACAACGACCCCCCATGCAATTACTCCAAAACTTACATGACGAGGCCATAGCACGCCTATCTTCTGATATCTCAACTATTTACTATTGTGGTAGAGAGAATCTTGTCACTTCAAATATTTCCAAAACCCAATTTTCATCTATCTACACATCCAACTTTTCCACATAACTATGCCTTACTCTTCAAGAGTGTGTAAATCTACGCTTCATTTTTTCTCAACATTCTTGGTATTTCGTTTACTTCTGACCTTTCTTGGAAAGATCAGATTACCTAGAAGTTAGGTATGCTCAACTGCCTCTGTGGGTTCTTCACCCCTTCAAAGCTTCTTTCTTTGTACAAGGGCACAGTGTGCCACTGTATCGAATATTGTTTGCAAGTGTGGGGAGGCTCCACCCATACTGCATTTCTCGAAAGGGCAGTGTCAAAAGCATTTTGTCTCATCAATTCACCTCCTAAGGCTAGAGACCCTATAAAATAACAGAGAGATTGGATAGCCAATTTTTCAACCAGCGTTCTATTGGTCAAATTTTATGCACGCCATTTTGGTGCGAGGGCTTGTGTTATGATTGGACTTTACGGTACTTAGCATATATCGCCACCTACGCTTGATTTTGCCATTATTTCAGCAAGTTCATGTTGGAAAACCGGGAAGTGAATACTCTGCCAAAAAGTCTCTGTCTTCTGTATTGAGCCAAGATTTTGTTATACCAATTGCGTCATAATTTTCTGTAAACACTAGTTCCTCTAAATCTGAAAATGTATTGCATATGTTTCGAGCGTTTGCATGGAAAACCTTTAAAGTTGTGATTTTAGAACTCACAGAACGCTCTTCAATCGAATTTTTGTTTCTGGTCGGACCTATATTTTCGTTCATGGCTGTCCTCGGTCCTCATCGCTGGCGGTCCTCGGTTGCCTCTGTTGTTTGCTTGGCGTTGGATGATGCGTGTTAAGTTATACGGGGTTATGTGCTTCATATATCATGATCTGTAGACTTAATAATGCTGTGAGGCACGGCATACAAGTGCATTGATCGCTATCTACCCAATATCCAACTTTTCCCTAGATACACAGCAAAAAAATAATAGAACAAGGCGATACAATCACGCACGTCTCCTATGCATCAAGGTCGAGTTTGCGATGCAAGTAAAATGTAATATAATATGGCTATCGTATAAATACGATAGAATATGACTCTTTTGTGATCTCGTATGTCTCTGTGACGTCACGATCTCTCCTACAGCACGACGTAGGACGAGTAGATCGTATATTATAAGATTGTAAATAAGTTAAGTTATAAAAGGCCTAATATGCTATTAAGCAATATTGCCATGGTCTTATGTAGTATATATGAATTTATCGTATATATTAATATAATTTATCGTATAGAGCAACCTAAATGCGGTACGATAATTTGGGCTCCTGGCGGTTTGCCAAGGCAGCAAGGTGTGCTTTTGAGGTACGCCAGAGCCTTCACGAACACCAACCAGTTAACATCTAAATTTTTCGCCCTCAGTTGATCGAGCTTTTGTGCCTCTAATCACAATACACATACAGCAATACACTCAGCTACACCATCACGACGCTCTCATCGACATCATGACTGACTGATAGATAAGCATAAATTATAATAATCATGTCCATTCCCATGTAATCATTTATTCTTTCTTTAACTTGACTCGAGTCTTGGGACCGAAGTCTCGTTCCCCATTGTCCCCCGCCATATTGGGTAAAACGTTCTCCCTTGCCTCATTGCCACGTGGAACTATTGGTGAGTTAATTCCTGGCTAATATTAACCCTTATAACCTTATCCTATATATACATTTATTATGTGAGACCTTTGGATATAAATTAGCTTGTTTCAGATTGAATTCAATTTAGATATGGAGTAGTTTTCATTTAGATTGATTTTATTTGATTCATTATAGCTTAGTAATATTTAACTTCCATCGATAGTTTACCACATTGGTGCCCAGACCTGGGATTTAGCTACCAGTAGGGGATTTTTCTTGGGCAATGAGCAAGGGATTAGCCCAGGGATGCAGGAGCAAGGACCCCGGAGGGGTGGGGCTTGGCTATCTCCCTGTACCTCAGGCGCCGGTACCTCAGCGAATAGCCATAGTAGGGCATTCATATGCAACTAGGCTAAGGGCAGCTGACGGAGGTACTGAGTCGTATCGGGCGTCGGAGGTGGAAAGAACTTTCAGGCTGACCTACTTCGGGGTACCGGGAGCAACCGTTGATACCCTGAAAGCCTCCCCCGAGTGGGGGCAAGTGGTTCGGTTTAGGCCGCATATGATCTTTTTGTTTATAGGCGGCAATGATATACGCCCCGGTACAGTACCCCGCGAGTTAGCTGACGCAATCAAAGAGGTGGCGCTGGATCTGGAGCGGGAGTCCGGAGGGAGCTGCAAGATCGTGGCAATTGAGAGCCGGACGAGAGTCCGAGGGTTCTCAGCGGCGGTTCAAGCTAAAAAAAATCTGTTAACCGCGCCCTGAGGTGTCGGTTAATAGAAACGAAGCACCGCTTTGTTTCTCTCACACTCAGCATCCGAGACCTCGACCAGGATGGTGTCCACCTCGACTTAGACACCAATCAAGTCCTGTATGACAAGATTGTAGGGCTAACGAAGCGTTGGCTAGAGAGGGACGCCGGGGTTGTATCGATGCGCCTGCCTAAGTCCTGCTTCCCACCCATCATCTTTCCCCAGTAATTTTCTTTTCCGTTTCGGACTTCCTGTGACTATTATGACCTGACCTAAAAAAAAATCTTGTTCAATATGATCCATTAGTAGGTATTGCTATTTACTGTACTATTTTTTCTCCATAACATAGAAGTCCGCCGGTTGGCGTCTCTTAATTAGACTATTATTTGGCCGTTGTTTTTGTAACGTAACATTTAGATACATAGCCTATAGGCTCACATGCAAAATGGATAAAAACGATAAAGAGACACCGTCTAGTGGGGTGCTGATCAAAGCCCCTAAAAATCAAAGGGCAGGACTTCGGGGAGTATTAAATAGGCTAATTGTGGACGTCAACACTTTCATCACTACTGCTGAACTAGAGGAATTGGAGGCTAGATTAGAAAACGTCCAGGCTACCCTCGGACGTATTACGGCTCTGAGTTAGGTGATTGTGGCTGACATGATAGAGGAGGAAGAGATTGTTACAGAGTGTGATAATCGCGCCCTCTATGACGAACCTGTCTTTAGAGCGAAGTACCTATTACAGCGTGCAATCGCGAGTAAGAAGGGAGGCGATAATGAGGCCCATAGAAGGGCTGACCCAAAATATACTGTACACCTCCCAAAGCTCAATCTTCCTACATTTGGGGGCAAGTTAACTGAGTGGTTAGCTTTTTGGGACGTATTTCGATCTACGGTTCATGAATCCTCTTTGGATAATGTCCGCAAGTTTCACTATCTGAAGGGACAAATGGAAGGAGAGGCCTTACATTTAATAGAGGGTTTTGCAGTAGTGGGTGGTAGTTATCTTGAAGCGGTACACTTATTAGAGTCCACATACGGGGATAGAGAGCAGTTGAAGATGGCCCATGTCGTTGCCTTGTTGGGGCTCGCAGAACCACAGTATAAGGTTGATGAGTTGACAAACTTCAGGGCAAATATGGAGTGCCATACTCGATCGCTAGACACCCTAGGGCTTACCACGCAGGAAATGATAGTCATTATCTTGCGTCAGAAGCTTCCTATGGCAATACTTGATAAGGTAAGATCATTTGAACTGGGGGAGTTCAAAACTCAGTTCAGCAAGGAGATCAATAATCTACAGTTGAACAAAGGGAGAATGTATGTGTCGGGAGGGAGTGAGAATATGGAGAAGAGGGGAACAATAAGCATGACAGTGGGGACTAAAGTAAAGAAGGAGGGTGTGTATAAGAAACCTGCTCAGATTCTATGTAAGCTATGTAACAACAAACATAAATGGAGTTTCTGCATAAAATACCCGACAAATGAGACAAAACTAGCACAGGCGAAAAGATTGAAGCTATGTGTAGGTTGTCTAAGTGGGGAATATGGTAAGCAGGGACAATGTACTGCTACATACTTAAGGCCCTGTCGGCACTGCAAAGGACATCACTTTGATAAGTTGTGTCCTACTGCAGATAAAGTCAAAGACGTCAAAAATTAGGGTACTACAACTGTGGCACTAGGTAGCATGCAAGACACCACTATATTGCCCACAATACAGATTCCCATGGAAGTTAATGACATTAACAAAGTTTGTCGGGTACTTCTAGATCAAGGATCTCAACGTTCCTTTATAAAGAGGTCCGTACTAGTGGGATTGAAGCACCGAATCGTAGGGGCTGAGACTCTTCGATTACAGGGCTTCACAGGGGTTACTGATAAACAAGACTACGAGATAGCGGAGATTTCATATTTCTATCGTAAAAACCGGTACTTTATGACTTGTATCGTAGTAGACACCCTACCAGAATATGTATCTGTGGGTGTGAAGAAGGTGGAACACGCATTACGTAGCAAAGGGGTTAACTTGTCAGATCCCATGGGAAATCAGAGTGAGGTGCATGTTCTACTTGGTGTGGATCATTATTATGAAGTAGTATACCCTGGATTTAAAAAGATGTGTGGTGTAATTTTAATCCCCACTAAATTTGGATACTGCATGAGCGGAAAGGTGCATACTACACAGTCAAAGGTCCTGGTCGACACGGTCTCGATATATAGAGTCAATGTAACCGCGGCAGAGGAGTTGGGAAGGGAGGATTCCCAACCTAGTGACCCTAAGATGGCTGCCGAGTTCGACCTGGAATGACTGTGGAGATTGGATCACATAGGCATTAATCCTATGGAGACAGATTATGACTCGGAAGTTGCGCTACAAAGGTTTGACGAGTGTGTGTGCTACTGTGCCTCAGACAAGCAATATAAAGTTAGTTTACCCTGGAAGAACAGTGAGATAAGCCTGCCTACCAACTATGGTTTGGCATTACGTCGCTTGCGCGCATTGCAGCGGAAATTGTCTAACGAACCGAGCACGCGCCAGGCGTATGACGATGTATTTCGGAGTTATGAGGATAGGGGCTTTATAGAGAGAGTCGATGTCAGGGAACCGTGTAAGAAGGGTAGGGTTCACTATCTGGCCCATCATGGGGTAAAGAAAGACAGCGTCACCACACCAATACGGGTGGTGTATGGCTGTTCTGCCCACCAAGGTCAACAACCCAGTCTGAATGACTGCCTGTTGACAGGTCCGTCCATGGTGTCGGACCTGTCCCAACATCTATTGCGGTTTAGGCTGGGGAAGTATGCCTATACCAGTGACATCGAGAAGGCATTCTTGATGGTCAAGCTAAAGGAGGAAGATAGAGATGTTACCCGCTTTCTTTGGTTCGGCGACATTAGCGACTCTGAAAGTCCCATCATAATATAACGTTTTCGGGTTGTACTCTTTGGGGCCACTTGCTCGCAGTTTTTGTTAAATGCCACAATCAGAAAACATCTAGCTGACACTCATGAGGACACAAGTAAACTATCTCGCGGATTATACATTGACAATTTGCAGGGTACTAGCGATAGTCAAGATGATTTGTTGTATGCATACTGGCAAGCACGCAGATTGTTTGCGGATGCACATCTATTTCTCCGCGAGTGGGTTACTAATAGTGAAGATCTTCAGAGTTTAATACAAGTTGATGGTACGGCATCTCTTAACCAGGAAAATTCCAGAAATTTGGGGATGATCTGGCAACCTAAACATGACATACTAACTTTTCAAACAAGGTCTTTTGCTCAGCAGACAGGAGCGCACACAAAAAGAAGTATGTTGAGCAAAGTTGCGCAATTTTTTGATCCTTTGGGTCTAGCATTACCTGTTACCATAAGATCTAGGATTCTAATGCAGGAAGTTTGGAGACGTAAAATAGGAGGGGATGACAGTTTGCCCGAGGACCTGAATGATCAAGGGACATTGTTGTTGAATGAATATGCCATCCTATGTACTAAACCTATACCTCGTAAAGTGGCGGCGTTCGGTGACGTTACGTTACACACGTTTTGCGATGCTAGCGCCACGGCATACGGGGTAGCCATATATGTTGTTACTTCATTTGGGGCACATTTAGTTACAGCCCGGGCCAAGGTAGCCCCGGTTAAAAAGGTAACTATCCCTAAAATGGAATTGACAGCCATGCTGCTATTAGCACGTCTGGTGCAACATGTACGCGCAGCATACGAGAGCGAATTAAATATTGAAATCGTTCATGTATGGTGCGATAGTCAGGTCGCACTCAACTGGATACATAGCAAGAAGTCTCTGCCAGTTTATGTGCGGAATAGGGTAGATGAGATTAGAGCCCTTTTGCCAGACGTTGCTTATCATTATGTAAATACAAAGGAAAACCCTAGTGATCTCATAACTAGGGGTATAACGGCTAGCCAGTTAATGAAGTCCGAATTGTGGTGGCATGGTCCAAAGTGGCTGCTCCATGAAAGTGAATGGACTATATGGCATACTGTTGGTGAGGGACTTCTGCCACTGGAAACAGTGGCAGTTACAGCCCAACCAAATGAGCCACCGGGTCCTATCATGAAGTGGGCAAGATTCGGTGACTATAATAAACTAGTCAGAGTTGTAGCTTGGGTGTTGCGATATGTATCCAATCTCAAGCTTAAAGTAACGGGCCAACTCTGCAACAGGGGTCACAACATTGATGCTCGTGAATTTAAAGCAGCTGAAGTAACTTTGATCAATGGGTTCAAATAGAAACCTTTTCCAATGAATTAGAATCCTTGAAAGGCTCGAATAAGACATTAATGCCTAATATAGTGCGTCAACTAAGGTTGCACCTAGACAATGGCCTCATCAGGTGTGAGGGTCGCCTGAAGTGGTCGGGTGTACCAGACGGCACAAACCGACCTATACTTATGCCAACAAGACATTACGTTACTGATCTATTGATCATACGTGCACATAGGGAAGTAAAACACTACGGGGTATGTCATATTATATCCAATTTACGTCTCACATGGTGGATACCCAGGGTTCGACAAGTAGCTCGACGCGTAGTACGAAAGTGTGTAATATGCCAGAGACTAAAGGGTAAACCGTATGCAACTGGACCAGCTCCACCCCTACCTGAATGCCGTGTAAAGCATGTAGTACCTTTCCAAGCGGTAGGATTAGATTACACAAGGGCATTGAAGACGAGGGAGAGTGAGAAGGTTTATATATTATTGTTTACCTGTGCAACGTCTCGAGCGGTACACCTAGAACTATGTGATAATATGTATAGCGAAGAATTTATACTGGCGTTTAGACGGTTTTGTGCCCGTCGTTCATTCCCTCAACTCATTCTTAGCGACAATGCTCCCACTTATGTCCAAGCATCAAAATATCTAAAGGATATGAGTAGTGATCCTACTATCATCACTTTTTTGGGAGAGAAGAAGTGCGAATGGAGGTTCATTCCAGTTAAGGCACCTTGGTTTGGTGGAATGTGGGAACGGTGTGTCGGCATAGTAAAGTCAGGACTCAGAGCGGTTGTAGGACGTGCTCTATTAAAGAAGAGTGAGTTGACGACAGTCCTCACAGAGATAGAGGCAGTCGTGAATGATCGCCCGCTTACATATGTGTACACCGACCTGCAAGAACCACTACCATTAACGCCAGCTCACTTGCTATATGGAAAACCATTGACTGCGTTTCCATCTGATTTTCAGTCCATAGTAGAGTTAGAGGATCCCTCGTTGTACTCTGAGGTAGCGGTGTCTAAGAGATACCAGTATATATCCAGGATAATCGAGGATTTTAGGAAACGGTGGATTAGTGAATATCTGCTAGCATTGAGGGAAAGGAGTGTTACTCCCTCTGGTAGACCAACGGCACCTACAGTTGGTGAAGTTGTTTTAATTAAAGAAGATAGTCCTCGTTTATACTGGAAATTAGGCCGCGTGTTGAAGGGGGCAGACTCTGTAGAGCGGGTGGCGCTATTGAAGACAGCCACTGGAACTACTGTTCGTCCTATCGCACGTTTGTACGCTTTGGAGCTCGATTCCGCATTGCAATCTGATGCTCCACCTGTTATTGCTGGGTCCGAGGATTCTCAAAGGAACGACTCACCTCTTACTGATGGTGATCATTCTCGGACCGGGACGCGTCCCAGACGCGCTGCTGCTGGCGCCGTTGACTTGTGGCGTCAGAAGATAGCCTCTGGGCAACTTTAGGTTTAAGGTGGGGTTCAGGTCTTTTTTGTGGGGGGAGTGTATCGTATAAATACGATAGAATATGACTCTTTTGTGATCTTGTATGTCTCTGTGACGTCACGATCTCTCCTACAGCACGACGTAGGACGAGTAGATCGTATATTATAAGATTGTAAATAAGTTAAGTTATAAAAGGCCTAATATGCTATTAAGCAATATTGCCATGGTCTTATGTAGTATATATGAATTTATCGTATATATTAATATAATTTATCGTATAGAGCAACCTAAATGCGGTACGATAATTTGGGCTCCAGGCGGTTTGCCAAGGCAGCAAGGTGTGCTTTTGAGGTACGCCAGAGCCTTCACGAACACCAACCAGTTAACATCTAAATTTTTCGCCCTCAGTTGATCGAGCTTTTGTGCCTCTAATCACAATACACATACAGCAATACACTCAGCTACACCATCACGACGCTCTCATCGACATCATGACTGACTGATAGATAAGCATAAATTATAATAATCATGTCCATTCCCATGTAATCATTTATTCTTTCTTTAACTTGACTCGAGTCTTGGGACCGAAGTCTCGTTCCCCATTGTCCCCCGCCATATTGGGTAAAACGTTCTCCCTTGCCTCATTGCCACGTGGAACTATTGGTGAGTTAATTCCTGGCTAATATTAACCCTTATAACCTTACCCTATATATACATTTATTATGTGAGACCTTTGGATATAAATTAGCTTGTTTCAGATTGAAGTCAATTTAGATATGGAGTAGTTTTAATTTAGATTGATTTTATTTTATTCATTATAGCTTAGTAATATTTAACTTCCATTGATAGTTTACCACAATGGCTATGATATACAATACGGTAATATAATGAGTGTTGCAGGGGCAACACTGAGGCTAAGAGTGTTGTAAGTTATAAATTTAGGAATGATACCGAACAAGTGACAATCGCCCAGCTAATAGAATGTTGCTACTGTTGCCTTCAAACATAAGTGGTGTAATACTTGCTTATCCTTAGCTTGCTCTCTACATATTGTTATTGTAATCATTAGTGGAAATCCAAAAACTCCTATGACTTAAACTGCTTCAAGCTACGTGTGACCAGACATTTTTACTCTAACGTACCTTGAATTTGGCTCTCTTTCACTCTTTCAAGTTGTGGAGGGGGGGGGGGGGGTTACAGACAGCTTTGCCTTTTGTCTCCTTCATACACATAAACATTAAATAATTACAACGCGTCTAGAAATTGTGACCCCTAACCTCTTTTAACTGAGTGCTGTAGCAAACGGACTATACGTTTCCACACCTATTTACAATTTTACTCTTTCCAAAGTCCAAACAGTAATATACCGGTATACCAGTGTCTGCTCTACTAATCAAGTTCTTTCGTTTTTTGAAGAGATGTTGGGGACCGGCATTGCTAGACTCGCCATAAGGAATACCGGTAGATTATCCCCTTGAGGATTATGACGGGTTTCAACAGTTAATTCTGGCTATATTTAGACGATTCTATTCAGATTAGTAAAACGTGTGTGAGCTAGAAAGTTAATTGAGATAGTTTGTACCCCTTTAATTTCTGAGATCCTTACGAAAATTGAATAAACTCGTCCAATGATAATTTTGTATTAAAAGTACCGTACGCCCTTAAATACTGAAAGAGTTGTACAGTACCGTACGTCACCAATAACTTCGTAAAATTGTGTCTAGTGTTAATCAACCCTGAAATAATTCCTCGGAGACCGGAAAGGAGTCGGAGTTTGTCACTTTGGTTCTTTGGTTTTTGTATCGAGAAAGTAGGACACGATGATTTGTTCTTCATGTATTTCACTCTCAGCCTTTTCATTTTGTCCTGTTTTCTTATTATAAATTGATGGTTGTAATTATTAATGTTATTATTATCATTATTATTATTATTAGTAGTAGTAGTAGTAGTAATATCATTATCTTTTATATTTATTAGTATTTGTTTATCTATTTTAACATAATCATCATCACAAATAATATTCGCGGTACTGCTTATACTTCAATTATTGCTTCTAGATTTAGTATATTTCATTTTTTTTTCGAGATCGACTGTGGCCAGGAATAATAATATTGTCTTTAGAAAGTAGTAGTTTGTGAGGAAGATCTACTATACGGTATAGATATATAATGCTAGTACAATATAGATCTACTATACGGTATAGATATATAATGCTAGTACAATATAGATCTACTATACGGTATAGATATATAATGCTAGTACAATATAGATCTACTATACGGTATAGATATATAATGCTAGTACAATATAGATCTACTATACGGTATAGATATATAATGCTAGTACAATATAGATCTACTATACGGTATAGATATATAATGCTAGTACAATATAGATCTACTATACGGTATAGATATATAATGCTAGTACAATATAACGACTGATGTATGCTATTAGTTGTAAAAGTGTTGGAAGTCGGCATAAACATAATTTTAAGCAGTTATGTTTATGTTATGTTAGGGGAGGTGTGGTGGAGTGGTCTTGCCACTGGCCTGGTAATCCAAAGGTCCCGGGTTCAAATCCCGATGTATCAATGGGAAGATATTATTGGGATGGAATTTGTGCTGTACCTAGTATTAGTGCATTACCACAAGCCCACCGAAACGTCAATAAAATACCCTCATTGTTCCCTGATTAAATAGCACTGTATGAATATTCCCATATTCAAAATATACTATAGGGGTGCAATGCCTGGTGAGTTATCTGCTCCACAGGTGGCGTTGTGTGTGTGTAAGTGTGAGAGTCCGAGTGTAGGGGGTGAGACAGTGAAGCACGGGAACGAGGTGGCTTCAGAGATGGGGTCGTTTCGGGCCATGATTGAGCACCGTGCCTCATGTGAAGGCAAGATGGCAGGTGCTCGTTGTACTCTACGTGCTTCACATGTCTCACTCCCTAGACTGGAACAAGACCTCACGGGCTTCACTGTTCATTGTAAAGCGGTGAATGTTAAGGCTCTCAGCCTATGCCCGAGAGGAAGTAAGTTGGAATATTTAAAAAAAAAAGAGATAAAGCGTAAATTATGTCCAGATATATGCAAACAAATTATGTCCAGATATGTGCAAACAAATTATGTCCAGATATGTGCAAACAAATTATGTCCAGATATGTGCAAACAAATTATGTCCAGATATGTGCAAACAAATTATGTCCAGATATGTGCAAACAAATTATGTCCAGATATGTGCAAACAAATTATGTCCAGATATGTGCAAACAAATTATGTCTATCTATTTATGTATTGAACAGACGCTTTGATCCCCCAGGGGTGGACACGAATTAATCGCCTCCATAGTCCTAGGCAATTTGTTCGATTCTCTTGCTTGGATTCGGGAGTGTTGCTAGCCCAAATACCATATTCTGACAGATTAAAATTATGTAAGATAGGAATGATAAGATCAAATAATTATGAAATTTACTGTAGTACCGATACCGGGAACATAATGACGTGATTAAGCTTAAGGGGAGGTTTTTAGTAAAGCTCCATCAAGCTTTACAACAATACCTCCAAGACGGGGGCCCCCCCCCCCCCTTCCAGATAGATATGTAGGCCTGCATTTTTCGGAAGAATTCAGTTCCGAACGAATACCGGTTCCTAGTAAATTACAAGCTCGCTATCGCTCGCCATGAAAATATCTACACCTAAATGGCACGAAAGGTCTTAACATTTACATAAATGGGGCGAAAAGTTTTACAATTGCCAAATTAATGGGGCGAACATTTAACAATCTCAAAACTAATGGGACTAAAAAAGTGGGAGAAGGGTACCCCCCAAAACAAAAATCTTAAGTTAAAATCTCCCCTTAGAGTTACGAAAGAGTATTGCTCTGATTAGCCTCAAAACCTTGACCAGTAATAATGCGGCTCAGTAGAGATCCATGAAGTAAAGTTTACGTATACCACAGAAGGGAAAGAGAAATGATGAAACAGTACAGAAGCCGAACTAAATTTACGAGGCGACACATTACACAGCTGTACAAAAGTTATAATGTTGTAGAATGGCGTGCACCAGCAGCTGGTACCGTACACTACTACTGTATATGATAGGCTTGAGACATTCAACATTAGGCTAATTGAAGGAAAACTCCGACCCGGGGTATATGGCTCAAGGTAAAGCTTCAAATATTACATCAGCGTATAAGAGTTGTTAAATTATCTAACACTAATCACTGCAGGTGACTGTATAATTTACCAGGCGATAAGTAAGAAGATATGTAAAGTTAATGTTATGACTAATGACTCTATACAAATCGTGCGGAAAATGTATTGTTGTGGACAAATTAAGGGGTACAACACTAGAGCATTTATCGTTAAATTCTGATCTGAAACTTCATTCCGGCAACTTTTAGAGTCTAGGTTGCTTTACTAATGACAACTTCACTGGATTAAGCTTAGCATAGGTGACAGACTTCTTATCAAAGTGTATTTCAGAATATACCAAATCAGAGTAGCAAGGGAAAATAGGGAAAACGTTTTCGAGTGACGTATCTTATCCTACGTCTTGGTGGTAATTTGTATGCTTTGTTTAATAAGTATGGAGGATTATTCTGGCGTTGGCCATTTTCGAGCAATGTATTTTAATTGTCCCCAAGGCTAACAAAAACGCTTTCCCAGACTTCCTTCAAAGAAAAAAAATATATATATATATATATATATATTTGTACAATATTAAATAGAAAGACATGTCCCGGCAGAATGCCGAGTTCTTCTAAGTTACAGGCTCGCGACTGCGATCGCTCGCCCAGAAAGAAAATAGACAACTGAATGGGGTGAAATATCTTATTATCTCCAAACTAGTGGGCTGAAACGTATTATCGCTAAACTAATAGGGTGAAGCGTCATAAAATCTCCAAACTATTAGAGCGAAACAGGGGAGTTTCAAAGAGACTCCCCCAAGGACCAAAATAGGGTAACACTGTAACTACGTACACAGTCACGCTAAAATGTCATGTTCTGCCTCCATTATATCATCTCCTATTATGTTCTGCCTCCATTATATCATCTCCTATTATGTTCTGCCTCCATTATATCATCTCCTATTATGTTCTGCCTCCATTATAATTATCATCTCCTATTATGTTCTGCCTCCATTATATCATCTATTATGTTCTGCCTCCATTATATCATCTATTATGTTCTGCCTCCATTATATCATCTCCTATTATGTTCTGCCTCCATTATAATTATCATCTCCTATTATGTTCTGCCTCCATTATATCATCTATTATGTTCTGCCTCCATTATATCATCTATTATGTTCTGCCTCCATTATATCATCTCCTATTATGTTCTGCCTCCATTATATCATCTCCTATTATGTTCTGCCTCCATTATATCATCTCCTATTATGTTCTGCCTCCATTATATCATCTATTATGTTCTGCCTCCATTATATCATCTCCTATTATGTTCTGCCTCCATTATATCATCTCCTATTATGTTCTGCCTCCATTATATCATCTCCTATTATGTTCTGCCTCCATTATAATTATCATCTCCTATTATGTTCTGCCTCCATTATATCATCTATTATGTTCTGCCTCCATTATATCATCTATTATGTTCTGCCTCCATTATATCATCTCCTATTATGTTCTGCCTCCATTATATCATCTCCTATTATGTTCTGCCTCCATTATATCATCTATTATGTTCTGCCTCCATTATATCATCTCCTATTATGTTCTGCCTCCAATATATCATCTATTATGTTCTGCCTCCATTATATCATCTATTATGTTCTGCCTCCATTATATCATCTCCTATTATGTTCTGCCTCCATTATATCATCTCCTATTATGTTCTGCCTCCATTATATCATCTATTATGTTCTGCCTCCATTATATCATCTCCTATTATGTTCTGCCTCCAATATATCATCTATTATGTTCTGCCTCCATTATATCATCTATTATGTTCTGCCTCCATTATATCATCCTATTATGTTCTGCCTCCATTATATCATCTCCTATTATGTTCTGCCTCCAATATATCATCTATTATGTTCTGCCTCCATTATATCATCTCCTATTATGTTCTGCCTCCAATATATCATCTATTATGTTCTGCCTCCATTATATCATCTATTATGTTCTGCCTCCATTATATCATCTCCTATTATGTTCTGCCTCCATTATATCATCTCCTATTATGTTCTGCCTCCATTATATCATCTATTATGTTCTGCCTCCATTATATCATCTCCTATTATGTTCTGCCTCCATTATATAATCTCCTATTATGTTCTGCCTCCATTATATCATCTCCTATTATGTTCTGCCTCCATTATATCATCTCCTATTATGTTCTGCCTCCATTATATAATCTCCTATTATGTTCTGCCTCCATTATATCATCTCCTATTATGTTCTGCCTCCATTATATCATCTATTATGTTCTGCCTCCATTATAATTTCATCTCCTATTATGTTCTGCCTCCATTATATAACCTCCTATTATGTTCTGCCTCCATTATATCATCTCCTATTATGTTCTGCCTCCATTATATCATCTCCTATTATGTTCTGCCTCCATTATATCATCTCCTATTATCTCTCAAGTTAAAAAAGAAAGAAAAACAAAGTCCTCATCACACACGACTTAAGTTAAGGTTTTTACTTAGGAGGGTTTTTTCTGGTCCCCTTCTGCCTCATGTTTAGCCCATTTGTTTCGAGATTTTACGACGTTTACCCCATTAGTTGGACGATTGGACGATTTTGTTAGCCATATTTGGTCAGAGGATTTAATATTATTTTTGTTTTCGTTATTTTATTTACCTTCCTTGTTTCACTCCAATAACTTGTTGATTTCAAGATGTTTCGCCTCATTAGTTTGGCGTAAATAACTTAATAAAACGGTTCACCTCATTCAAGTGTTGATTTTCTTCTGAGCGAGCAAGCTTGTACCTTCGAAGAAATCTAGTTTCGTATGGGATATTTTTTCTATTGAAAAATAAATATATTTAGCTTGAAGGGGGTCTTGGTGTGCTCATTTTAGTTTGAAGGCATTATGTGAAGGAGTTTTAGTTTGAAGGCATTATGTGAAGGAGTTTTTGTTAGCCTAGAGGACAAACTAAAATACATTGCTCTAAAATGGCACAACACAAGCAGAACACTCAACAATATTTGGTAATTCTTCATAACTGGCCCTTCTCCCCCCCCCCCCCCTCCCCCAACCAACCCACGTTTTAATATATATATTAGACTAACTTGACTTAACGTACCTAGTAGGTTAACTTATAACACCCTACTAACCTTTACCTAACAGTTGCTAACCTTTACCTAACAGTTGTAACCTTTACCAAAATGCTACTAACCTTTATCTAACAGTTACAGTGCTACTAACCTTTATCTAACAGTTACAGTGCTACTAACCTTTACCTAACATCTACTAACCTATATAATATAACACACAAATTATATACTGTAGAGGCTATATATAAAACAGCTAAGCAGAGACATCACGCTCGATAATCAAAATGTTTTATCTGGTAAAATATGTCTTTCCTATCCAAATGGTATATATAGCTTCAGAACTTCATAAAGTATAATCTAGAATGGTATTTAAGGCAAAATGGCGGAATGTCTAATTCTGAAGTATTACGTAATATTTAAACACAAAATTATAAAACCCCACAAGAGGTCGGATTAGATAGGGTTAAATCCATGAACTACGAATTTCGCAAGGCGTGTATATGGAGTGATTATGGGTGATTTAAGTGGATGGTGAGTGATCATGGGTGGATAGAGTGGGTTATACGGCATAATATGGACCCGTTCGGTTAGATTGGGTTAGGTGAGGGTATATTAGGTTAGGTTTTTATTAACCCAATTAGTACCAGGGACGTTCTTTTCATTATATTTTGGCAACTATTAGACGATTATAGTTAGCTTAGGAAGGACCTCTAGTAATAATGAGACTTTAAAGTATCTCAACCAACCCTTTTAACTATCACATATCCTTCCTAAGCTGCACACTATCGTCTGAATATAGCTAGCATAAAATATAACACACATCGCTGGTACTCAACGGGTTAAGGCCAGTTAGGCGAAGATGATCAAAATTGATCTCAAATACCTTGAGACCAGTAGTGCAATGTTGTGATGAAGTACTTTTGTGATGAAGTACAAAACTCAAACAATTATATTGTTATTACAGTACAAACACTGAAACGTATAATAACGCAACATAGTAAAATCGTGAACTGGAATTTAGGGAAAATTTGAAAGCATAATTTTCATTCATTGGCGAATTATTTTGATAAATTGATTAAATCACTAAAATCAAATTAGTAAAATTCACTAGTTAGCGTTCAACGCCTTGTTTATCATTAGAAGGTGTTCAGGTATTTCCAACCACGCTGCCACATTTGTTAACTTCACTACATTAAAAACTTTCGAATTAATGAAATATCCCAAGCAGAATATTTAGATTTAGGACATTGGATACGATACACCCTTCCCAAACAACTTAATCACTTGAATTCGGTGTCATTGTCATTTTATTCTGGCTAATATCAGATGCTAACATTTTGCTAGGGGAGAATCTAAGAGAGTTAAATATAATACATGTCAACTATTTTTGCCGAACAGGCTATTCCTAATCTGAAAATATAAGTCTATGTTTGCCATAGTAAACTAAATATGCCGCGCCAGTATTGAAGGGGTTAAGCATACTGCTGTAGGCTAAGTACAATACCGAGAACAAAATAGTATGGCTGGAACTAAGTACAATACTGAGGAAAACTAAGTACAACACCAAGAAGAAGAACACATGTGATATAGTACAATACCGAGAAGAATAAAAGGCTTGGACTAAATGCAATAAGGCTGAGATTAAGTACGATACGACTGGAAGCAAGTACAATTATGGGTGAGTACTAAGTACAATACCGAGAATATATAGGTACAAAAAGACCTGGGACTAAGTACAATACCTGGTAGTGGGACGTGGGCGCGACGACACATGCTTGGCTTGGTGCCTTGCCAGAACAACATTTCCGCGGCCCCCACCACACAGCACTCAACAGCAGTAGCAGTAGCAGTAACAGCAGTAAGAGAAAACAGCTGTATTAGAACCGCTCAGTCGGAATACGAGTTCTTGCCACAGGTGAAGGTACTGAGGGATAAGCCTTTACAACGGCACCTAAAACAGAGTCGTGTGTGGGATTCAGAAGTTGACTGTCACCATCGCTTCAATCCAGGACAACACAACTACGAATTCCTTTCATGCACTTCATCTCTCACTGCACTAGCTTAAAGTTTTGACATAACTCGAGAAATCAGCTGAGTTCCACGTCTTACAGTAGAAGGTGAAAATATAGCTACTATTTTGTTTTTGGTGAAAACAATACTAGTTTGACTTGACTTTCATGTTTTTTCGTCACAAGCTTGTTGTTAGTTCAAGAACGGTGATGCATTAGGTTGAATATGAAAGGAATCTGCCATGTATTTACTAGTCAGTCTCTTACTTATACCCGAGTTGTTATTGTATTTGTTATAATCCAACTTAAATTTGTGAATTAGTAATATTCGTGAAAATTCTAAATGGCCTTCTCAAAAGCAAATAATTTATCTTTCAATTGCGGCGGGCGACTGAACACATTCCGAGAATTGGGTCATTCCTGCGGTTAACGATCTCCCTCCAACAAGTGTTCTCTTCCATTAAATTGTGTCCATGGTTATCACTTTGGGAGCTTATAGTCAATTATAACAACACACCACAGTACCACACAAGGTGGAGAGGGATTTCACTAGCTGAAGAAATTCTTGAAGATTATAAAAGTTTGCCACAACAGTTTGCACCCCTCCCCCCCCCAAACAAAAAACACATCTGATATTTTAACTGAGACAGGTTTTTTTTATATCGAATAATATGGATTGTCACTCGTCACAATATAATACTTTTCTTCCGATTGTAAGGGAATACAGTATTTTCCTCCTTGATTCCGAGCTATTTTACTTAGCAATATAAAATCGCCTGTCTTTGAATATAATCATATATTCGTCAAAGGTCGAACATCACTCCCAATTCCCGACACTGTCCCAAGAGTGCTGAACTTTGGCGAGAATGTGGCGCTGATTGGATCATTCAGCTAGGCCTACTTCATGTTTTTAATTGTATAAAACCGCTTGGAGGCAGTTCTTATAAGGTATGAACTCCCCCCAGTATCGAAAGGACGAACATGACTCCCCTAGGCATTGCTGCGGGAGCGCCGAAGTGCGGGGTGTTGGAGTCGAGAGAACGTGGCGCCAATCAGATCCTCTCTCTCTCTCTCTTAAGTCTCGAAACTGAATAACTCTCTCAGAGGCTGCTAGAATAAAATACAAACTCGACCCATTATCAAAAGGGCGACAGGACTCCCTAAAGGCCCCAACGTCACTGCCCTGGGAGCGCCAATGTAGGGGCTGCAAGAGTGCAGCACAGGCTGAGTTTCTTGGCAGCAGCAGAACCAACGCCCCTGTGTAGCCGCGACCGAGGACAAGTTAGCACTGACTCGCTCACTGCCACTGGGGGGCTGGGGATCTCGTCTCCCCACACTCACTGCCTTGCCAACCTGTGATGCTGCTGCCACTACCACAACTACGCCAATACTTCTTTTACTACTACCACTACCGCTACTACCACAACTGTTACTACTAGATCATTATTACCTTACTACTACTATTATAACAACGACTACCACTATCACTATACAACTAGGTCTACACTCACAACTAGTGCCACTTTCACAACTACTACCACTGTCACAACTATAATTACCACTATCACAAGTACTACAACTTACAACTACTAACACTCTCACAACTATTACCACTGTCACTACTAGGTAACTACTACTTGTATTACTACCACTGGTACAGCTAAACCTACCACTATCACTTTTTAACTGTACTATCACCGTAACTACTTTACACTACCATTATCACATCTAGACCACTATTGCTTTTACTACTAACACTGTCACAACTAATACCACTATCACTAATATAACTACTACTGTCACAACTACTATCACGGTCACTACTGTAACTACCATTGTCTTTAATAGTCCACTATAACTTTACTACTACCACCGTCACTACTATGTCTACCATACCAACGTCACAACTACTACTATTGCCAGTACTAGACCCCTATTACTTTTACTACTATCACTGTCATAACAACAACCTCTGTAACTACTATGACCAACATTGGTACTACTACTAGGCCCCTTTTACACTACTATCACTGTCATAACAACAACCTCTGTAACTACTATGACCAACATTGGTACTACTACTAGGCCCCTTTTACACTACTATCACTGTCATAACAACAACCTCTGTAACTACTATGACCAACATTAGTACTACTACTAGGCCCCTTTTACACTACTATCACTGTCATAACAACAACCTCTGTAACTACTATGACCAACATTGGTACTACTAGGCCCCTTTTACACTACTATCACTGTCATAACAACAACCTCTGTAACTACTATGACCAACATTGGTACTACTACTAGGCCCCTTTTACACTACTATCACTGTCATAACAACAACCTCTGTAACTACTATGACCAACATTGGTACTACTACTAGGCCCCTTTTACACTACTATCACTGTCATAACAACAACCTCTGTAACTACTATGACCACCATTGCCATTACTAGGCCACTTTTACACTACTATCGCTGTCACAACTGCTACCACTTTCACTACTACTAACACGGTTACTACTGACGCACTACTACTTGCACTACTATTTTTACTGATATCACTGTCATAAAACTACCCGTCACAATCACTATTACCGGCATAGCCACTACAACTATTAATATAACTACCACAGTCATAACTATCATTGCCACAACCACTGCCAGGACATCTACAGTACTATAATTAGAACTACTACCACTGCCACTTTCTGGTAAATAATTATTTCGACAAGGTGGACAAAAGTATTTATTGTAAACAAAAATAGCAATTTCGACTCTGTTAAGTTCTTTTCAAGTTCATAGAGAACTCCAGAGAGAGCCGATATTGTCATGACTTTACAATACAAATGCCTTTCGTTTTATGGGTAACATTTGTCTATTGCCACTTTCAACCATTACGACCAATCACCACTCTCAGTTACAATCACTACCACAACACCTATCAATAACCATATCACTATACCATACAAATTCTTTCATCTCATTATTGTTACAAATAGACGGATCTATGCGAGTCAAAAAATAACCGAGATAGATTTCGCTGCTCTGACTGCTAGAAGTCCTTCCTAAACTCCATGAAATCGTTTAATGTTAGCCAGAATAGAACGAACATTACGTCAATATACTGAAAAGGTTAACTCTTTCAGAATTTGAGGACGCGTATTTATTACAATTCTAACAAACATTATACAATATTAAGCAAATTAGGAAGTACCTCTAGAAATCAAATATATAAACTAGATCTCAATAAACCCTTTCACTCCAGCAGATTCTTCCAAAACTTAATGAAATCTCCTAATAATTTCCAGAAGAAGACCAGCGTCCTCGGATCCTGAAAGGGTTAACCATGTCACGATCTCTACTACCGAAACGTTCACAACCACTACAGTGGCCAGTTAGAGGTTCTGTAGTGAGAGAGAGAGAGAGAGAGAGAGAGAGAGAGAGAGAGAGAGAGAGAGAGAGAGAGAGAGAGAGAGAGAGAGAGGCCATCTTATTCTTTGGACAACATATTGGTGCCTTAGATATCAAAGAATGGGGTCATATTATATATTTGACCATCACATTAGTTTGGCGATTATAAGACGTTTTGCCCCATTATTTTTGGAGGTTTTAAGACCATAAGTTTTAAGACATATATTTTGATCCATTCAGGTATTGATTTGTTTTCCGGGGGTGTGACATCCAGTCTATATTTAAAAAGAAAAGGTCTGGGGAGCCATTTCAATTTAGCTTGAAGGAAGGCTAGTGGGGATTCTGGAAAATATGCTATAAGACTGCCATAACAATTATTTATCAATAAATCAATTCATTCATACATTAACCCCTACTGTACCAGAGGGTATTACCATAAATGTACCCTCCAGTACCAGACAATGTGGCCAAAATTGCTTCAGAGTCAAGAGAGAACACCCTCCCACCTCAAAAGTTGGAGGAGCACTGACCCAGCTAGCCTGTGGGAGCTTGGATCCAAGCTGAGAAGTGTTGACAATGTCTCAGAGCAGTGCGTACAAGTCATGGTACTAGGCACCGCTCGATACTGGCAGTTACAAGGACCGCAAATTATGGACGTACGTTATCCGTCGCTGGTACTGCCAAGTTACTTTTTATACTGACGGCCAACGTACGTCACTGGTATAGTAAGGGTTAACCCAAGGACTATGACACTCCTTCTGGAAAGTTTTACTGGGCAAATGCATCACTCCTTCCAGTTGATAGAACATTAAAAACAAAAAATGCTGGCAAAATGTAAGCAACATCTGATGAGGTGGTATTTCTTCTTACCACCACCTCCTGTCCTCCCCTTACATGTGTCATACCCACCCTCCTTCATTTCATAAACCTTTTAATTCCGGTACTTATGTCTCATTATATGTGTTTCCCCACTTCTAACTGAGAACAAAATTAAATATACTGACAGATTTTTAATATTATGACCACAGTGTGTGACTTTGCCCCTTGGAATTTTGTTTTCCCATGACAACCTACCACTATGAGCATTATTCACTATTTTACTTATTTTAGCGTCGAACATAGGGTCACACGAATAACAAACTTAATGGAAACTATTTCAGAGCACTTACTTCTTTGTGACTCTGAGAAGAAAATAATTATACTCCTGTTAAGTTAGCATGCTAATTGTTTCATAATATATTCTTCCGCAATACTTAGATTTCCTTTTAACCAAAAAAAATCAGTTCAATTCACTAGCAATGTTTGCCTTTACTAACTATCTGAGTAACTAAATTATTTAACAATAAATCATTGGCTATCCTGTCTTTCATAAATCTTACTTGTCTTGTAAAAAGTCTGCCGTGACCTCAAAAATGCTCGTGGTGTGGTTGTCGCCACCGTTTATACTGCAACCCAGGTTCGGCTTCTCTGCTTACGTTGCCACATCATCCAGATTTTACTCTCTCGGCATACCAGAGCTGGGGAAGAGCCAACCAGTCCTCTTCCAGAGCTATTATCTGCGTTGGTTCTGGTAACCGAGTGTGCTGCACCATGAACATTAACCGGAATGAATATAGAAAAGGTAGGTGAAGATGAATGAAGGGAAGTTTTTATTGGGTACATAGGAGAGATACTGGTAAAGTGAGAGAAATAGGGTGTCGGGGCTTGCCCGAACGTGCGTGATTTGAATATTTGGGCAGGGGTGGGTTAAGTGAAGTCGGAGCAAATGTGCAGTTTATTCTTTAAGGAAATTCAATATGACTTGCCAAGAAGGGAGGTTATGGTGATGAAAGTGAAAAATTGTCAATGTAATTTAGGACGATATAGAAGAAAATGTTTACTAAAAATGTGGGTGTTAAGCTAGTTAAAGGGAATCTATTCGGAAATATTTGTATGGTTAAATGACAAACACTAATTGGTTATTTTGTCAAAAGATTTGTGGTAAAATTTGGGTGGTAGGAGTAAAAACAGAAGTAATGCTAGAGAAAGAGCTATCTATCACCACCCATAACGAGGAGCGTCGCGCTCCTTGGTGCCGCTAGAAGAGCGGCGAACACATCAAAAGGTATCAAAAGGTAAGGTATGCTGATCATATAATATGCTTGCGCTGATTTCTCTTTTGAAGGTAACATTAATTAGAGTGTTTTTTGTGTATTTGAGCTGTATTTTGGCTGAGTGATGGGTGTAAACGAAATGATATGAACATTACAGTATATGGGTGAGTCTGTGGAGTTTCAAAGTATTTTTAGGTGTATTTAGGATTGGGATTGGGGACCTCTCTGTTGTCTGGATGAAGGAAGTTTGACCAGGGGCAAAGGGGGTTTAAGGGGGAAGTCGTCGCTTTTTCTGGACTTCCTTCTCCGTCATGTTTTGCCCCATTAGCTTTGAAATTTTAGGACATTGGCTCCATTAGTCTGACGACTTTAAGACATTTCACCCATTTATTTGCCAATATTAGGACCTTTCGTGCCATTTAAGTGTCGATTTTTTCCCGGTGAGCAACAGAGAGCCTGTAATTTTAGAAGAAACCGGCCGAAGGCTGGGCCTTTTTCGGTAAAAATGTATCTTGAAACCGCGTCTAAGGGGTGATTTTAAAAGCTTGATTGAGGTCAAGCGAGGAAACTGATTTTTTTTTTTTTAATATACATATAAAGAGATAAATAGACCTAAAAATAAACCCTACCTCCTAAATATTCTATTGAATATTTGGATAAAGTTATCATGAAAAGTCTAAAGTTTAATTAGTTGTTTTTCTGCAAGGTGATTCCAACATAATTGAGAGGGGGAATGTGGGCTAAATCATGGAGATGTTCTGATGTCTGGCATTCGAACCACTGAGTCCCAATATACATTTTTGTTCTATGTGGATGAGGGAGACAAACGGCAAAACTGCCTGTGGCGAGTGCCTCCACCATATTTGAAAGAATGACAGGGCCAAAATCAATAAATATTCGAGCCAAATGCCTGGACACACGGAGTTTGAAGCAATTTAAGTCATAGGATCAAGAAAAGATGGATTCAAGGAGAGAGTTCCAGAGCTCAGCTGTTGAATAGAAGAAAGATTGGGAATATAGTTTAATTCTTGGGTTGGAGAGTTGCACAGGGTAGGGGTGGGATTGTGTTGCAAGACGGGTGTACATACTCTATATAGAGGAGGTGATATACTTTGAGAGAGCTCTGACGAACACTGATTATTGTAATAGCGGTAGAATAGCGAGAGAGAAGCAACATTGCAGTGAATAGAGAGACACTGCACAGAGTCGGTAAGTGGACGTGAATTAATGAGACGAAAGGTTTTCTTTTCTGCTTTGTCAAGAAGTGCTGTGTGTGAGGATCCTCCCCACACATGTTAACAATACTCAATATATGGAAACACTGTGTCCATGTACAGAGCAAGAAGCTGTGCAGGGGTAAAGTACCTCCAGAGGCGGTTGATTACACCCAGCTTCTGGGAAGTTGTTTTTAGCAAGAGTGGTAATGTTGTCTTTCCAAGAGAGATCCAAAAACAAAGAGACACCGAGAATACTGAATGAAGATGAAGGGTTGATTTGTGTTGAAGTATAAGAGATAGCATTGTGGGAGTTCTTGACCGGTAAATAAATGGAGAAATTGGGTTTTTGGGGCATTGAAAGCAACAAGATTTTCTCTGCCCCAATTGAAAATGATTGATAGATGAGAAGATAAGTGTTCAATGACTTCATCAAGTGAGTTTTTGAGTGATTGCTTGCTGGGGGGTTCTGAAAATCTAGTTGAATAGTGTAAGGTAGAGCTATTAGCATATGAATGGATAGGACTGGAAGAACAGTTGAGAAGATCGTTAATGAATATTAGAAAGAGAACTGGAGATAGGACAAAACCCTGAGGAACACCGGAGTTGCTAGGTTGAGGAAGTGAGCGATTGCCGTCCGCAACCGCAGCTATGGAACGGCCAGAAAGGAAATTAGAGATAAAGGCACAGATGGAGGGATAGAAACCGAAGGAGGGTAGTTTAGATATTAAAGATTTGTGCCAGACTGTATCGAAGGCCTTCGATATGTCTAGTGCAATAGAAAAGATCTCATCGAAGTCCCGAAAGGAGGATGACCAAGAGTAAGTAAGATTTGAAAGAAGATCACCAGTAGAGTGACCCTTAACCCGGGAACTGCGGGGAGACTCTTAAGAGTTCCCCCGGCGGACTGCGGGGAGACTCTTAAGAGTCAGAAAAAAAAAAATCAACTTTTGACATCGAAAAAAAAAAAAAAAAAAAAAATATAATAATTATTGTTTGGCCCCTGGGCCATGCAAATTCTCAGTCCTCTACCTCCCCTCCTTCCCCACTTTCCTCCTCTCCTTCAGTTATCAGCTATTTTCCCAGTTATTCCCTTATTCTGAGGTATATTTTCGTGCTAACATTAGAAATCCGGTTGCAGGGTGTGGTCATCACTGATAGCAAGCGAATGCAAGAGAGAGAGAGAGAGTATCGATCGACTGTGTCTCAGTGGCCTTGGGGGAAATTGGCGGGAAAGCAGCTTGCCTCACCCCTACATTATACAACTCGCGGGCTATATCTCCGATTTTGACCATCCAAACGCTGTTTTCACTCGTTTTATTGTTGTTTCAGGTTAATACCTTTATAATCAACCCATAATAGGCGCATATGGATAAGTATTAATGCTATTAATGGTACAATGAATATTTTAGTGACGGAAACACCTCAAATACATGCGCACAGGGAGAGGTGTCTAATTACCCCCATGCGCACTTCAGAGGTTAAGGAAGCCATACTGGCGATCTGAGAGTAGATTATGGGAAGAGAAATACTAAAGAAATTTGGAAGCAAGAATAGTTTCAAAAACTTTAGAGATACAAGAGATGAGAGCAATTGAACGATAGTTGGAGGGTTGAGAGCGGTCACCCTTCTTTGGGACAGGTTGAATGAGAGAAAACTTCCAGCAAGAAGGGAAGACATTAGAGGAGAGACAGAGACAAAAGAGTTTGCTAAGGCAGGGAGTCAGTATGGAAGCAAATTTGTTTAGTACAACAGGAGGAACACCGACCGGACCGTACGCCTTCTTAGTATTAAGCCCAGAGAGGGTAGAAAATGCATCCTTAGAAGAGATTAGGATATAAGGCATAAGTAGGAGAGAGGGAGGAATAGCACCGGAATCATCCAAGGTGGAGTTTCTAGCAAAATTTGAGAGAAGAATTCAGCTTTGTCAGAGGAAGAAGTGATGGTTGTGCCATCAGAGTGGAAATTGGGAAAGACAGACGAGGAAGAAAAATTGTTGGAGAATTTTTTTGGCTAGATGCCAAAAGGCTTGGGAAGAGCTAGAGTTGGGTAGTTCAGTGCATTTATTATTGATGAAAGAGTGTTTGGCAAGTCAAAGAACAGATTTGGCTTGATATGGGCAGAAACATAGGAAGAATGAGATTCCTGAGTTTTAAGGCGACGGTACCGTTTAAATGCTTCCTCCTTGTTGCGGACAATAGTAGAACAAGCATGAGTAAACCAAGACTTTTTTGCATTAGACTGAGAGAATGAAAATGGAATGTATGCTTCCATGCCCGAGAGGATTACCTCGGTAATGCGTTCAGCACTCTCTGAGGTTCCCCTGCCACGGAAGCAAAAGTCATTCCATGGTAAAACAAAGAAGTACTGCCGAAGAGCCTCCTAGTTGGCATCGCCGAAGTGCCACAAGTGCCGCCGGCTAGGAGGATCGGGTGGCCGTAAAAGAGAGATAGGACAGGTGACAGAGATAAGTTTATGGTCGGAGGAGCCCAAAGGAGAGAACAAATTTACAGTATAAGCCGAAGGGTTAAAGGTTCGAAACATTCAAGAATGTTGTGCCGATTTCCAAAGCGATCCGAGATATGGGAGGGTTGCTGAGCTAACTGCTCTAGGTCATTTAGAATAGAGAAAAAGTAGGCTTGTTCACCATGTTGGTCAGTGGAAAGAGAGGAGAGCCATTGGCGGTGGTGAAAATTGAAATTTCCTAAAATGGAGATTTTTGCGAAAGGAGAGATAGATAGAATGTGTTCTTTTTTAGAAGTTAGATAGTCAAAGAATTATGAATAGTCAGTAGAATTAGGGGAGATATAAATAGCACAGAAATGTTTAATTTGAGAGTGACAAGAAAGCTTTAGCCAGAAAGTTGAGAGTTCAGAAGAGTCAAAGTAGGGAACACGAGGGAAAGCGAGATTGTTGCGCACATTTACGCAACATCCACCTTTGGCTTGAACCTGAGGATAGAGATAGTAGGAGGATACAGAGAAGGGTTTGTTGTCAGTAGTCCGAGACACCTGAGAGTCATTGATAAAGAGAAGATCAGGGTTTGCAGAGGAGAGGTGGTGTGAGTGGAAGTTAGAGGAAAGGCCACGAATGTGCTGAAGTGAATAGAAAGAGTAGAAGGTGGTGGTATAGAGCATTTTGGCGAGTCATTTCCAAGAGACAGACTGATGGGGGCATTTCAGGTTCCCCTCCCCTGGAGACTCCGAGGTGGGTCGAGATTTCATAATTTTTAGTTTGGGGGGAAAGTTAGGTGGTGTTGTTTTAGGGTGTTTGTAGTATAATGTATTGATAGGAGGAGAAGGTGTTTTGGAGGGCAGGCTGGGGTTGCCCTCAATATTGAGGATGGATTTTTTTTTTTGATTGATTGATTTTTATTGCCAATTGTGTACATACATAATATACAATAATACATCATAATACATATATTTGAATGATTGGCATATATAGCTAGCTAAGCAAAAGCTCTATGTAGCTAGCCTTATAGACGTAAGTAAATATTTAATGCTAGGTTACACGGTTATTACAAATATAATATATACAAAACATTACAGTATATTACCTGCTTTATCATGGAATCAGCAAGAATCAACTTAGTTCATTATTTTCAGTAGTCTTTAAGAATAGGTATGACAGTAGTTACATGAACACTACTAATGGAGAAATGAAATAGACTGGTTTACATAAAATCATCGCTATTTAGTATTGATCTAAAAGGTGTTTCTTAACACCTTACGAGCGGCCTATGCGGTTTATTTATATGTACCGCCCAGCAGGGTGTTTTTAGCCAAAATAGGGCTGTTTACGTGATCATTTTCATGCCTAAATAAGACCCAGAACGTAAAACAAGTACCTATCCCTGAAAGGGCATAAACAGAGCTTTCGAATGACACCATAACGATCCTTTTATGATGGCTAGTTTTCTTGCAATAACCGTGCAACGCGAGTGCAAAAAGCATGTAATTAGCCACTTTCCCGATACAATTCCTTATATAGCGAGTGAGAGAGGGAGGAGGGAGCTGGGATTCATGTCAGTATGTTCGCCGCGGTGGTCTGGAGCAGTCATACGCTCGCTACTCTCCTGCCACCACTTGTCTCTCTCTCTCAGCAACATTACGTGCTGAAATTGCCACTCGACCTATGTCGAGCGCCGCCACATAGTCCAGCTTTATTAAATACGACTTATGTGGTGAGCCGCTAATTAAGGGTTAATAGACTTTTTGAACACAAATATAGAAACAGCATGTCTGAATTATTAAGGTGTTAAGGGTGTTCCATAATTTAGCTCCCCTATAGCTAAGACAACGTTGTGCATGTGATGTTCTGCAATATGGGAGTCGTAGCAACTCCTGGGCTCCTCTGGTATTAAAGTTATGGACCATGATATGAAAATCGCCCTCCAAACACACAAGACCATTTAAAGATTTATACACAAAGTTCACTGCCTGAGCAAACAAAATATCACCTAAATTTAGTAACCCATGTTCTTTAAATATTGGACCTGTATGAGCATTATAAGATTGGTAAGTCATTATGCGAAGTATTTTCTTTTGTGCCAAGAATAAAGAGTCCAGGTAAGTCTTGTTTGCTCCTCCCCAGATAGCAGAACAGTAAATTATATGAGGGTAAGCCAAAGAAAGGTAAAGTAGCTTTAAGTTATCAATATTCAAGGAATCTCTAGTTTTGTAAAGAATGCCAGTAATTTTCGATAATTTTACGGTAATGTCATTAATATGAGGTTTCCATGTCATTCCACCATCTATCGTAATACCAAGAAATATTACATAATTAACTTTATTAATTACATGGTTATTTATTTTAATCTCAATATTTGGTAATCGATAGCTAGTAAAATGAGTCACAAGATAATGAGTTTTATTTAAATTAAGTGTAAGACCATTTGATTTAATCCAGGTTGAAACCTTAGCTATTTCTTCGTTCATTTGGTGTACCAGTTCCATTAGATTATTGCCTTGTAAATAAATGTTTGTATCATCTGCATATAAAAGAAATTTCAGTTTGGTACTTGAGAATATAATATCGTTAATGAATAATATAAACAAAACAGGGCCAAGCACAGACCCCTGTGGAACACCATACGTCATAGATTTACATTTAGAACTTACGTTATTATAAAAAAACAAATTGCTTCCTTTGACTAAGATAACTAGTGAACCATAGGGCAGGGCCACTTATTCCATAGTTATGTAACTTTTTAAGTAAAATATCATGAGGTAGGGTGTCAAATGCTTTGGAAAGATCACAGAAAACCGTTAACTGGTATTGTTTTGTGTCTAAAACTTTATACATTTCCCTAGTTAGCTCATGAACGCATTCCGTAGAAGATCGAGGCCGAAACCCGAACTGACACTTCGTTAATATAGATTGTGATTCGAGATAATTTATTAGCCTGGATTAGTTTTTATATTAGATATTAGTTTTTCTAATATTTTACTAAATATGGAAAGTAGAGATATTGGCCTGTAATTCTGGGGAACACTTTTATCTCCTTTTATAAAAATCGGAATAACTTTGGCTGTCTGCAGATAATTTGGAAAACACCCGATTTTAAATGACCTATTAATTATATGCTTAAGAAATGGTATAATTACACTTAAACATTCTTTAACAACCGACACACTTACATCATCATATCCACAAGCAGTATTTTTAAATTTCGTTATTACCGAAACTAGTTCAGATTCAGATACAGGGGCAAGGTGAAACGAAACATTCACAGGGTTAGGAAGATATGTCTCGAAATCAGTAGGTTCTCTAGAAATATCACGGCGCAATTGTTCCCCTACTGAGCTAAAGTAATCATTAAAACCATTTGCTATACTTTCCGGATTAGTAGTTGGTGTATCATTGAATATAAAACTTTGCGGATTTTGATTCGGTTTCGTTCGATTCAGTATTTAATTAACAAGGTTCCATGTTGTTCTCACATTACCAGAAAATGCATTTAATTTATTTTTGTAATAGGTATTTTTCGCCCTTTTAATGGTTTGTGACAAAGTATTTCTATAATTCTTAAAATATTCACCATAGGTGATAGGCCATTTCGCCGATTTGTTCTGTAATTTATGTTTGTATTTAATGGAATTAATAATAGCAGGGGTAATATATGGCTTATTAATGTGTTTTGCCTTAACCGTATATTCTCGCAGTGGGCAATGTTCATTATACAATGTTAAAAAAAATTGCATGTACAGTGTACGACAGAACTTGTTGTAATGGCCTGAGGCAATGTATTAGTTCACTTATCTTTTAATAGAGGCCATTTAATCGCTTCTAATAAAAGGGGCCGGGTTAATATAGAGGTTGGAAGGAGGAGGAGTCAAACGTGTGTGTGTGTGTGTGTGTTCTAGAACAGCACGCAGAATAAGTTTATGTTAACATAACACACAGGCTATATTATTAGATTAGCCCATGCCGGATCACAAATAAGTAACACACATCAGGTGTTGCGTTATTTATGGAATTTAATATGCAGACAATCAAGTTTCTATCCTTCGAACTTGCCATTCCCCCCTCCTCCCCTTCTCTCTGCTGCCTTCCCCTATCTCCCCCCTTCTCTCTTTTTCTCTCCCCCTTCTCTCTCCTAACCGAGTATATAATTTTCCTCATCATCGTGTTCAAAGCTGTTCATAAAAATTACTTTGGTGTTTTTATAATACTGTTCTTTTTACCTTTACTGATTCTCAATTCTTAACTCGTATTCTATTCTTTACCTTATACAATGTGTTATAGGAAATAAATAGATATGCTCCGTTGCAAAACACTCAAAGTTGCCAACCTTGGCGTCCTGGTTAGTGTGAACAATCGTATACATATATAAGAAATTGAAACGGGATGTTACAATCCACTCATCAAGACAAGTTGGATCACATTGTAATCTAGCTTGGACCAAACTATAACCAAATATATATATCATAAAGACAAGATGATATCGGCTTAGTTAGAAAACACTTTAAATGAGCCGAAACGTGTTTCTTTGTAATAACATTTTTTTTTTATATTAGAGTATATCTGTTTTTCTTCCATACCACTATTCACAGCACTGTGGTTGACCAATTCTTAATCTACCTTAACATGTAATATGACACGCTATGATTATTGCATTATATTTGTCTCAGTGGATTCTTAATTACTAGCTTAATTACTGTGGCTTCCCATTATCAGTAAACAGTTCGGCGCTACCCATTGTAATTACATTTACTTTATTTTATCCCCCCCTCAGTTACTAACCCATCTGTCCCCTACTAACTTCCTAATCCTGCCACGGACATTAGTTCCAGGGCAGTAATTCCCTTTCCAATGTTCCCTTACCCACTCTAAACCACTGTTTGGACACTTGATCCTCAGTGTTTTGGAGGACAAGCAACCTAGAAGGGTCACTGGATCTGTTGTTGCTTGATTTCCTTTGTACTCCTTTGTACTATAAAGTAAGTCATCGAATTGAACAATTAACGATAATCCAAGCAATCTGGTTATGTTGTTTTAAAGTTGATATAAATTGTTTAGGCTTTTATATTTTTACTTCGAATTGTTTAAATTATTCTCCAAACATAATTAAAAGTATGATATAGCTCTGTGTATGTTACCTTGAATTTAATTTAATATGTATTATGTCACCATCATTATGTTACGGTAAACATTGGAAACACATACACATTATATAATATATATATAAAGGGTTCTTAAATGTAAACATTTACAATTTATATTTATTTAATCAATATGATCTCCAGTTCTCCACCCACAAGCTGCATCAACTACCTCCTGTATTCTCGTTGGAGCTGATTTAAACATTTTCCAACTTATATTAGGGCGGCGACGGATGTTTATTATTTTAGTCATCCCTAACATTTATTATGTATATTTAAATTCAAAACAATCGCATAGTATTAATCTGCGTATTATAGAGGGTATCATTTACGTCCTTGAGAGAGAGAGAGAGAGAGAGAGAGAGAGAGAGGTGGGAGGGAGGGGAGAGAAAGCGGGTGAAGAAGGAGAGTTGGGGTGAAAGGGAGAGGGGGAGGAGGGGGAATGGGAAGTGCGAAGGATATAAACTTGATTGTCTGTATATTAAATTCCATAAATAACGCAACACCTGATGTGTGTTACTTATTTGTGATCCGGCATGAGCTAATCTAATAATATAGCCTGTGTGTTATGTTAACATAAACTTATTCTGCGTGCTGTTCTCGAACACACACACACACACACACACGTTTGACTCCTCCTCCTTCCAACCTCTATATTAACCCCGCCCCCTTTTATTAGAAGCGATTAAAGGGCCATCTATTGAAAGATAAGTGAACTAATACATTGCCTCAGGCCATGACAGCAGTTCTGTCATAGACTGTACGTATTAAAATCTGAATCTATATCACCATGATTTATTGATGAATTCCAGTCATATTCATTCAGTGCTTCTTTAAATGTTGTTATGTTGTCAGGAGTCAGCAATCTTTTAGTTTTTAAGATTTTATTATTTAGGTTTTTTGACTGATGATATGAGAATGTGGCAAGAACTGGTAAGTGATCACTAATTTCCGCAAATACTATACTAATAGAATGATAGTCTTGAATATTATTACTCCATATATGATCCAGTAAAGTGGCACTATTACTAGTTATTCGTGTAGGCTTAGTTATGGTTGGGAAGAACATGTGAGAGTACATTAGGGTTATAAAGTTATGGACTTGTTTGTCTTGATAATTAAGCAAATTTATATTAAAATCGCCCATAATGTAGCATGGAATATTATTGCTTGTAATTATCTCTAATATCTCACTGAGGGAATCATGAAATAGATTTACTTGCGAATTGGGGGGTCGGTAGATCATACCAACAACAAACCTTTTATTGTTATTATGAACCTCTACGAAAATAGTTTCGAGGTGTGGATACTGCTTCGTAAGGTCGGGTCGTACTTTTCCTTGAAATTGTTCGGATATATATAATGCTACACCACCTTGACCAGTAGTCTTGTTATTGAAATAAGAATGAAAACCATTAATATGATAGAGATCACATATATTATCGTTTAGTCGAGTTTCACATAGACCGATAATATTAATACTAATGTTTAACTCATTAAGACACTGATCTGTGAAAACATCTAAATGTAGTGGTAGACTCCGAATATTAAATGATAAAAGATTGAGGATTCTTGGTAGTGTTTCATTTCGTTCATCATTTAAAAATATATAATCACACTTGGGTTCATTTAGGTTTTGAGGCATTAATTCTGATTCATTATTGTCACAGTCACGGAGATTATCATTATTTAAAAGAAATGGGTTAAATTTAAGGTTACGTAATGCATTTAATGAGTATTTATGAATTGTGTTATTAATAACATTGTTTAATTCGTTATTGCAGAGATTATGGAATGGAAAAATGCTAGGGTCGTAGGTCATGAATTAAGTAAGGTAGTGAGGTATACACTAAACAGGAAATTAAAAGACATACATGATATTATACTTAGTATTTTTTTTGTTTTTCGTGGGTTCTTTCTATATTTGGAATTCTGCGATGCTGCGATGCTGCGGGGGATCCCTCAGCAGGGTGAGGGCTGGGTGCCACCCCGGAGGTGGCCTGGGTATCCACGGGGGTAGCCAGCTCGGGAGTGGGCCTGTGCACGGGTGGAGAAGTGGTCCTTGGTGGCACCTGAGTCGGGATCCGGGAACCATCCTCCCGATACCGCAGAGCATACCTCTCATTGACTTGGGCGTTGACTTGACCCTCGGAGGCAGCAGCTCCACCACCGGGCCCCACACCTCCTGGAGCCCCCTCCATGGTTTCCCCCGACACCAAATCCGGTCTCTCCGCCGCAGCACTGCCGGTGTCATGGTTGGGGGCACTGTATGGTCGTTGGTTCCTGATGATTAATTTGTTGTGACGGAAAAAGGCTACCTTTCCTTCATCTTTTGCTTGTTTAAGCAATGGCAGTTGACTTTTGATAAGGGCCTGGGATGCTTGGCAGAGATCTTCATTAATATATATTTGTATACCTCGCAGTTTGTTGGTGTTCCTCAGTACTGCTCAGATGAGACACTGAAAGGATCAGCTAGGGAGGCCAGGTGGTCAAACAGGAGTTCCAGCGGTCCTTATCAGCCACCTAGCACTCCCCGGGAGTACCGCCCTGTTTGGCTGGTGTCTACAGCCTCCTCCTAACAATTCTGGAGATGGGATTCCCAGTCCCAACCTCCAGAGGCTATCTATGCCACAAAGTTACGGGCGGTGGGGTCGCCACATCCCTACCCCTGCACAGCTTTTTGCTCTGTACTGGGGCACAATGAGTCCATGTATTGTAGTATTGTTTGCATGTGTGGGGAGGATCCTCTCACACAGCACTTCTTGACAAAGTAGAAAAGAAAGTCTTTTGTCTCACTAACTCACTTCCACTCGCTGACTCTTTGCAATCTCTCTCTCTTTGCCGCAATATTGCATCTCTCTCGCTATTCTACCAAAATTACAATAATCAGTGTTCCTCAGAGCTCTCTCAGTGTATACCACCTTCTCTACGTAGAGCTCATAACACCTGTCTTGCAACACAATCCCACCCCTACTCTGTGTAACTCTCCAATCCAAGAGTGAAACAATATTCCATATCTTTCTCCTATTCAACAACTGATCTCTGGAATTCCCTCCCTGAATTCATCTTCCCCTCATCCTATGACTTAACCCGGGAACGGCGAGAACACTTTTAAGAGGTTTTGGTGGGCAAAGGCGACGAACCTCTTAAGAGGTAAGGCCTAAAAAAAGCCTTTTAAAAGGCCCCAGTAGCACTTAAAATAAAGGAATAGGTCATTAAGTGAGATAATTCCACTTCATACCTTCTATCACTCCTCCACATATGTTAAAACCCCCTCCTTCCCCCCCCCCTTCAATTATCACCTATTTTTCCTCTTATTCCCTTGTTTATCAGATTATTTACCACGCCAACATCTCCAATCCGGTTCTAAGGCGTGGTGCTAGGCCTAGCTACTGTGTGTTGTGAGAGAGACCTGCGAGAGAGAGCTCAGTCTACCTCTAGGCATGGGAGAGTGAGGATATACGTCGTGTCCGCCTGACATTTCACGACTGAACGGTCGGCAATAATTCGCGATTTTCACCCCAAAACACTATTCTCACTTGTTTTATTGCTGTTACATGTTACTATCTTCATATTAAACGTAAAATAGGCGCATATGAATAAGTAACAACGATATTTATCGTAAAATGACAATTTTAGATGGGAATAAAGCCTAATATGGCCGCCCAGTAGTAGGGTGTTCACTACACACAGCTCCCCTTTTAAAGGTTAAATTGCTTCAAACTCTGTGTGGACAGGCATTTTGGCTCGAACATTGCTTGTTTTGGGCCTTGTCACTCTTTCAACTCTGGGGAGGTAATCATTACAGGCAATTATGTCTTTTGTCTCCCTCATCTACATAAAAATGACAAAATTCAGAAATAGTATGAGTCAGAGATTTGCAGCATACATACACTGAATACAGGATAAGGTGAGACAAGTAATAATTTTGATCACGCAATGCCTCAAATACAAGGGTTGGGATAGAGGAAGTAGTAGGGGGTGAGGAAATGAGCTGTAGTAGGAAATTAAAGAGTCGGGGTTTAACCCAACATGTGTGAGTTGTAATTTTTTTTGAAGAATCTGTTCAGAGAGGGACAGAAAGGACGGACCAACATATAGCATACACTGAATACAGGCCAAAGTTAGACAAGCAGTCAAATTTACCCCAGGATACGACCATGCCATAGTCGATTTTATACTTCAGGTATCCTCTTTTATGTCTGGGTGGGACAAGGCTAACACGTGAGAAAGTCAGCCTGACGACTCATGAGCAATCCTGGTGGCTAGCCAAGTTTTCATTCTTGTGTGTTTGTTGGCAGCACTTATGCCACCAACTGTTCCCTGGATTCATTGAGCCACAACGAAATCAAGTACTCATTTTCGTCTGAGTGAGATGGAACCACACAGGGATAGGAACTTGTTCAAATTCCCTGTGCTACTTGAAGCTTGGTAGTATGCCAAGGAAATTTCACCCACCCTGTATATGTGTGGCAACATCTGGTGTGCTGGATGATCACCCATTCAACTACTGCCATACCCTACATAGCTTAACGTTGTTGATCGAAACCAGCGTTACCAACCACACAGGCCAGGGTTAGCTATATTCTATATATATATATATATATATTAAGATTCATTTGGGGAAGTTAACAAGTTACACTAACCCAGATCACATGCCACAATCACAACAACAGACAACAAGCAAACACTCTCATTAATCACTTCTCTCATGTCAGCCACCTAAACCACCAAACAAAGCACATCATCAACAATCTCACCCGCCTATGGTCCAGACAACATAAGCAACATATTCCTCAGGCACCTAGGACCACAAGGCATGCAAGCACTCACCAACATATCAAACTACAGTTATTCACACAACACAATACCAGACTTCTGGAAGCATGGTGTCATCATTACATTCCCCAAACTAAACAAAGACCCCACACTACCCTCCTCAGTCCTCACACTCCTTCTTTGCACTCCCTCCAAAGTCTCAGAATGCCTCGTACTACAACTGACCACACACGCTCTACCCTTAGCTCCAACATAACATGGCTTCAGGCCACTACACTCCACAAACACTCTTCTTACAGACCTTACACGAAGAGCTTTTGATGGCATCAACTCGGCCAGACCACCACACAGATCACTACTTGCCACACTCGACATTAGTAAAGCCTTCGATGCCATCCCCCGCCACAACCTAACAAACAAAATCTACAACACAAACATGCACAACAATACAAAAAGATGGCTGGCCAACTTCCTAGCAGGCAGATGTGCACACGTATCATTTGCCGGCCAGTCATCTAGCATCAGAAACTTCACAATCGGAGTCCCACAACGATCCGTCCTGTCGCCCGCACTCTTCAATCTGTACATGCATGATATACCTACACCCCACGCACCCCAAATAAATATAGCTTCCTACACAGACGACATAGCACTCACATGCACACACCAAGACCCAGACAGTGCAACACTTCTCCTACAACACACTACATGACTGATGCACTACAAGCAGACTCAAGTTGGCCCCAGCCAAATCCACTGCAACCCTCCTCACAAGCTGGACAGCCGAATACAAAACACCCCGCACCACACCATAAACAACGCCCCCCTAACACACACACACGCACCCAGAATCCTATGAGTAACATATGATACTCTAATGACATTCAAACAACATATCACAAACATAAGAAATAAACTGACACCTAGACTTAATGCTCAGGTCACTTGCCCACACAAAATATGGACACCACAAAGAAACTACCACCACGGTATACAAACAATACATAAGATCAGTGATGGAAAATGCAAACCCTGCCTGGGCTTCTAACCTAGCTGAAATACATCACAAGAACTTGCAGACCGTTCAAAACAAAGCCCTAAAAATCATCACAGGCTGCACAGGTACTACACCTACAGATCACTTTCATCAAGAAACCAAAGTCCTCAAAGTCAAAGACCACCTGGACATGAGAGGCAAACAATTCCTGGCTGCAGCCTCCACAAACCAACACCACCCACTACACTACATGGCAGCACACCCACAGACACCAATGAATATCAAAACAACACCCAACACACTGTATCACACACACATACTGTCATCTCTTCCTCCCTGCCCACCCCAAGCCAGCTTCCAGAAGCACATCCATACTCATATCTCTCGCCATTTCATCCAATCACTCATAGACAACGCGCAGCTGCAGGCACGACCTAGCGAAATCCATCTTTCTGAATCCTCTCTTCCTCGCGAGGACAGAGTCCACCTGGCCAGGCTGAGATGTGGGCACCATCCAGCTCTTCTGAGCTATCAGAAGAGACTGGATATTCCGTGGTCGACACCTTCCCAGGATGCAACACAGAACCCCATACTATTAAACACATAATAGAAGACTGCACTCTACACAAACACTTATACCAACAACATAATATAATCTACACTCCTTGAGAGCCCTGTGGGAAATCCTGATCATGGCCATGGCCTTCCTTAGGGACTCGGGGCTGTTCGGCCAGGCAGCCTAGGGAACAACAACAACAACAACAACCCAAAGAGGTCCTTTGTCATATGACAGCCCACATCAATTCATTAGTTCTAGAGATGACACCCTATGGGATTTATACTATAGGGGTTGTTCTAGAAGCATGTCTTGCAGTTGTAGTTCTTCATGTATTTCTCTTCGTTGTTCGTGAGGGCTTCAATTACTCCATCTTCTTCTCCTTCGCTGATAGTGTTGCAGACGAACTTCCCTTGAGGGTTTCGTTCGTGATGGTCCATGGAGGCAGGTGCATTTGCGGCCGCAGCTGGTGACGTATGTCTTCTGGAATGGCTTCGGCATTAGGTTCTTGAAAGTTATGCTGAAGATTATTCCATATTCTTTAAGTTTGTTTCCTCCATCAATTTAATTTGTTCTGAAGTGTACTTCATAGCGACATGCTTTGACGTCTGGCTGTGTTGCGGGTGGCTGAAGCTGGGGTGTTGTATGTGGTGTTGCTTCCTTGGCTTCTATTGGAGGTGTTGCCTGCACCTCCTGGTCTTTCCTTCCCTCCTCTGGTAGTTGTGTGAAGAGGTCGATGACTGGCGTTAGTGTCAGGTTGCAGGCAGGTCTCTCAGGTGCTGGGGATGACTTGAGGTCACGCTCCTCTGGTGTTCGTGGCTGGGGGATGTTGTGCCTGGAGAGGGGTCTAGTCAGGTCCAGTTGTTTCCTAGGGGAGCTTCTTGGTTACAGAGCATGTGTTGGAACAAGATCTGTGACCTGAATTTTCTTGAAGGTCGGGAGAGTTGGAATGGCGATGGAGGGTAGGTCATTAGCCTTCAGGAGGGATGGTAAATATTCCTGGAGCATTCTTGGGTTTCCTTTTGCAAGGGTGATGGCTGTAGTAACGACCACTTGGATGATATGTATTCTATCATTGGTGTTTATAGAGTCTGCTGGTGTGTTGTTGACTTCGCTATTGGTTCTTCTGGTGTCGTTTGACCCATTCAGGACTGCACCATGGGGGCCTGTAAAGCTGGTAGCTTCATCTCCCTTCTTATACCCCCAGGTATACTGGGAATATAAACCATGAGGTTGTCCTGCTCGAAAACCCCAGATGTCTTCCTTAATTGCGACCAGCACTGGAGCCTCTGAACGAAAACCCCAGTCCCTTCTTGAGTATGAGGGTTGGCAGACAGACAGGGAATACAGTAAAGGTTAGACAATTAATCAAATTTACCCCAGGATACGACCATGCCAAAGCCGATTTTACACTCCAGGTACCCACTTTTACGTCTGGGTGAGATAAGGCTAACATGAGAGAAAGCCAGCCCAAAGACTTATGAGCAATCCTGGTGGCTAACCAAGTTCTCATTCTCGTGTGTTTGATTGGTTGCAGGAAGCCACCAATCAGGTCCCTGGATTCATTTGAGCCACAACGAATCCAGGTACTCATTTTCGTCTGAGGGAGACGGAACTACACAGAGATTGGAGTTTGTTCAACACTCCTGGGCTACTTGGACCCTTGTGGCAAGCCAAGGAAATTTCATCCCCCCCCCCCCCATGTAAATGTGGCAACATCTGATCTGTGCTGGTACCGGGCGTTCACCCATCCAGCTACTGCTGTGCTGGTACCAGGCCCCACAACCCATCCAGCAACTGCTGTGCTGGTACCAGGCGGTCACCCATCCAGTTACAGACCAGACCCTACGCAGCTTAACCCCACTGATCAAAACCAGCATTGCCAACCACACAGGCCAGGGTTGCCACAAGGGTTGGCGGAGGGAATATAGGAAAGATGAGACAAGTAATATAATTTTGATCACCCAATGCCTCGAATACTAGAGTTGGTACAGAGGAAGTAGTAGGAGGTGAGGAAGTGAATTGTAGTAGGAGATGAAGGTGTCGGGGCTTGAACCAACCTGCGTGAGTTGTGTTTATTTGGGCTAGGATGGGGGACAGGCAGGACAGACAGACACTTATGAACGGAGGGAATATAGGAAAGATGAGACAAGTAATCAAATTTACCCCAGGATACGACCTTGCCAAGGCCGTTTTTATACTCCAGGTACCCAGTTTTACGTATGGGTGGGACGAGGCGAACACGAGAGAAGGCCAGCCCAATGACCACTGAGCAATCCTGGCTAGCCAAGTTCTCATTCTCATGTGTTTGATTGGTTGCAGGAAGCCACCAATCAGGTCCCTGGATTCATTTGAGCCACAACGATTCCAGGTACTCATCTTCGTCTGAGTGAGACGGAACTACACAGGAATTGGAGTTTGTTCAACACTCCTGGGCTACTTGGACCCTGGTGGCAAGCCAAGGAAATTTCACCCATCCCATGCATGTGTAACAACCATCTGATCAATGTCGGTCCCGGGTGCAATCACCCACCCAGCTACACCGTGCTGGGTGCAGGGCCATCCAACCCACCCAGCAGCTGTGTGCTGGTCCCAGGCGGTCACCCATCCAACTACTGACCAGACCCCACGTTGCTTAACCTCGCTGATTTAAACCAGCGTTGCCAACCCCATAGGCCAGGGTTGCCACAGGGTTGGCTTGTTGGCATGGCCTTTTATATCCGGCACCCTCCGTCGCCCTGCACCCTGATTGGCTGACTGCTCCCAGGTATTTTTAGGATGACAGTTTTCCTTCTCTCCTTCTTCCTTCACATAGTTGCTCGTATTTACACTATTCTCTCCATAGTACCACTCAGGCAGGTCAGCTCAGGGTGCAGTTTCATAACAGGGAAGTTGCCCGTTGTTGAACTTCCTGAGCAATAATTTGTCTACAGGTGCGCACCACTGGATTGGTGGAGAGTGTTTGCAGGATAAGAAGCAGCCAAGCAATCAGCGTAAGGCAGAGACGCACTCACAGCAACCTGGGTGAGGCTGCTACCTTTACGTCCGCACCAGAGATCACGATTTGCAACATGCAATCCAGCTTGCTGATTGGTCAATCCTTGGTGTAACCAAGGTCAACTCGTATTTCTTGCCTTTTTACTCCCACAATAATAATATAAATAATTATAATAATAATAATAATAATAATAATAATAATAATAATAATGATAATAATAATAAAATATAATAATAATAATAATAATAATGATATCCTTCCATGGTAATTATAATAAATACATTGCTATATCCCCCAAAAAGGTGTATTTGGATAATCAAAGATGTCATTAACCCATTCCCTGCGGGTGACGTTCCGGAACGCATAGGCAATTTACAGCAATTTCCAGGCTCTAAAAGCCTGTAAAAGCTGTAGAAATCTAGTGTCAGTGGGCGGGAGCGTGAGGGACCCTCCTCCGACCTCAGAACAGCCAGCTGCTCACTGAGGGAGACTGTGTCTCGCGCGGATGTCTCACAACAGTGTTGCCGAGCGAGCGAGAGCTAATAATTAGCGAGTTTTCCCGAATGTCTATGGCAACGCTGCGGATGAACCCCGCCACTTAAGAAGCTCGTTCTGGTCTCATTTTGAAGCTATTTTCGCCTAGTTTTCAGCAAAATACAGTTCATTTAATGCAGATGCTTGATTAATCATTCAGGAGTGCCTGAATATGCCCTAAATAGCGCAAATATACCCTCAGCATAAGTGTTAAGGAGGTATGACACGACAAATGAACCTATTATACAATCACTTATAAAAATTACGGACTTCTTAAATCTTTTGTTAGGCAGGTATATGCACTGAAAATCATTAATTAATTATATTAATTTGTCACTGTGCCAAATATGCTTAATTATTGTATTCATTTTTGTATTGTAAAATAGCGTTTTAGTGACATATATATTTGAAAAATAAATACAAAATAAAAGTGGTCCATATTTTATGAGTAACTAACATAAAACAGCCAAAGACACAACAATCCAATTCACAACTATTCGCTCCTGCATAAAAATACAATAACTTCCACTCACATTGTTTCCCTGAGTGTTTGGTTTGTACCGATAGTAGAATACAGAATTAAACCGGTATCACGCAAGCATTTCAACATTCATCCTTAATAATGATATGGTAGCTAATGAGGTCAACTTTTTAAAATAAATCTGTTTCGTGGGGTGATTGTAGGCACCAATCGATCAGGGCTAGACCCAGGTGAGGTTATAGGCATGTGATAAAGAGTCGCTGGAACTCCTGTTTCATTTGCTTGGCCTCTCTTACTGATTTTCTTTGTGCCCCATTTACACTGAGAGCAATCCAGCTAGCTCTCACAAACACCTCCTCCTCCTATCCACTTCACTACACTAAACATGCACACCATACTTCATTCCTCCACACCAAAATTAAAAAAAAAAAAAATTATGAATTCTAGCCCAGCCTCGGAGTCCCCAGGGGGGGGGGGGGACCATAAATGCCCCCTCACCCGACCGACCATCCCCTGACGACCCCACACAATTACCTGGACCTCGGCCTGTTACTCTTTCTATTAATTTCTGCAACATTCGCGGACTTTCCTCTAACTTTCACTCTGTTGAGCACCATCTCTCCTCCTACAAACCTGATCTTCTCTTCCTCACCGAAACTCAGGTGTCTGTAGCAACATCCAGCATCCCCTTCTCTGTATCCTCCTACTTTCTCTATCCTAGTTTCAAAGCCAAAGGCGGATGTTGTGCATATGTGCACAACAAACTCACTTGCTCTCGTGTTCCCGATTTCAACTCCTCTGAATTCTCAACTTTATGGCTCAAACTTTCCTGTCATTCTCTTACTAAATATTTCTGTGCTGTCTATCTTTCCCCTAACTCTACCAACTTTCCCAAATTCTTTGACTATCTAAACTCTACAGTGGAACACATTCTATCCATTTCTCCTTTCTCAGAAATCTCCATCTTAGATTTCAACGTTCACCACCGCCAATGGCTCTCCTCTCACACTACTGATCCACCTGGTGAGCAAGCCTACGTCTTTTCTATCCTAAATGACCTAGAGCAGTTAGTTCAGCAACCAACCCGTATCCCGGATCGCATCGGAGATCGGCCCAACATTCTTGACCTGTTTCTAACTTCTAACCCTTCTTCTTATACTGTCGATCTTTTCTCTCCTTTGGGCTCCTCCGACCATAAACTTATCTCTATCACCTGTCCTATCTCTCCAGTACGGCCACCCGATCCTCCTAGCCGGCGGCGCTTGTGGCACTTTGGCGCTGCCGACTGGGAGGTTCTTCGGCAGTACTTCTTTGATTTCCCATGGAATGATTTCTGCTTCCATGGCCGAGGACCCTCGGAGAGTGCTGAACGCATTACCGAGGTAATCCTATCGGGCATGGAAGCATACATTCCATTCTCTTTCTCTCAGACTAATGCTAAAAAATCTTGGTTTACTCATGCCTGTTCTACTGCTGTCCGCAATAAGGAGGAAGCATTCAAACGGTACCGACGCCTTAAAACTCAAGACTCTCATTCTTCATATGTTTCTGCCCGGAATCAAGCCAAATCTGTTCTTCGACTTGCCAAACACTCTTTCATCAATAATAAATGCACTGAACTATCCAACTCTAGCTCTTCCCAAGCTTTCTGGCATCTAGCCAAAAACTTCTCCAACAATTTCTCATCCTCGTCTTTCCCTCCCCTTTCCCACTCTGATGGCACAACCATCACTTCTTCCTCTGACAAAGCTAAACTCTTCGCTCAAACTTTTGCTAGAAACTCCACCTTGGATGATTCCGGTGCTATTCCTCCCTCTCCGCCCTCCTCTCTCTTACTTATGCCTAATATCCTAATCTCTTCTAAAGATGTACTTTCTACCCTCTCTGGGCTTAACACTAATAAGGTGTACGGTCCGGACGGTGTTCCTCCTGTTGTTCTCAAAAACTGTGCTTCTGTGCTGACTCCCTGCCTAGGCAAACTCTTTCGTCTCTGTCTATCCTCTAACGTCTTCCCTTCATGCTGGAAGTTTGCTCACATTCAACCTGTCCCAAAGAAGGGTGACCGCTCTCAACCCTCCAACTATCGTCCAATTGCTCTTATCTCTTGTCTTTCTAAAGTTTTTGAAACTATTCTTGCTTCCAAATTTCTTAAGCATTTCTCTTCTCATAATCTGCTCTCAGATCGCCAGTATGGCTTCCTTAAGGGTCGCTCTACTGGTGATCTTCTTTCATATCTTACTAACTCTTGGTCATGCTCCTTTCGGGACTTCGGTGAGACTTTTTCTATTGCACTAGACATATCGAAAGCCTTCGATAGAGTCTGGCATAAATCTTTAATTTCTAAACTACCCTCCTTCGGTTTCTATCCCTCCATCGGTGCCTTTGTCTCTAATTTCCTTTCCGGCCGTTCCATAGCCGCGGTTGTGGATGGCCATTGTTCACTTCCTCACCCTATAAACTCCGGTGTTCCTCAGGGCTCTGTCCTATCTCCTATTCTCTTTCTAATTTTTATAAATGATCTCCTTAACTGTACCTTAATTCCCATCCATTCATACGCAGACGACTCAACCTTACACTACTCCATTAGTTTTTCAGAACGCCCCAGCCAGCAATTCCTCAACGACAAACGTAATGAAGCCATAGAACTCTTAAATTCTGATCTAAATACTATTTCCAATTGGGGCAGAGAAAACCTTGTTAACTTTAATGCTTCCAAAAACCCAATTTCTCCATCTATCTACCCGTCAGGATCTCCCAGCGGACTATCCCTTATTCTTCAACAATACAAAAATCAACCCTTCATCTTCTCTCAATATTCTTGGTGTCTCTTTTTCTTCTACTCTCATTTGGAAGGACCATATTACCAGTCTTGCTAAGGCAGCCTCCCAGAAGCTGGGTGTGCTCAACCGCCTTAGGGGGTTCTTTTCCCCTGCACAGCTTCTTGCTCTGTACAGGGGCATAGTGCGCCCTTGTATTGAGTATTGTTCACATGTGAGGGGAGGTTCCTCTCACACCGCTCTCCTAGACAAAGTTGAAAGGAAAGCCTTTCGTATCATTAACTCCTGTCCACTCACCAACTCTCTGCAATCTCTCTCTCTCCGCCGCAATGTTGCATCCCTCTCACTATTCTATCGCTACTATAATAATCAGTGTTCCTCAGAGCTATCCCAGTGCATACCACCTCCTTTACGTAGGGCACGTGGTACCCGTCTTGCAACTCAATCCCACCCCTACTCTGTGCAACTCTCCAACCCAAGAGTGAAACGTTACTCTCAAACTTTCTTCTACTCAACAGCTGAGCTCTGGAACTCTCTCCCAAAATCAGTCTTTCCCTCTTCCTATGACTTAAATTGCTTCAAACTCCGTGTGTCCAGGCATTTTGGCTCGAACGTCCCTTGATTTTGGCCCTGTCACTCTTTCAACTATGGGGGAGGCACTCGCTATAGGCAGTTATGCCTTTTGCCTCCCTCAATCACATAGAAAAAAAAAAACAAAAAAAACAGAGTAGTTTTCGATAGCAGTGCAACAGATCCCAGAAATGTTGCCGGAGAAACGTCGGCCATAAAATGTTGACGATGAAAGCTCTCGTGTGATACCCCTTTAATCCTATATGGTCCCAGGTATTTCTTATAGAACATCTCATGTTTGGATCCACTAGTTTGGAGATCTTAAGATGTTACACCCCATTAGTTTAGTGATAATAAGACGCTAAACCCCACTCACGTGTCTATTTTTTGGGGGGGCGAGCGATAGCAAGCGTGTGGTTTGGACAAACTTGACCTTCGGCTGGAACATTTTACTATCGAAAAATTAACAACTTTAAATTGAAGGGTGTCTGGGTAGGCATATTTTGTTTATTTTGAAGGAAGTAGACGCTTTTGTTAAAAATAGGGGACAAATTACAATATATTGCTCGAAAATGGAAAAACCAAGCAAAATCCTCAATATTAATTAAACAAAATATCGTAATAACTCACAGGACAACGGATCAGAGAGTGTTAAGACGCAAGGCAACCATCACCACAACCGGAGTTTCTATCTGTGCCACTTTACAACCACTTGGCACAGCCCAACACCAGTGCCAGCCCTATAAGTGTCACCAGATACCACACTCACAATCAATCACTTGGCTTTTGTATTTCCCGACTTTGTGAGAATAATACTCCATAACACGACTAATAAAGTTCAATTTAACATGTATGTTCAAGTGTAGGCCTACAAGAGTCTTTTTATTACATTATGCTAGATATATACCCTCAGGTGAAAACAAGGCGGTGAGATTCAAGTGTAGGACCTGCAAGAGTCTTTTTATTACATTATGCTAGATATATACCCTCAGGTGAAAACAAGGCGGTGAGATTCAATGTAGGACCTGCAAGAGCTTTTATTACATTATGCTAGATAATCAGGTGAAAACAAGGCGGTGAGATTCAAGTGTAGGACCTGCAAGAGTCTTTTTATTACATTATGCTAGATATATACCCTCAGGTGAAAACAAGGCGGTGAGATTCAAGTGTAGGACCTGCAAGAGTCTTTTTATTACATTATGCTAGATATATACCCTCAGGTGAAAACAAGGCGGTGAGATTCAAGTGTAGGACCTGCAAGAGTCTTTTTATTACATTATGCTAGATATATACCCTCAGGTGAAAACAAGGCGGTGAGATTCAAGTGTAGGACCTGCAAGAGTCTTTTTATTACATTATGCTAGATATATACCCTCAGGTGAAAACAAGGCGGTGAGATTCAAGTGTAGGACCTGCAAGAGTCTTTGTATTACATTATGCTAGATATATACCCTCAGGTGAAAACAAGGCGGTGAGATTCAAGTGTAGGCCTACAAGAGTCTTTTTATTACATTATGCTAGATATATACCCTCAGGTGAAAACAAGGCGGTGAGATTCGACTTGATATTGTGACTGTCACGTTCCCTCAAGGATTGTATTATTGTTTACTATATACCTATATCAGCGACCCAACTGTGGTGAAAAAACGTATGTGAGTGTGGTGGAAGAGTTATTTACATACTGTAGTCCTCTGGGAAACTCCTACAACATTCACGTTCGTCTTACACCGTTAAACGTATGCTTACTCACGTTTACAAATGGAGAGAGAGAGAGAGAGGGATAATGTATGTTGTGTATGTGTGTGTCTGACTCATCTCTTGTCTCCTTTAAATAATTATTCCCTGATTTTTCCTCACATGCTTCTTTCGTATTACTTGCACCTTCTTCTTCCATATACAGTATATATTATGTTACCCCTACTTCTTTATATATTATGTTACCCCTACTTCTTTACTCTACTGTTCCGTCATTCTTCCATATACAGTATATATTATGATACCCCTACTTCTTTACTCTACTGTTCCGTCATTCTTCCATACAGTATATTATGTTACGCCTACTTCTTTACTCTACTGTTCCGTCATTCTTGCATATACAGATATTATGTTACCCTTCTTTACTCTACTGTTCCGTCATTCTTCCATATACAGTATATATTATGTTACCCCTACTTCTTTACTCTACTGTTCCGTCATTCTTCCATATACAGTATATATTATGTTACCCCTACTTCTTTACTCTACTGTTCCGTCATTCTTCCATATACAGTATATATTATGTTACCCCTACTTCTTTACTCTACTGTTCCGTCATTACCCCTACTTCTTTACTCTACTGTTCCGTCATTCTCAGCCAGATTTTGTTTTAACTTTTAATTTTCATGGCACTCGATATTTGTTCATTCGATCTATCATCTATTTATCACAGTCATTAACTCCCTTATTTTGATTTGTATATTATAAGAACATAAGAACATAAGAACATAAGAACATAAGAAAATGGGAGTCTGCAGAAAGCCGATTGGCCTAAGCAAGGCAGATCCCTGTCCCACACAACCCCAATTACAAAGCCCAATTATAGGCTCAACACTCTAATACCCTGAGGATCATCTTACCAAACCGGTTAGAGATTAACGCAGGATTACGGGGGTCTGCAGAGCGCTGATTGGCCCAACCCGGCTGATCCCCCTTCACACCCAACCCTTCTCGTCCATATGTTTATCCAATGTTTTCTTAAAGCTCCCTATCGTTCTTGATCCCACTATATCACTTGGTAGCCTATTCCACCCATCTACAACTCTGTTACCAAACCAATATTTGCCTATATCTTTTCTGAAACGAAATTTATCTAATTTGAAACCATTGGTACGAGTTCTTTCGCTATCACTGAGCTTTAGTACATTTGTCATGTCCCCTTTGTTAATCCCACTAACCCACTTGAACACCTCTATCATATCCCCTCTAACTCTGCGTCTCTCTAACGAATGTAAACCTAATTTCTTCAACCTTTCTTCATACGGAAAATTTCTAATATTATGGATCATTTTTGTCATTCTACGCTGAATTCTCTCCAATGAATCTATGTCCATTCTGTAATAAGGACACCAAAATTGGACAGCATAATCCATATGGGGTCTCACTAATGACAAGTAAAGTTTTAAGATAACATCAGCAGTTCTGTTACTCACACTCCTAGAGATGAACCCGAGAATCCTGTTTGCCTTATTACGAACGCTTATACACTGTTTTCTAGGCTTCAAATCATTGCTAACAAACACACCTAGATCTTTCTCGCAGTCTGAATTTTCTAATTCTAAATTAGCTAGTTTATATTTAACATTTGTTTGCATCTTCCCTATCTTTAATACCTTGCATTTGTCAATGTTAAACTTCATCTGCCAATTTACTGACCATTCATGTAAGGTATCTAGATCCCTTTGGAGGCACTCTATATCGCTATCTGAATCAATTGATCTCCCCATTTTAGTATCGTCTGCGAATTTACTTATCCTACTAGTTATACCTAAATCTAGGTCATTTATGTATATAAGAAACAACAGGGGACCTAATACCGATCCCTGGGGGACACCACTTTTGACTGCTCCCCACTCTGACTTGGTACCATTTATGCTGACTCTCTGTTTCCTACCAATTAGCCATGACCTAATCCATCCCAACAACGACCCTCCTATTCCATGTGCCTCAACCTTTCTCATCAATCTCTCATGAGGGACTCTGTCGAAAGCTTTACTGAAATCTAAATATATAATATCATATGACTTGTCACTATCTACTGCTTCATATACCTCTGAGAAAAAGCTAAGCAAATTAGTAAGGCAAGAACGTCCCTGAGTGAATCCATGCTGAGAAGAATTTATTAAGTTAAATTTTACTAAGTGGCTTCTAATTTTCCTAGCAATAATGGACTCTAGCAACTTTCCTATGATTGATGTGAGACTAATGGGACGGTAATTGGATGCTATCGATTTATCACCTTTTTTGAAGATCGGAACTACATTTGCAAGCTTCCAAGCTTCTGGAACTAAACCTGTTTCTAATGACTTGTTAAATATAAATGCTAATGGACTACTTAACTCATCTCTGCATTCTTTTAATACTCTAGCATATACCTCGTCAGGACCAGGCGATTTTTGAGGTTTCAGTCTGTCAATTTCCTTAAGCACATCATTTCTACTTATACTAACTGTACTTAACATATTTTCTATACTATCACTATATACCATATTGACTTCTGGAATCTGTGCCAAATTTTCATTAGTGAAAACGGAAAGAATCTGACTATTTAATGTACTGCACATTTCTAAATCATTTTCTGTTATTTCTCCTATTGAAGTTTTTAGGGGGCCTATTACATCTCTAACTTTAGATTTATATAGTTGGTAAAAAGCTTTAGGGTTATTTTTTGAGTCGCTGGCTATCCTTATTTCATAATTTATTTTTGCTTTCCTGATTTCCTTTTTGACCTGTCTTGATAGAGTCTGATAGTATATATGTAAATGATTTTCACCTTTCTTTATTTTTCGATATATTCCTTTCTTTTTTCCTATAAGATCTATTAGCTTATTAGTCATCCATTTTGGTTGGTTCTGCGTCGATCTAAATCTTCTTTTAGGGATATATTTATTTTGAGCATTGTGGAGTGAAGCAATAAACTGGTTATATGTAGGTGGCAAGTTTAACTCTGGCATATCCTGACTTAATTGCTTAACAATAGGGTCCACCCTTAAGTCTCTTCTTAGCCCACCATAATCGGCTTTTCTGAAATCTGGGATAAGTGTCGTATTCTCTTTAGCATTCCCTGTCCATTGTATATTAAAATAAATAGATTTATGATCGCTATTTCCTAGGTGGTCACCAATCTCTACATTATTTATCATATGTTCATTTTTACTGAAAACTAAATCAAGAATATTAATACCTCTAGTCGGCGTATCTATGAATTGAAATAAAAAACTATCTTGTACTACCTCAATAAACTCTACTGAATCGGAGTCGCCTATTTGGTGCTGCCAATCAATGTTCGGAAAATTAAAATCCCCCATAATGCACACATTGCTAAACCTTGATGCTATTTTAATTTCCTCCCATAACGATTTTCCGCCATTTCTACTCATATTAGGCGGTCTATATATAACTCCAATAACTATGGTCTCACTACCTTCGTTAACCTCTACCCAAACACTTTCATTATCATTATTTATTCTAATACCTGATTTAATACAGCTTTTTAATGTACTCCTGACAAACACTGCTATACCCCGCCCCTCCTACTTGTTCGGTCATATTTAAACAAACTGTATCCTGGAATATCAAATTCTGCTAAAAAATGCCTAGATTCTGTATTAATCCACGTTTCAGTTAGCGCTATTATGTCTATATTTTCTGTGCTAACGAGTGCTCTAAGTTCGTTCATTTTGTTACATAAACTCCTACAATTTGTATAATATACCCTCAACCTATTACTTTTATTTGCAACTAATTTTCTATTGTGTTTAGCTAACTTATTATTTCCTGTTGAACTACTAGCTCTAGACGGAAATTCTACTCTATCAGTATTCTCATCTTTACTATCAGTTACATGTGTAGTGTTATCGATACTACTATTACACATCACTATATCCGCACTATCTTGACTGATTATTTCTATTTTACTCACTGGTTTGTCACATGAAGTACCTGCTCCATATGGAGACAGTATTTTACTTACACACCCAGGTTTTTTTAACGAAACCCCGCAACAATCTTGTCGAGTGAGCTGGCCAAGGTCGAAACTCCTAGTCGAGAGAGATGTACTCCATCCTGGGCATACAGTTCATCCTTACCATAAAAGAGGGACCAGTTATCCAGGAATGGAATAGTATTTGCCTTACAATACTTCTCCAGCCGGCTATTTACACCAATAGCCCTGGAGGACCATTCCTTCCTTACCCCTCTTCTAGGCACGATACTGTTTACCACAGGAACTCCACCTTTTTCCTTGATCCTCTCCAACATTTCCTGATACTTGGAGAGCAACTCCTCAGTCCTGCATCTCCATATGTCATTGCTCCCTGCGTTGAGGAAGATGATGGGGTCCTCCCCACTCACTTCCATGACAGCATCTATCTTCTCAGCCACCCTCCCGACTCCGGCACCAGGCACGCAGACAACTTTACCAACCTGAGTGTTTGTTGCCCTGCCAAGGTATCTAACCAATGAATCACCGACAATGAAAACAGACTTAGCTTTTTCCTTTGTCGGCGTGTAGCAGTAGTTGTTGCAGCAACAGCAGCAGACTCCCCCCCCCCCCCCTCCCCTCTCACTGCCTCGATGATCGCCACTTCATCGCCATCACTCTCATCAGCCAAGGTGCTGAAGTTGTTGTGGGTCTTGACTGGCTGCCTTTTCAGCTTGCAGGCCGTTGCACTAGTTGACACCACTTTCCAAGGGGCTTCACGATCCCTGGGAACACTTCCGGTAGCCTCACACTTCTTCTCCGCCATAGCTAGTCTCAAGGCCAAATTTTCATCTTTGAGACACTGAATCTCCTGCTCCACACTCTCCAGTCTTTCTTGCAAAGCAAGACAAAGCTGGAGAGTATGGGAGGAGACAGCAGACTCATCAACAACAGCCATCACTAAGAAAGTTCACTAGGACCTCACTAAGGGTAAACAGGTTCACTAGCGGTCACTGGGGACGTCCGCACAGGTCAGGGGTCAGAGGGCAACTGGTGATAATAGGATTATATGTTTCTGTGTTCAGTATTGATTGATTATCCGTCTTTCTTCGTCTCCTTGTTTATCTTGTACTCTACCATCACTTCCCTCTTTACTATATACTATTCCTATATCTATCTTTCCACTTCAACATTCCTTTGTTTTGTCTCCAGTTTAAGCTTCACCTCCGTAACACTATTTGATCCGACCTCTTGTGACTTATTATGCTAGTTGGTTTAATTATTATTGATAATTTTGCTTGTTTTTGCCATTTAGCCTATTTAAATTTGTTCCCTAGGCCAACAAAAATACATTTCCAGACTTCCTTCAAGCTAATAAATGCCCATCCAAACTTCTTTCAAGTTAAATTTGTTTATTTTTCAATAAGGAAATATCCCGGCCGAAGGCTTATTTCTTCTAAGTTGCAGGCTCACTATCACTCGCCCAGAAACATAATCTACACCTGCATGGCATGAAGCGTCCTATTATCACCAAACATAAGGGGTGAAACGTCTTAAAATCTCCAAACTAATGAAGCGAAACAGGGGAGAACCAGAAAGACCCCCCTCGGATCTAATAGGTTTAAGGAAGTGCCCATAGACAAACCAAGACTGTTAGAGAGTGAACATAAATACAGTTACCCGCACAATTGTCGCTACCAACAAGCCAGATCCCGTGTTTTCGGGTTGTAAAGTAAGCGTAAGCGACCAAGAGTCGACATGGGTTTTCTCGTTCATCAGGCATCCATTTCCACAATAATTACATCTCTAAAATGTGTTGGTGTACTATATAATCATGTTTTGTGCATACTATTAGATGTACAGCTGCTGACAAATGTGTTGGTGTACTATATAATCATGCTTTGTGCATACTATTAGATGTACAGCTGCTGACAAATGTGTTGGTGTACTATATAATCATGTTTTGTGCATACTATTAGATGTACAGCTGCTGACAAATGTGTTGGTGTACTATATAATCATGCTTTGTGCATACTATTAGATGTACTGTACCAATATCCAATACCCATATCGTTTGGTAGTCAAATTTATGTCCATATAAAGCAGATATGGAGTTTAAACATTCTCAAAAATCTGAATTGTTGTAAATCAGCAACCCTCTTCTTCCCGACGATAATAGCTCCATTAAAACTATTAATCTACGTTTATCAATGACTTACATTAATAGTATGAACTGCATTCAATGGCTGGAATGTATGGTAGGTATAGAAATGTCAATATACAGCATATTCTGTCTGTTTGGAAGGCTACTCAGAGGTAGAAAAAGCCAGAGTGTCGACATTTAAAGGTACCATGGGCGGAAAAATGGCGCCAATTTGCTGTAGCAGCCATTTGTGTAATTATATTGGTAGGGAGAATTCTCTGTAGTGTATTATTGTTGTGCCAATATTTTTAACCAGGGTTCTTATGGTTCTTCCCTCTATGCGCCGCTGTGCCAGGAGGAGGGTGTCCCACACAGAAGTGTCCTAAGCGTTTCCTTGTTTGCAGTGGCCATCAACGGTATTCTAGACACTGTGCCTGCTGGGGTGTCCTCATCCCTTTATGTGGATGGCTTGGCTATCTGGCTTTCTGGTTCCCGCATGTCTGCTATTGAGAGGCTCATGCAACTTGCGTTGGACAGGGTTTCTGCCTGGGCTGATTCCAAGAGTTTTCGGTTTTCCCTATCTAAGAATGTGGCAATGAACTTTTGTAGAAAGAGAGGGGTGCACCTGCACCCAGACCCTGAGCTAATGCTTTGTGGCAGGAGACTCAGTTTTGTGGCAGAGACGAAGTTCTTGGGATTAACTTTTGACTGCTGTTTGATTTGGGTTATCACTTAACAAATCTGAAGGCATTGTGCATAAAGACTTTGAATCTGTTGAGGTTTCCGTCACATACCTCTTTGAGTGCTGATCACAGAACACTACGGCATTTGTAGCCTCAAAACTGTCATATGGCTGCAATGTCTACTCATCTGCCATGGGCTCAAAACTTAAGACTCTAGATGCAGTCCATCATCTTGGTCTTCATATTGTAATTGGGGCTTTTCTGTCGTCTCCAATTCCCAACTTGCTGGTAGAGGCTTGTGTGCCTCCATTAGCAGTATTTTGGAGTGAAAGTAACCTTGAGGGGTCGCAAGACCTGTTGTTGCTTGTTTTCCTTTGTACTTTGTACACCTTTGTACTCCTTAGATTTACTGCGTCAGTCTGTGGTTCATGTTGTTGTTAGCAACTCTCAAGGGGAAATTATGACCCTGGAATCTTTTAATTCTCCTCATCCTATAGTCTTAGCTATAATTAGAGTGCCTGTTCCTCATTCATCGTAAAGAAAAAAGTGTGAATTTTTGCTAGGTACATGTTGATGTCACAGGTATTAACACTCAACGAGCGGCCTAGGCGGTATATTTGACCGTGTCGCCCAGCGTTTTTTTTTTACCATAAATGGGGTTGTTCCGTGCTCTTTTTCATGCATAAACAAGAGCTAGAGCGTAATACAAGTATGTATCCCTGAAAGGGCATAAATTGAGCTTTCCAATGACACCCGAACCATCCTTCTACGATCACTGGTTGTCTTGCAACGATCGTGCAACCGAAGGGCAAAATCGCTAAAATGCGGTCATTTTGTTACAAAATTACGTGTGTAGCGAGTGAGAGAGGGTGGAGTAGAGTGGAGTAAATGTCAGTGGGCCCACGACGGTCGTGGCGAGTGGTCATGAGGTAACCTATGCTCCTCCCACTGCTCGGCTCTCTCTCAGAGCCAATATTGCGCCAAAATTGCACACAGACTTAAGTCGGGCCCCGCCACATTGTCCAGCTTTTTAGATACGGACTTAAGTCGGGCCCCGATAGACAAGGGTTAAAAGGGTGGATGCATTGGCAAAGGCTACAGTTTTGAGACCTGCAGATGCACATTACCCTCTGACTGCTTCTGATTTGCGTACTTCGCTAATGTTTGCTGTTCAAGCTCGTTGGCAGTCACATTGGGATTGTGTTACTGGTAACAAGCTCAGGGAAATTACCAAGTTAGTCTCTCAAAGAGTTTGATCTACCATGTCTCGCAAGTTGGAGATTGCTTCGGCTCGCCTCCGCATTCGGCATAAAAGGTTCACACATGAGTTCCTTATGTGTAGAGGCATACCTCAATTCTGTGATGATTGTCTAGTTCCCCTTACTGTCAGGCATTTGCTGGTTGAGTTTCCTAGTTTGGTCGACATATGTCGGAGGTTGCTATTGCAGCACCGGAAGGCGTATGATACTTACTGTCTCTCTCCGGTACTTGGGAAGGAGGTTGGTATCCCTGGAGACAATGTGTTTTAATATTTGAAGGAGGCTGTCCTCTTTCACTTTCTATGGTTGCATTGCTTTAACATTGATGTGATTTCTATAAAAGTATTAGTAATTTAGTTTTGAGTTTTGAGTTTTTCGCATATAGCCTATATTAGTTTGTCCGGCGCCATATGACTTTGTTGTTGCGGTGTCAAAATTTCTATCAATCAATCAATCAATCAATCTTATGATACTCAGCCGAGAATTAGAACACAGGATAATATATACATAACCAACTTAATTATACGTATGGGTATTGATACAACTTACAGACAGAACACAAAATTCAGGAAAATAAAAATACAATATGGAAAGGTGCAATTGATGATACCAACTGGGTCAAGCGGACAATAGGCACACATAGGGAGTTTGGTGTACTACATTAGATACTCAAGTGTGTTATTATGTGTTTTTGTAAATATTAAGGTAAACTTTCGGGGAGGTATATTTATTATCATGATGTGTATGTTCGATACCACGTTACCAGGTACAGATGGATAGTAAGGTGTGTTTTGAGATATTAACCCACAAAACACGATAAACCTCACAAAAGGGTCACTATAGCGAACGCGATAGGCCTCACGGAAGCAAGACCACAAAAAAAAACTTCCAAGACGCCCCAGGGGCTCTCAAAACAAAGGAATATGTGATTAGGTGAGATAATTCCTTTATAGTACCTTCTAACACTCATCCACATGTGTCCCACCCACCCCCATCCCCCCTCCTTAATTATCATCTATTTTTCCTCTTATTTCCCTGATTTATCGGTTATTTTTCGCACAACTTATTCTCACGCAGTCTCAAAGAAACTGGTATGTCATTTAGAGACCCTATAGCAGTGTGAGAACTCTCCTGCAGTGTGTGCTAGACGTTGCAAAGGGAGAATGTTCATCTCTTAGCCGGCTGCCTCAGAATACGACCGAGTAGCGAAAATATAAGTTTTTCACCCCCCAATTGCTGTTCCCACTTCTTTTATCGCTCTTCAATGTTCATAAGTTCATCCTATAAGTAAAACATACGCACATGGAGAAGAAATAATGCTTTACATCGTAAATATAACAAATTCTGTCAGAATCAAAGGGTAAAATTACACGTTTTGGACACTTTTCCATACCTCAATTTCGCGTTCCTTGTGTTAAGGGGTATTCCGAGAATTATAAGAAGATATTTTTGAGATGACGGGGTTGGACAACAGTCACAGGGCTGGGACAGCAGACACCCTGATCATGCAGGAAAACAAGCCGCCATCCAGAACCAGAATCGTAGTAACCAAAGAGACCAAGAAGACCAGGAGAGGACAAAACCAGGAGAAGAAAAGACAAAATAGAACCAGTCCAGTTTCCCATGCTTCCACACCTGCCCAAATAGATTAGTCTGCCTATTTCTCCAGACCTACCCATGCTCTAATCCCCGGGAGTTTGGGTCAGCCTGCCCACAAAAGGAATTCGAGCCCGGACCAATCACAGGGACCCCTGCTCAACCATTGGCAGGGCCCGAGACAAACGACCAAGGCGTATAACCAGTTCCAGCCAGATTTGCAATACAGTGAGGAATATTTTATGCAAGTTCCTCACCAAAACCGATTGAAATACCTACACAAATGGGAACCCCAGAACCCCTTCTACAGTACCTCACGGGAAGACTGGGAATAGTGCAAATGAAGTGATCAGTAATAAACATATGGCCTGCAGACTAAGAAAAGCCAGATATCACGATGAACAGAAACTAATTAATTACGCAACCATATAACCCTGTGAAACAAAGAGGGTAATATTGAGAGATCGAGAATCTCCTTGTGTTTACATAAATAACTTCAGTGTATTTTTAGATTAACCCATAAACGGCGAGCATCCTCATACGAGTCCGTACTGGGCAATGGCGAGCGTCCTCATATGAGCCAAGGCCTAAAAAATAACTTTGAAAGGCCCCAGTAACACTTAAAAAAAAAAATTGTGTTTAAGTGAGATAATTCCCCTCAATACCTCGTATCACTCCTCCAGATGTGTCAAAATCCCCCCCTTCCCCCCCCCCCTTCAATTATCACCTATTTGTCCTCTTATTCCCATATTTATTGGTGTTTTTATCATGCCAATATCTCCAAACCGGTCTAAGCCGTGCTCATGTTGCTAGAGAGGGTGTAGGGTGAGAGTGTGAGTGAGTAAGTCAGTCTAGCTCCAGGCTCCGAGAAAGGAGGGTGTGGCCCGCCTCAGTTCCACACTTGATGAATGGCCGGTCGGCAATTATTCGCGATTTTGACCATCCAAACATTATTCCCACTTGTTTTATTGATGTTACATGTTGCTATCTTCATATTAAATGTAAAATAGGCGCATATGAATAAGTAATAACGATATTTATCGTAAAATGACGATTATAGATGGGAATGGAGCCTAATATGTCCGCCCAGTTGTGTGGTGTCCATTACACATAACTCGCCGTTTTGAGGTTAGGAATTACCTTACCTCCACCATAGCAAAAACAACAATATCCACATGTCCCTATGATCTCGAAATAGACCAAATTGAGTTCTAAATATAAGCCAAATATAGTCTGACTAAAAACTGAAGGAAGTTAGCAAATACGATTGCTATCTTCCACTGGTTAGGCCGGTTGTGGGTAGACATTGGTATTGAGACTCAACCTGAACGAGAGTGTGCAGAGGAGCCCGGAACCACCTTCACCTGTACCTGAGAGAGAGGCAGTTCCCCCTGACGTTCAGCCCAGCAGAACCACGAGTCCTACGTCGTCCAGATTCTCGTTCATGGCTACCTCTAACCCATACCCTAAGTTTTTTTTTTTTTTTTTTTTTTTAAGAGACAATGAACGGAGGAAGGAAAAACACAGACAAAACACAAAGGTCCATGTGCCTAAAGGCATCCTCCATTCATAAAATGTTTGCAACAACTGGATTTAAACATTTGTAGATTGTAAGTTTGTAGAAAGCAATTCGAGGGAAGTGAATTCCAAAGAGTAGTAGCTCTGGGGATAAATTAATTCTGATAAGCAGAAGTTCTGCATTGTGGAGGAGAAAGTGTAAATTCATGGGCGCTCTCAGCTGCCCTAGTTCTACGGGGAAAGATGTGGAGAGGCGGCACAATTGAAGCAAGTTTCTCGGAACAATTGCTGTGAAAATATCTGTAGAATAATGCAAGGGATGCAACGTTTCTTCGTATGGATAATGTAGGACGGTCCTGTGTGATTGCAGGGTTATTGATTAATCTAATAGCTTTATTTTGAATTTTGTCCAACTGCCTCAATGCAACCACTCCACTTCCACCCCACAGAGGTGAACAGTAATCCATCTGAGAACGCACATGACTTTTATATATCACAGCCAACTGCTCGTCAGTGAAGAATTCTCGAACTCTGTACAGGAGTCCCAGTTTTTTAGAGGCATTCTTAGCAATGCCTCTAACATAATGTGTCCAGCTCAAGTTAGTAGTTAATGTTACACCGAGAATGTCAATACTAGGGGAAGTGGGAATATTTACATCATTAAAAAATATATGGGAGTCAGTGAGATTCTGTCGGTTAGAAAATTGAATGTACTTGGTTTTCTGTGCATTAAAGGAAACTAGATTCTTTTGTCCCCATCCATCAATTCTAGAAAGGTCCTGGTTCAGAGAAATTGCAGTGTTTATTTTTGAATTTATAAGATCGGGTTGGGTGAAAGAATTGGTAAATGTGAAGGAACTGTGGAGTGTTGAGTCATCTGCGTAGGAATGTATTGGATTATGAGTGGTAGATATGAGATCATTGATATGAATGAGGAACAGAATTGGGGCCAAAACTGATCCCTGGGGAACACCAGCATTTATTGAGTGAAATTGAGAATAAAGGCCATCTACCATTACACATATGTTTCTGTTATGAAGATAAGAAGAAATTAGTGGAACTAATGATGCAAGGCCGTAGTGTGACATCTTCGACAATAAGGATTGATGCCAGACTCTATCAAATGCCTTTGATATATCCAGTGCTATTGTATGTGTTTCACCATGTTGGTCTGTAGCTTGGTTGATTTGATGCGTAAGAAGGCAAAGCATGTCTGCAGTTGATCGACATCGTCTAAAACCATATTGCCTATCACTGATTAATTTATTATTCTCAAGATGCTTAATTATGTGATTATTTAATATAATTTCAAAGACTTTACCAAGAGTGGAAGTTATAGCTATTGGTCTGTTGTTTGATGGATCTGAAGAGGCACCGTTTTTAGGAACTGGATGGATGTTTGCTTCTTTCCAGGGTACTGGGAAGCATGAGGTAGGAGTACACAGACGGAAAACTTGTGCCAATACAGGAGCGAGCACCAAGGAGCAATTCTTAAGTACTATTGGAGGAATTTCATCTGGACCAGGAGCCTTATCTACTGAGAGATTCTGCAAAATAGTTTTGACATGTCTGGTGTGGATCTTAAGTGAGGGAATTTCAGGCGAATTAAAATTAAGTACAGGGACATCTTGATTTATTTCATCTAAGGTTGAGTTGGTGGAGAAAATATCCACAAGAAGGTTAGCTTTACCTCGTGGGTCACTTACAAGATTGCCAGTCGGAGATTTTAATGGTGGAATGGATGAAGCAGTAGTGAAGTTGGATTTAAATGAGTTAAGAGTAGACCAAAATATTTTGTTATCATTTGGATTATTTAGAAGTTTATTTGCCTGCTTGTGGAGAAAGTTTGATTTAGTTAGGTTTAATATAGTTTTGGCATGATTTCTGATGTTTCTAAAGTAATTAAAGGCTTCATGTGTTTTTGATCTTGTGTATGCATTGTAGGCTATTGCTTTTTGTTCAGTTACTCTAGCACAATTATGGTCAAACCATTTAGGTGAATTAGATCTTTTACTGTACTTTTGATGAGGAATAAAAGTTTCCATTCCAATTTTTACAAAATCTTGTATGTGGCTCAAGGTGGAGTGTGCATCATTAGAAAAGAAAGAGGTCCAGGGAATATCAATAAAGAAACCTTGAAGACCCTCCCAGTCTGCCCTATCGTAATGCCATTTAGTCACCAAAACAGGTTCAGAGTGGGAAGGTGTGGTAGCTGATAGACAGGTGGCCTGTATCAGACAGTGATCAGAAGATCCAAGCGGGGACCTCACTGTAACATCATAATTTTCTGAATTGGTTGTTAAAAATAAGTCCAGTAGGTGGGAATTATAATTAGGATTATCTGGTACACAGGTGGGTTGGTTGACTAGTTGAGTGAGATTAAATGAGTCTGCAAATAGCTCACATTCAAGACCAGCATCATCAGTCCTGGCTGAATGAGTGAGCCATTCAACATTATGGACATTAACATCACCCAACACAGTGATTTCAGAAGAAGCATTTAAGTTGAGGACACTGAGTTGTGAGGACAGAGAATCAAAAAGACTTTCCTCTGAAGGAGTATTTGGGGAACGGTAGATGCAACATATGTATTTAAATTTACCAGCAGAAATTAATTTGTATATAGAATAATCAAAATAGGGACAATTGAAACTAGTAACCTCCTCCAGGGCAATTTCAGATTTTGCGAAGCAACATACACCTCCTTTAGGTCTGAAATTTTGGAGCAGTTGATAACCTGGAAAATTAAATCTAGACGTGTCAGATGTGGATGTTACTTGAGTCTCTGTCAAAAAAAGGAGAGTAGGGGATTCTGCTTGAAGAAATTGGTGTACAGAATTGATGTTAGAGTGAAGTCCCCTTATATTGCTAAAGAAAAAGCTGCACCGACGAGCAGATTTGGGACGTTTCAATGCTCTTGACACAGTCGCATGATGACGACCGGGAGGGCCCTGTGTCAATGACCCAACCCTGCCGGGGGTGGATATCCGAGGGACCACCAGGTTTGCTCTTAACAATTGTACTGCCATATTTATTGGGTAAGGTGTATGGTGTTACATGTATGATATGTAGTGGGAAGAGTAGTGTTTTATGGATAGAGGATAGCAATGTAGGGCAATGTCGTGAAGTTGGATGTGTATGTTATATAAAGAGGGTTTTCCTGATACCCCTGATGTGTGAGGCAGAAAGATATGTATCCAGCTACCAAGGCCTGGGAGAGAAAATGGAATTCAGGCTATTCCCTGAGTCTCCCGAAACCTTGGCGGTAGTACTTCCCTGGGCGGGGCTGCCTACCCCTACTACCTACCAAAACAAGACACACAGTGTCTCTGTGTGTTATAAGTTGTGGCTATTGTTGTGAAGGTAAGATAAAATATGCGAGTATTCAATTTCATTTAATTATAGATCTGTGTCTAAGATCTATCTTGACTCTCTAATACCCATGTAAGAATTATAACTTTGATCCGTACAGTGATTCTATAAGTACGAGATATTGCTACCATAATTGATATTTAATCCTTCAGACCCTTAATTGTACGTACGTTACATAGTCACTTTTACACGTGTTACCTAGTTGAATACTCTCAGATTTTACTCCTATGTCTTATTATTCTTTGTGTATCTAAGTCGAAGTGAAGTGTATAACGTGAATCGATTCCCTTCTTAAATTCAAGACACCTAGAACCTACGCCCAATTCAAGATTCTCTTATCCATGTAACTATCGCCAGAAAATATTGATTGTGTTACTTTCCCCCACTCGAAAGTAAAGAACCCTTCCCGTTGAGTTAGAATTAATTTCTTGCCAAGATAGCTGATTTCTATTGGTTCTTGTGAATAATCTAATGATAATTATACGTTACCCGGGGCATGTAATTCTTTCAACACTCATTTAGGAATTCAGATTGTATATTCCTTATTCGTTACGCCTATTATTTGGCTAAAGATTATTTTATTACTTCTTCGAGTAATTCATTAATTATAACCATTGTTTAAGTTATAATACAACGCTATATAGTTCTGCGTTCTTTTAGGAATTTGTTAATTTATTCAAAACTCCTTTCATGCCATCACCCATGGTATTTCCTAAGTGCAACTTCGTTGTGTACGCCCATTCAAGATAGCTCTTTGTTAAGCTATAATACCACGCTCTTTCATATGCGTTTCTTAATTAGTTGGTTAATTCATTCCAATCTATATTAAATTATACTTTATCTATTCCGATTCAGTCACTATATTTACTGTGAATCTGAGTTCCTCAACCCGTGTGATTTGACCTCATCTATGATCGAATATTATTTTTCGTGTCTCGTGTGAGAGATTATTTGCAATAACTCTTAGATAGTTGAATTCAGATTTAAACTATCTTCCTTCCTAGAGTAAATTAGAGTTCATATCTTTAATACTTGATTTTTTATCGCCACCCCTTCGGGGATCATGGCGTCAGGCAATAGATTAAAATGAATTGTTATTTTCAAGGATCCCAATCCATCTGACCTATAGTATCCAGGGCGGTACCTTTTTGAAGTCTCACCTGAGTGCGACTTAATATCTTTTGCCCACCGCGCAGACTCGCGCGCACATGAGCGATAGTTACATCCTGTTTCAATACCTTTGCCAGAATACTTCGCATTAGACTCTTCTCTCACATATGTATTATTGTTTATGATACTTATTTGTGTATATATGCATCTGCTCATCATTGCGTATTTTCGCCATTTAATTACTATGTAAGTGACAAACTGATATTCACTAGAGAGTAATATGTATTCAACTCTCTCCAGTCACATGATACTTACTTACTATTCCTTATAATAGTGGAGTTCGTAACCCTATCTTATGTACTATATAAACATTTGAATAAATAAGTGTGTAAACTATCCTGTGTGTTTATTGTGTTATTGATGACCTGATTGAGTAACTATTTATCATATTCACGAAGTTCGATGTGTTCCTGTTGAGCATATTCCAAATCTAAATATGCAAAGCCCGGGTTTATAAAGAGATAATACTGAAGCGAGTTAGATTACAACGCGGCATAAAACAAATTGTTGTTGATTTACTGATATTTGTTTAACTCAATGCCTGCGGGTTGTTATATAAAAAATACGGTCATCACTGCGGCACTTGTCATATGACAATTGCCGAATTTCTGCCTTGAACAAGGACTGGGAGGCAGGCGAGAGAGTATTAGCAGAGCAGGACTGTCCCATCCACCACCCACCGTGTCTAGGCCATCACTAGTGGCAGTGGAAGACATCACCAGCTCCCTTACAAACTCGGGAATAGCGTAAACCGCTCAAACTCGCTATTTTTTACCGATTTATCGTCACCTGTGCATTATCGTTGCACGGCTACCAGTGGTCGTACAGATATGATTCTGGTGTCATTGGAAAGGTCTATTTCTCTGCTTTCAAGAATATATAATTGAAATATTTATTCATGCAAATGTGCAGGGAATAAAGGTTACTTTTAGTCCAAAACCCCAGTATGGATATAGTGGTGACCATGCAACTGTCATATGATAAGTGCTGCAACAAAAGTGTTAAACCAACTCAGGGATTTGTTGAACTGGACGGCGATCATTGCCTTTATCATTGAATAGCCTATTTTTGAGTAGACTCTAACAGGAATAAAAATCCAAAGTAGAGTGCTACGCTAACTGCAGGGAAAATTCAGCTTATTTCAATTGAGGGATGAAGTTTTTCAGTCTCAGAGACGCGGGTAGTTTGTGAATTTCTACAAAATATAGATAGAAAGGAAGTATTAACTTGTATGGGAATGGATCGTGAATAAAACGTCTTGTTTACAATTGGCTGTCTTATGCAGTAGTTAACCCACTGAGCACCAGCTAATTAATAATAAATGTACACCCCCAGGATCAGCAGATTGTAAAAAAAAAAAAAAATCCAGAAAACACCAGGAATGGGTTAGAAATGAAGGAAAACCACATAAAACCGATCCCCTAAGTCATTAAGGAGTCCTACGGGGCGCCCGAAAGTCGGAATTACAAGCGGGGAAATGGGTAGGCAAAAACATGCAAAAACAGGTTTTTGTATGCTCACGCGCAAGCCGCTGGACTTTGAGGGTTTTCAACCATCGGCATTGTTGCGTGGGATACATACACAGTTCCCATACAAATCTAAGCCCTCAGGTGCCATAGGACCGAAGTAATTAACCGCGACGCACTCTATGTGGCGCTGGGGTTTACCGTTACATACATTGCCGACACACGTGATGCGTCGCTGGTATCCAGTGGGTTAAACATGATCACTACAATAATATGATAATTATAATATTTATAATATAAATAATAGTAATTATATTAATAACAATAATGATAATAATATAATTATGTTTTATTATTATTGTATTGATATTATTATTAAAGTAAAAAGGCCATCCACCAATCAACGCGCCCCCTTTTACCTTCCCTCTAAATCAGCTGAGTTTGACACTTCGAACTCACAACATAAACATGCAACGCCTTCCCAGCCGACCAATCAGAAGCCTCCATTTTCGGAGCGGACGGCTACGTGTACCGCCACACCTTTAAACTCGCTCTCGCTCTCTTCACCGACCATTTCCTCTGGTTGCAATGGGTCTAATACATCAGTGCCAGCCCTATACTCCCATAAGCCACTAAAAGACATTTGCAACCAGCTTCCAGGAACATATTATGAAGAGAAAATAGTGAAGGCGAAGAGAGAGAGAATTCAAGACACGCGGGGGGCCGAGCGGCCGGCTAAGCCAATCACAGCGCCGGAGAGCGGGAGGCGTGACTATATTAAGGGGGTGGGGGAGGCTGCAGCGGTGTGGCAACCCTGGCCTATGGGGTAGGCAACGCTGATTTAAATCAGCGAGGTTAAGCAACGTGGAGTCTGGTTAGTAGTTGGATGGGTGCCCGCCTGGGACCAGCACAGCAGTTGTTGGGAAGGTGTGGTGGCCCTACAGCAGTAGCTGGATGGGTGATTGCACCCGGGACCAACATTGATCAGATGGTTGCCACACATACATGGGATGGGTGAAATTTCCCTGGCTTGCCACCAGAGTCCAAGTAGCCCAGTTGTGTGTGTGTAAGTGTGAGAGTCCGAGTGTAGGGGATGAGACAGTGAAGCACGGGAACGAGGTGGCTTCAGAGATGGGGTCGTTTCGGGCCATGAGTGAGCACCGTGCCTCATGTGAAGGCAAGATGGCAGGTGCTCGTTGTACTCTACGTGCTTCACATGTCTCACTCCCTAGACTGGAACAAGACCTCACGGGCTTCACTGTTCATTGTAAAGCGGTGAATGTTAAGGCTCTCAGCCTATGCCCGAGAGGAAGTAAGTTGGAATATAGAAAAAAAAAAAAAAAAAAAAAAAAAAAAAAAAAACTCAGAAGAAAATGAGTACCTGGAATCGTTGTGGCTCAAATGAATTCAGGGACCTGATTGGTGGCTTCCTGCAGCCAATCAACACACGAGACTTTCGAACTTGGTTAGCCACCAGGATTGCGCAGTGGTCATTGGGCTGGCCTTCTCTCGTGTTCGCCCCGTCCCACCCATACGTAAAACTGGGTACCTAGAGTGTAAACCGGCTTTGGCATGGTCGTATCCTGGGGTAAATTTGATTACTTGTCTCATCTTTCCTATATTCCCTTCATAAGTGTCTGTCTGTCCTGCCTGTCCCCGATCCTAGCCCAAAAACACAACTGACGCAGGTTGGGTCAAGCCCAGACGCCTTCATCTCCTACTACAATTAACTTCCTCTGTCCCAACTCTAGTATTCGAGGCATTGGGTGATCAAAATTATTACTTGTCTCATCTTTCCTATATTCCCTCTATTCCCTCCTGCAGCGGTCATTCACCTCTCGGAACCCACTGGGCGCGGTTCTTGCAAACCACTTCCTCTCTCTCGCCTGGGCACCAAAGGGAACTTGGACCCACTTATTCCAGCCACCCAGCCCTCACCAAATGTTCCAGTAAAGACCACCTCAGATCTAGCATCGCTCTCTCCTGCTAGGCGGATACACCTTCAGTATCCGGCCGCCTGTCGTCACATCGCTGGCTTGCATACCTACAGCCAAGAGATTCACGAGGGACGACAGATAGTAGACGGGAGCGATAATTTCCAGAAGAGCTATTGGCCTGCTCTGAGGTGGTGAAATTGTTCCAGCACACACCTAGCAGTATACAATATATATATTTTTAAAGGACCCATATTGGGCCCGAACCAGACTTAAAGAAAGAGAGAAAATGCGTGACTAACCCAGTGGTTCCATAATAATTGATGTGTCCTTATAGGACAAACTAAAGAGAGAAGATACTAGACTTTTGTTTATAAATAAAGTAGACGTGCCAATTTGCCCAAAATAAAAACGGCATACCCAACTCTGCGATGGGTTACCATCATCACTACTAAAGCTCGAGTCACACATTCCCGTCCTGACCTCCCGTCCTCCCCCGACCACCAAAAACTGTTGGACGGCATCAAACGGATGACCTTGTGTCCCGAGTGGGCCCGAGTGGCCACGTGTGGCTCTGATGCGCGACCTCAACACGTCACCGCCCCGGAAGACGGCGCATGCACGGTTAGTGGACGGAGATCTCAACACGTGACCGCCCCGGTAGACGGAGCATGGGCGGCGACTTGGTGCCAAGACCAGTCCCTTTGGAAGGCGACCTAATAAGTCTGAATACGACCTGTCTGAGACGCACTGTGATGGCACTGCGACGACATTGCGACCAAAATATGATGGCCCCAGTGTCGTCGGCGATGGCCCCCATCATGCATATATATTGGGGCGTGGCACAGAGACACCTCAGTCTCAACCAGCCCACTGAGTGCCAGCCAATTTTGACGGTGTGCTTCTGCCAGTGCCAGATTTTTTTTTTATTTTTTTTTTGGCTTAATCTATCAAGTTGGGAGAGAAAGGAACGATAATGGTAAAAAAAACACTCCCCTTGTCCATTTTCGCCAGAAATCAGGTCCCCGATGGTCCCAAAATTAGCTGAAAAGACACTATAGACAACAGAGACTTTTATGGTATCGGAATGTATGGGTAGGAGGGTCGTGGGAGGGTGGTTTGGGGGATGGTGGGCGGAAGGTAGAAGCGTAATTGACTCATGTTACAAATATGAAGCCGATTGGTGAGGTAGTTTCGCCACCACGGATTTTCCTTTTTTTCCTTATCTTCGTACGGATACGCTGGAAGTGGGTGGTTGGAGGCGGTTGGGGGTGTGGTGGGGGGAAGGCAGAAGGGTAAGGGACTTGTCACACAAATATGGAACCGATTGGTGCAGTCGTTTCGCCGCCACAGATTTTCCTTATTTTTCCTTCTGACGGGACCGACAGTCAGCGAGTGGGTGGGAGGAGGGATTTGGGATTTTGGTGGTGGGTAGCCAAAAGGGTAAGGTACATGTGTTAAAAATATGAAAGCCATAGGTGCAGTCGTTTCGCTGCTACGATTTTTGTTCGGCGAGGACATATATATACATCCCTGGCACTCAGCGGGTTAAAATTGAAATTTTTCTACCAACAAATGTACAAATTAACAATTAAACTTACGAAGATGCAAGCCAACTGCATGCTACTATACAGTATTAATAAGGGCAGATTTCCACTTGAGGGATTTTTTATTTTGACGGCGGCTTGGGAACTGAGATAAAACCACACGCGGCTGGCTCTTTTATAGACACTTGGTGGGCAGGGACTAGCGGGGACGCCGCGGGGTGATCACGTGAGGCGACGTTGGCACGTCGCAGTCTCAACTTTCAAATATTTTGGTCTGGGCATAGACTACGTCTGCTAGCGTCTAGGCGCCGCATAGACGCTTCTACACGTCGCCTATGCCTGACCCGTCACGTGGGTGATCCGCCCTTGAACCGAGTTTGGCGGTTGGTCCGTTCTGATCCGTTTATTTTTGGTATGTCAAAAATGCACGGCTCCCTCGCCGCCGCGGCCCGTGCTGTGGCGTCACTGTACGTTCATGAACAGACCATACACGTTTAGGTCGGAGTCCTTGCACAATTGCATACGTTTTCAGTGGTCGGGGGAGGACGGGAGGTCAGGACGGGAATGTGTGAACCGAGCTTAATACCATCATCAATCACAATCAACATTATCACTACTACTACCATCATCACTACAACTGCCATCATCACTACAACTGCCACAATCATCACGAGTACTGTCATCATCACCATTACTATGATCATCATCACTACTACAATTACAATTATCACTACTACTCTCACCATCATCACTGTCCATTGTCACTAGCATCTTAATCACTACTATCATTATTGATACTACAACTATCAACCATCATTACTAATATCATCACCACCATCTTACAATCATCATTACTACTGTTAACATCACCACTACTACTATAACCATCATCATTACTACTGTCACAAGTATTACCATAATTTATTCTACTGTCACCATCATCACTACTACTGCCATCATCACCATTACTATGAACTTCATCACCACAACTATCGTCATCATCACTACAAATTTCACCATCCTCACTACTACTCACCATCATCACTAATACTCACACCATCGTCACTACCATCAACACTACCTGTCATTATTATCACTACAACTATCATCATTACTTGTCACCATCATCACTACTATTATGACCATCATTACTACTACTGTCACCATCATACCTACTACTGTCATCATCATCACTACTGTCATCATCATCAATACAACTACAACCATCATCACTACAATTATCACCATTATCACTGCTATCACCATACATCCAAATATTACTACCATCACTTCTAATGCCAACTAAACTAACTTAACCTAGCAAATGCATAGCGAGATGTTTTCGCTCCCAGAACGAATGCGTTCTTAGTGTGAGAGCCCCTTCGGGGCTCACACACTAAGAACGCCATCATTGCTGGGGGGGGGGGGTGCAAAACCATATTTTGGACCTAAAATCATAACTATTGCATAAATTCAAAAAATCTTTTTTGACTGACTTTTGCATTCACGCAACAAATGTTTGTGTGAAATTTGGTGAAAATCCATCCAACGGTCTAGGAGGAGTTCCGAGACAGACGGACGACGACGACGACGACGACGACAGACATTTTTTTTGTGTGGTACCCACTATACGGGGGGCGATACCAAACTCTGCTTACGCAGAGTTGATAAAATTATGATATGTTAAGAGAACATAAGAACATAAGAACATAAGAAAATGGGAGTCTGCAAAAAGCCGATCGGCCCATACAAGGCAGATCCCTGTCACACCCAACCCTAATTACAAGGCCCAATTATAGACCCATCTCACTAATACCTTGAGTACTGACCCCTCCAAACGGTCAGAGATTAACTCAAGATTACGGGGGTCTGCTGAGCGCCGATTGGCCCATACCTGGTAGATCCCCCTCACACCCAACCCATCTCATCCATATGCCTATCTAATTTTATCTTAAAGCTCCCTATCGTTCTTGATTCCACTATATCACTTGGTAGCCTATTCCACCCATCTACAACTCTGTTACCAAACCAATATTTGCCTATATCTTTTCTGAAACGAAATTTATCTAATTTGAAACCATTTGTACGAGTTATTTCGCTATCACTGAGCTTTAGTACATTTTCCATGTCTCCTTTATTAATTCCACTAACCCACTTGAATACCTCTATCATGTCACCTCTAACTCTGCGTCTCTCTAACGAATGTAAGCCTAATTTCTTCAACCTTTCTTCATACGGAAGATTTCTAATATTATGGATCATTTTTGTCATTCTACGTTGTACTCTCTCCAATGTATCTATGTCCATTCTGTAATAAGGACACCAAAGTTGAACAGCATAATCCATATGGGGTCTCACTAATGACAAGTAAAGTTTTAAGATAACATCAGCAGTTCTGTTACTCACACTCCTAGATATGAACCCGAGAATCCTGTTTGCCTTGTTACGAACGCTTATACATTGTTTTCTAGGCTTCAAATCATTGCTAACAAACACACCTAGATCTTTCTCACAGTCTGAGTTTTCTAATTCCATATTAGCTAGTTTATATTTAAAATTTGTATGCATCTTCCCTATCTTTAATACCTTGCATTTGTCAATGTTAAACTTCATCTGCCATTTTACTGACCATTCGTGTAAGGTATCTAGATCCCTTTGCAGACACTCTATATCTCTAACTGAATCAATTTTTCTCCCCATTTTGGTATCGTCTGCAAATTTACTTATCCTACTAGTTATACCTAAATCAAGGTCATTTATGTATATAATAAACAACAGAGGACCTAATACAGATCCCTGGGGGACACCACTCTTGACTGATCCCCATTCTGACTTAGTACCATTTATGCTGACTCTCTGCTTCCTACCAATTAGCCATGACCTAATCCATCCTAACAACGCCCCACCTATTCCATGTGCCTCAACCTTTCTCATCAATCTCTCATGAGGGACTCTGTCGAAAGCTTTACTGAAATCTAAATATATAATATCATATGACTTGTCATTATCTACTGCTTCATATACCTCTGAGAAAAAACTAAGCAAATTAGTAAGGCAAGAACGTCCCTGAGTGAATCCATGCTGAGAAGAATCCATGCTGAGAAGAGGGAAATAGTTATTCTTGTTAGAGAAGGCTCCATGCCGATTAGCTATAACTAGTATAGGATCTGCTAGGACAGCAAATAGATATTAATAGTAAAGTAAAAGGGAATAATTCTTGAGGACAGACACGCAACTATAAGGCTCAGGGGAATGAATAATAGTTGCCAGTAGACTAGCTTTAGTTTGAGAAATAGGTAGGAAGGACACTAGTCCGTATGATCTACGAAATCTTTGGTTATAAAGGAAACATTATCTGTTATTATAGTTAAAGGAATATTCGTTCAGTTCTGTGTTAAGCGTTACGGGTGTTAAGTCCAAGATAATATTGTAATCATAAGAATCTATGAAAAGGATAAAAGCGGAGAATCTTGTCCATGTAGAGTTATTGAGGTACTGCTACAGTAGGTTAAGAATTATTATTGACTAGGTGGTATATGTGAATATAAATTATTTGTAATAGGATTACGCGAATACATAATCTGAGAGTGTTCTCGATAGGGCAATCGAGGTAACTTGTAACAACGCCCTGGTCATTTGAGTAATGTGTATTGTATGAAGTAACGAGAATATTATATAATCAAAGAGTATTTAGATAAAGCAATTGAGGTAGAATTGTAACAACGCCCTTGTCATATGAGTAAATGTATTGTATATGGTTGAGAGGAAATATTAATTAAAAGGTCATATTATGTAGTAACGCCTTGGTCTCTGGAGTAGACATAGTAGGCCCGGTAAGAGTATATCATTCCGAAGTTTAGTTTACGAATATAACCCTTGTTTTAGATAAGTGAATAAAGGTATGATTCATTGATGCCCTGGTTTGTGGAGTAGACACAGCAGAGCTCGGTAAAAAACATATTATTGTAGAAACTAGTACCGTGCCTTTGGATCGAAGCCGACTTGAGTCAATACCTGAATATCGGGAATCCAAATAGGGAGTAACGGGAGTTCTAGGGTTCCAAAGTACAACCTATGGTGGGTCGACGTAATATTCAATCCGTGTCTTGAACTCATCTCGGCCCGAACAGAGAAACAGTTATTAGTGTAGTAGCAAGTTTGTTAAATAAAGTATACGAACTTCTAAATGACTGTCGATTTATCCCCCACTCTAGTAGTATATTCGAAATAAGAAAATAAGTATTGCAATTATTATTGTTATTATTATCATTATTATCATTATTATTATTAACAATATCAGGAAAATATCGGTAATTTGAAAGTACCATTCTATTTGATAATCGATACAATGCCTTTTTTCTTAAACTGAATACAGGTAAGGAAGCGAGCCATGAGCTTCTCGTTATGTCGATTAATGTGGGCCATGGTCCTATAAAGGTGGAATCTACTAGTATTTACCGGTAGTTGTATACCACTGTTTGTATTATGTGTATTTATTTATTTATCTATTCATTTAAAATAATGATATATATATATTAGGGGCGCTATAAGTGGTACATTCTAGGCTGCATTGTTTAATGGAAGGTAGAATATACGTAAAGGGAAATCCAGTGAAGTTGTTCCAATACTTCAACTAAGAGATGTCCATTTTTATCTGAAAACAAAAAACATCTAGTGGTACTAAAATGATCAAAAATATGATCCTGGAATACAGGAGATCACTGTAATGCTGAGAAACAAAGATATCATAGACTTGTCAAGGCAAATGCATGACACTCCAACTCTATGACTAAGATATAATGCTTTTAAATATAATCACTTGTTTGGTAATGGTGATATAAATCAAATATATTTTATCCTGGAGACCTGGATAAAAAAGGCTAGGGAATTATTGCTAGCAGCATGAAATCATCATACGTCAATACTTTAGGGCAGATTTTAGGGGCTTGGAGGCAAGGATTAGAATATGATTATATTGTCGCGTATTATTTAACGCATTTGGTTCACAGTCGATACCCAGGCAGGAAAAAGTTATATGGGTGAGTCTTATAACAACCGATGCCTCTGTCCATCTACCATATTTAGGCATGTGAAGTTATTGGACACTTGTGACGTCCTATCCAGTGAAGTAAACTGTGGTAACCTGGATAATAATTATGCAGTAGCCCCTGTGCATCAATGCTGGAATACTCGCCCGTGTTACCCACCACAGGTTCCAATGTGCAATGATACAGAGATAAGCGCTGCAGCCAAGCGCAGCTTAACATAAGCCTTCTAAATTTAGTCTTACATAATATAACACAACATAACTATGCATAACATACCTGGAAGCCTGCCTGCAGCCAACAAGCACTAACTATTGTATGCCTTTCAAACACTGCTTCACCTCCATCTCTCACTATAGTCTGTTTTTAGCTGACGGTAAATTTCCTGATCCTCAACTTGATTACTTGTATTTCCGATTATACCGTAGTAAAATGTTATTCATTATGAAAACTTAGCATTAATAGGAGGCAGATACAGCAGTTTCACATAGTGTACATCCATTCAGTATTGAAAAATCATCTGCTAACGGATAAACATATCCGCCAAGTGAAAACAATAAAAATATATTCGTCTCTCTCTCTCTCTCTGGAATATGGAATTCCTAGGCCTCCATAAATTGATAACAGGAATATAATAAAAGTCGCTCTAGACTCGAAAGTGTCACTGGCATATTGTGTGAAATCACCACAGACACTGCCAATAGTGTCCTGCACAAGCATTTCTTACTAAATAATATTCTCTATTTTTCACGATCCTATGGACTTGCTTGGCCTTCATAAACTACTAATAGGAATATCATATAAGTTTCCCTAGTATTCAAAAGAGTCACTGCTATGTAGAGAGTACATAATACTCCCTCGTTGTCACGGTTATATAATACATAGTCCTCCCTCGTTGTCACGGTTATATAATACATAGTCCTCCCTCGTTGTCACGGTTATAATGAATGGCTAGGCCCCGGTACATTAATAACAAAAATACAACAAAAGTCGCCCTAGAATTCAAAACAATCACTGAAATATATAATACGTTTCGTGGTATCCCTGTAAACATTGTCAGCAATGTCTTCACGTCCAACTGTCACTCCATGACATGTAGCCGTCACCGTCATGGTTATAAGGTATTTTTAGAACTCCATTAACTGTCATCTCTTACACTCGGTCACAGCACCTCATCACCCAGTCATCACCATCAATCACCACGTCTGACACCCGTTATGATTTATACGGTCGGCGATATTTTTCAGTTCTTTATTATATATTATTTAGTGCCTACAAAAATAGTTTAATTTTTTTGTTTAATATTACATATGATTTATTGTCAATAGAAATGATGCTGATTATTCATGATTTATCAATTGTAGATATGTTTATACACTATGTATAGAATTTACAGTAAGCACTATAACAACATATTTTGTTATTGCAAGAATGTAATTAGTAAGAAACAACACAAAAATATTTGAAGGCATGGGGCTAATTCACAGAAACTCTTCACCCAGTCACCGCCACGTTTCAAGTCAGGCTTAGTCACAGAACATTATGACCCATTCACCATCACTAGTCACAGTACCTCATCACCCAATCACCATCACTTATCTCGTTTCCCACAAGTTACAGTACATAATCACCCAGTCACCACAGATCATAGTCTCACAAGTCAGGCTTAAAATCAGAGTATTATCCTCCAATCAACACTACCAGTCACAGCACCTCATCACCCTGTCCTACTAGCTGCCACCTGTCAGTCACAGCACCTCATCACCCTGTCCTACTAGCTGCCACCTGTCAGTCACAGCACCTCATCACCCTGTCCTACTAGCTGCCACCTGTCAGTCACAGCACCTCATCACCCTGTCCTACTAGCTGCCACCTGTCAGTCACAGCACCTCATCACCCTGTCCTACTAGCTGCCACCTGTCAGTCACAGCACCTCATCACCCTGTCCTACTAGCTGCCACCTGTCAGTCACAGCACCTCATCACCCTGTCCTACTAGCTGCCACCTGTCAGTCACAGCACCTCATCACCCAGCCACCACTACCAGTCACTTGTCAGTCACAGCACCTCATCACCCAGTCACCTGTCAGTCACAGCACCCCATCACCCAGTCACCACTACCAGTCACCTTCTAGTCACAGCACCTTATCACCCAGTCACCACTACCAGTCACCTGTCAGTCACAGCACCTCATCACCCTGTCCACCACTACCACACTTGTCAGTCACAGCACCTCATCACCCAGTCACCTGTCAGTCACAGCACCCCATCACCCAGTCACCACTACCAGTCACCTTCTAGTCACAGCACCTTATCACCCAGTCACCACTACCAGTCACCTGTCAGTCACAGCACCTCATCACCCAGTCACTACTACCTGTCACCCGTCAGTCACAGCACCTCATCAACCAGTCACCACTACCAGTCACCTGTCAGTCACAGCACCTCATCACCCAGTCACCACGACCAGTCACCTGTCAGTAACAGCACCTTATCACCCAGTCACTACTACCTGTCACCCGTCAGTCACAGCACCTCATCACCGAGTGACAACAGGTCACCACGTTTCACCAGCCACATACTGTACATGTCCAATTATATTTTTTAAGTTATCGTGCTAAAAAAATAAAAAAAAAATAAAAAAAAATATAAAACCTTAATAGCTTAATCCTCTCAGTATTTGTTATTTTTATGTGAATGAAGGACACCACAGGCAAAGCTGCCTGTAACAAGTTTCTCCCCCACAGTTGCAAGAGTGAGAGAGACCCAAATTAGAGGTATGTTAGAGTCAAAATGTCTGGACACACGTAGTTTGAAGCAGTTTAAGTCCACTGTTAAACACGCTGAGATGCAGTGATTTAGAGGGTAAGCAGCCTCGAGGCGTCGCTAGACTGTTGTTGGTAGACTTCCTTTTTACTCATTTGTAATCTCTCTCTCTCTCTCTCTCTGTCAATCAAGCACCAAGTAGATTGATATGGTTTATATGAATATGTGTCAAAATGTAAAATGGGAAACGGTGGAGAGAGAGAGATTTACATAGATACACTGACCACACAGACCTTACGATCTCAGCGAGGTGGTCAGGACTTAATTTTAATAGAGATAGCTAACCTGAGAGTAAGGTACAGTGGAAGGAAAGGATAGCAAAGAAGAAGGCTCTCTCCCCACCCTTCGTTCCCTCCGGCAATTATCGTACATGAAGACAGTTGGAAGTGAATAACCTTGCAGATCTTGGAAACCGCCTGAAGGAATTTATAGAAAGTTAGAAATGGAAAGGAAATTGCATGCAAACCTTCACCTGTAGTTATATATATAATGTATATAATTATATACTGTATATACATATGTATAGATTTTGTTTTTCCTCAGTTAGCTCTCTTCAACTGGAAGCAGTGTTCGTTACTACCCACATCATTCTATCATTGGTTATTACCTACTCCATCCCTATTTCTCTGTGGTATGAGTTCACATTTCTTTTAAATGCATCTATTGAGATACTACCTATTACTTTATTTGGGAGCTTATTCCACTCACTAATTATATTGAGAGTGATTTGTTTTTATTTTTTTTATCCAGGTTTGCCTTCTCACCTATTCATTTTAACTTGTTTCCTCTGGTAGAACTCTCTCTGGCTATCTTAAATAGTTTATCAGGGTTAATGTTACTGAATCCTTTAACAAATCTTAAAACACTCAATCAGTTGCCCTCCTATCCTTCGTTTCTTAAGTGAAAATAGATCGAGTTCTCTTAGTATCTCGTTATATGGTTTATTTCTTAGAGAAGGGATCAATTTAGTTGCTCTTCGCTGCACAGATTCCAGCTTTACATTGTCCTTTATGAGGTAGGGAGACCAGAACTGCACAGCGTATTCTAAATGCGGTCTCACTATACTTTTATATAATGGCATAACTATGTCTCTGCTGTGATAATGAAAATTATATTAATGTCTTCTAATGAAGCCTAATGTTCTGCTTGCTTTATTAGCTGCTGCCGTATATTGGTTTGAAGATTTTTGGTTTTCATTCATAAGCACTCCTAGGTCTTTTACCTGTGTTACGCTAGTAACTTTCTCCCCGTTCATGTAATATCCATATTTATTGTTCTGAAAGCCTATTTGTAATATCTAGCAGTAGTTTACATTAAAGGGCATTTGCCAATTCTCCAACCATTCTGTGATTGTATTTAGATCTGTTTGTAGACTGATTCTATCGCTTTCCGAAATTATTGCATTTCCTATCTTGGTGTCATCTGCGAATTTAGAAACTAAATTATTGATACCATTGTCAATGTCATTGTTGTATATTATGAACAAAATCGGTCCCAACACTGAGCCCTGAGGGACTCCACTAGTCACTGGAGTCCATGATGATTCGACACCATTAATAACTACTCTCTGCAATGGTGATGGGCTGGTACTCTCTGCTTTCTTTCACTTAGCCAGTTTGTAATCCATTCGTAGGTTTTGCCCTGTATTCCTAAGCCCTGGACTTTCTGTAGCAATTTTAAGTGTGGGACCTTGTCGAAGGCTTTCTGAAAGTCCAAGTACACTATGTCGAGACTTTTGGTGAAGTCATTTAAATTGAAAAGTCTATCATAAAATTATATTAAGTTCAATAGGCATGATCTCTTTGCCTAGAATCCGTGTTGACTATTGGTGATAAGATTCTTGCTTTCGGCGAAAAATACTATTTCATCCCTAATGATTGATTCCATAATGTTTCCAATTACAGAAGTTAAGCTAATAGGCCTGTAATTATTAGGCAATTTGTTATCACCCTTTTTTAAATATTGGTGTTATATTCGCTGTCTTCCAGTCGGTCGGTAAATATCCATGCTGGAGTGACATATTGAATATTATGGTCAGTGCTTCTGTGACTTCGTTTTTTACTAATTTTAGAATTTTAGGGACAAACATGTATGGGCCGGCGGTTTTGTTTACAAACATGTATGGGCCGGCGGCTTTGTTTACAAACATGTATGGGCCGGCGGTTTTGTTTACAAACATGTATGGGCCGGCGGTTTTGTTTACAAACATGTATGGGCCGGCGGTTTTGTTTACAAACATGTATGGGCCGGCGGTTTTGTTTACAAACATGTGTGGGCCGGCGGTTTTGTTTACAAACATGTATGGGCCGGCGGTTTTGTTTACAAACATGTATGGGCCGGCGGTTTTGTTTACAAACATGTATGGGCCGGCGGTTTTGTTTACAAACATGTATGGGCCGGCGGTTTTGTTTACAAACATGTATGGGCCGGCGGTTTTGTTTACTTTCAGGGAATCAATCTTTCTCACGACATCTGATTTAGTAATTTTGAAGTCTCTAAGCGCAACTTTGCTTGTTTGATTGTTACCTTGTGACACGCCCAGGTTGCTAGCAGAATTAAAAACAGAGCTGAAATGTTCGTTAAGAGTAGATGCTATATCTATGCTATCAGATTTAAGGTCACCTTGTTTATTAAGTATCGGCCCAATACCGCTATTAATTTGTTTGTTACTGTTTATATATATACCTATAGAATATTTTGGGATCATTTTTACCATCCTTAGCTATGTCGATTTCGTAATTTATCTTTGCCAATTTTATAAACGATTCAACTTTTCTTCTGGCAGCCTAGTACTGGTAATTTATGGTATTATTATCTGCAATCCTCTTTAGCTTGTGTAAACGCTTTCTTTCTCTAATTGCTCTACTGATATAATTATTTTACCATAGTGGTTTGTTAAACAAATTTGCTGTGACGTTTACGCAAGGGTACATGTTTATTCTGGGCACTCAAGAATACTTCTTTGAATTTAATCCACAATTCGTCAATGCTGTTAAGGCCTTTAATTTGCATATGAATGTCTTTAAGTTAATTTTTTAAGCCGCTAATATCTACCTTGTTATAGTTGGGTATAAGTGTCTCGCTAATAATGCTGGAGTGTGCCAAGTTCAATTGTAACCTGATGGTATTATGATCACGACCGGTTAATAATTCACCAAATTCTAGGTTAAATATTAGGTTTTCGTGAGTTGTGATGACCAGATCTAGTATATTGTCACCCCTAGTGGGTGTCTGAACTAATTGCTGTAAGAAATTATCATGAATGAATTCTAGCATTCTATCGGATGCTATGCCTGTTCCATTAATATCATGCCATGTTACATAAGGCAGGTTAAAGTCGCCTATGATAAGAGTTTCTTTTGTTGAAAAAGTTTTATTTAATGTATTGTAGAGCGATAAAATAGAGAGAGAGAGAGAGAGAGAGAGAGAGAGAGAGAGAGAGAGAGAGAGAGAGAGAGATAACTTAATACAACAACAACAACATAATATATTCAAATTATGAATAACATAAAATAATACCGGTATGTATTACACAGGAGATAATAGTGGGATTATTGATAATATAACGGAAATGTGAAGTAGTATTATAATGAGAAGGAACCCCATTAAAAATAACGTGGAATATAATAGCAAGCCCTTTCCTTTGTTGAACAGTTCACCGATAATCTTGCTGATTAACTATGCAATGTTATGTATTTCCATAGCTTATCTTTAGCCTTCGCAAATTATCAATAGCCTGTGACAATTACTGTTTATGTCGTAAATCATAAAGAATTAATAAGGTTTTAGGTTAACTATTGATTTTAACTGTACCAAGTTATCCATAAAAATCAAAGTGCATAGTATAAAAACTACCCAAATCATTTGTAATTACACCAACGAAATTATATTTTGTTATTATTCAATACATTAAAGCAATTATAGAGCGCTACAAAAGTATTCTTTCAAAACCATGAAGTTGTCTTTAGCGTTTCTGTTTTTGTTTATCCAACTATAAGACATCCGCCCTTCATCTCCCCCTCCCCCCTTCACCACATCCCCCACCCCTGTGTGCCTCAATAGTGTTCAGTCTCCCATTCAGCCTTCCTCGTGCTCTAATCAAAGGCAGCCTACGTAAATCGCTTTGACATTTTGTTCTCTTTCCCTCCCTAGGCCTCTCCTCTCTTTCTATATCTCTCTTTTCCTTTCCCTAGACCACTCTCTCTCTCCCAAGGTAAAGTGTGCGATATTATTATGTACCCTGCTTCTGAACCTTAGTACAGACCTCAATAGAGCTGCAGGCCGACTTTTAATTGTGCTATTTTAGTTATGAATCTCTATATAAATAAAATAAAATTGGAAAACAGTCATTAATTATCCTAATATGAAGGTTTAAGGATGTATATTTTGCTTCTCATTATATACTCCTAAATAACTATAACATCATAACAATTATAGTTATGTAAGTTATCATATAGCGGGTCGTTTGGTTGACTCTACAAAGTCTACATACATACATACATACGTAACATATCCACTGCTCTGCATTTTGATTGATTTGTTATGTTCCACAGACTTTAATAAGTTGGAGTAAATTAAGACTACGTTATAGATTAGTTTAAGAAAGACTGATTAACCATTATGTACACAGTCTGAATTAATAGTTTGCCAAACTTCTTGTTTATAAATTGTTAAAATATTAGTTACTATCACTATCCTCTGATAGCCCTTACTCGTTACTAGTAGCCAGTGACTAGTACTATTGATTCATGTCGAAACAAATATAGATTAACTGGACAGTTTCTTAATTTCACGCGAATTATAATTTGTTCTCTGTAACCAACTATTAATTATGACTGTGGGAGCTGACCATCTCGGTTGGGAAACAAACACACACACACACACAAACATACCGACCCCCCCCCCCCCCCTCCCCCCTACACACACACGCACACATCCGGGTCCCCAAATCTGTACGCATCATTTCGATATACACTACTTTCAACTCTTTGGTATGAAGCCATGTTGGAAACAATTATCCATAGCAAAGTATCTAACGTGGTATATTTGTTAGCCTGGAGTTAATGAGCATTAACTTAAATGGGAGGGTGAATTAGGTACGTGTACAACAAGATGGTGCAGGGTTTGAAACAGGTACGTTTTCGAATTTCTTTCCAAGTAAACGTCAGTAAGTTCGAAAAGGCCAAAAACTAGGTTGTTGGAATTAAGTTCGAAATGTTCTAGTTTGAATTAGGTTCGAAAAGTGCTAATTGGAATTATGTTCAAAAATGTCAACTCGATATTAACACCTTACGAGCGGCCTATGCGGTTTATTTATGTGTACCGCCCAGCGGGGTGTTTTTAGCCAAAATAGGGCTGTTTACGTGATCATTTTCATGCCTAAATAAGACCCAGAACGTAAAACAAGTATCTATCCCTGAAAGGGCATAAACAGAGCTTTCGAATGACACGATAACGATCCTTGTATGATGGATAGTTTTCTTGCAATAACCGTGCAACGCGAGTGCAAAAAGAAGGTAATTCGGTACTTTCGGTACATAATTGAGTATGTAGCGAGTGAGAGAGGGAGGAGGGAGCTGAGATTTGTGTCAGTAGGTTCGCCGCGGTGGTCTGGAGCAGTCATACGCTCGCTAGTCTCCTGCCACCACTTGTCTCTCTCTCTCAGCCACATTACGTGCTGAAATTGCCACTCGAGTTATGTCGAGCGCCGCCACATAGTCCAGCTTTATTTAACTCGACTTAAGTGGTGGGCCGCTTTTTAAGGGTTAAATTCGAAATTCGGCAATAAGTTCGAAAATCCTTCGAACTTGTTTCCCACGAACCAATTTTCCGATTTTGAACAGGGACTTGGAAATAGGAAATAGGAAATGGTGGTGTAATGGTTAAGGTGGCAAAAATCTGTGTGTGATAACCCGGGTTCGAATCCCGGCGGATCATATATACTTTAATTAATTTCATTGGGGGTGTTTGGTGTTGTGGTGAAATTAATAAAATATAGATAGGAGAGATTTTACAACAAGAATAAAGTTGTGGATCAGGTAAAAAAAATGGTGGTCTAAATCCGAGTTATCAATTCTGCGTGGACAGAATGGTATCAATCCTCCACATACCAGACCAATGTTACACAGCCTGTTTGTCAGTTTGCCTGTCCGTCTAATATTTCCTCCTAGGGTCATAAATAGATGCTCTTGAAATGGTTACATATGAAGTTAGACGATCTATGTGGATGTCATGCATAAAAGGAAAGTTGATCTTACTCAAACAATAAAGTCAATACAGGTCAAGGCAAAGGTATTCACTTTTTACTATTTCTTCAAATTTTACCAGATTCACAATGCTATGTGGTATGCATATGACAATCACTATGACAACTTTCAGATAAATATTCCTAAGGTTAAGGTCAATGTCAAAATCAGATTTAATATAATAATTCCCAAACTATCCCATAGATGTTCACCAAACGGTATAGCTATATCTAAAATGCCTATACAAAGGTCAGCAAATACAAAAATACAATTTTACTAATAGGTCAAGGTCAAATGTTAAGGTCAATATATGAACTTTTTACAATTAATTCAAATTTCACCAAATTCTCTAAAATGATTGACCTTGATATTCAAATGATAATCACAAACTAGCAGACATATTCCGCAGAAGTCAAGATAAAGGTTAAAGGTCACTTAAAATTATATTTCCTAAAATAATCAATGAATATTAATCAAAATGTACACATTTGATTTGTCAATAAAATGATCACGCAATACAGAAATATTTTTTTTCTTAAATGTCAAGGTCAAAGTTCAATTATCTAAGTTGGGTGAGGGCTGGTCCTATCCAGAGTAAGGTTTGGCATCCTCTACCCAAACTTAGCAGTTCTGCCTGTCTCTTTAACTCTCCTACTTTTCCTTCTGGGGGCGAGAAGGCTAGGAATCCTCCTCCCCTTGTAGAGTTTACCTACTAGACGAGACAGAGAAGCGGGCGAGGGAACGCGAAAGAGGTCCCGGACCCTAAGAATTGGAACTTTAAATGTTGTCTCTGTTTCGAGTCGGCCATGCCCAGCTAAGGGGTGTGTGCCTGAGTTTATACATAGCCTACATGCATACTGTACATACAGTATTATGAATAATTTGAATATTACCAATCTCGCTCTCCTAGATGCTGTTTCTATAGAATAACTATCGAACAAATACCTCATACATATTGCAAATTTCAAAGGTAAAACAAGTAGGTCACAAAAGATATATTTAAATTTCAACTACACTCACTTATGGATTCTCACCAAACGTAATATATATGTCCAGAATGTGTATGCCAAGGTCAGGAACAAATGTTATATATTACTCAATGGTCGATATCACACGCCAAGGTCAATTTTTAAGGCCAATACAGTAACTATTTTACTATTTATTCAAATTTCACCATGTTAGCTGGGATGGCTGGTCTTTTCATGCAAATTGCAATAACAAATGTTCATCCCAACACCATAAAGGTCAATGTTACACCACAACATGGGCCAGTTGCCCCTGTGGCATCACAACATGGGCAACATAGGCCAGTTACCCCCTCCCAATGTGGGCCAGTTAACCCCTTAAGAGAACAGTCCCAAAATAGTGTAGTCCCACACAGCAAAAGAGCAGATCCCCCTATCACAACAACAGCTCTCCCAAAATCCTCCCCCGCATCCAAAAGGTGGCGTCTGGTAACAGAGGAGCCGGATATGACGTCACCAGCCCAGCTTGGCCCAGGATTGGCCAGCACGAGCACCAATGACATCACCAGCCAGACATCCTTCTGATTGGTCCCTAGAAGGCATCCGATGGCCAATCAGGAGGGCCCTTCCACTACTCCCCTCGCTGAGACCAGAACGACCTATCTCCCCTATTGAAACAACATATAAACGTGCCCTTTTGCCATGGATGTACTTTCTATGGGGTAGGTACCACCTAGAAACTAGATAGGTACTCAGACCATGTAAGGAAAGGTATCTCACCTCCCCTCCTGAGATCTGAGTGCTTCCTGGCCTAAATGTGCTCCCTGGCCCTAACAAATGTTTTCTGACCTCAACAGTGTTGACCGACTTGCATACCTGCAACGGCTAATCCCAACCAGGTAATAACCTAGGTGTTGCCCGGTCCTAGTACACCTGTAACAGTTAATTATGTACAAGTGAAGACCTAGAGTGTTTACCGACCTCTTGATATCTTAACCAGCATATTACTGATATATATTACTGCAATAATATCAGTAGAGACGCTTTTCTTAGTTGAGACCTATCTTCCAGGTCCCTTTTCCGTAACCTAATTCATATTAGTTTGCCTATAAACCCTCACACGCTACCAGTAAACTAGTTATTCACCTATAGGTATATTGTCACATGTTTTGTCTGACCACTAAGTCACCAGACCGCTGCGTACCTATACGTGAAAAGCTTTGCCTTACATACACATTACACTAAATTCCAGTTAGCTATTCCCACACCTATTGATTCTGCCTAAGAGTTACATTTATCATTACTACGTCTCTCAGTGTATGTGTTACATTTTGTATGTCCTATTTATATCTTGTGATTGTACTTATGATATATGCTTGATGATTATCCATGTTTTGTCTCATGGCTGTCAGTGTAAATATTCATGCCAAACCTTATACTCTTAATTAATAAACTTGTACACCCACTATTGTATTCTCTCAACACCTCCCCCTCTGCACATCAGGACCCCGCAACATAAGGTGTAGTTTACTTCAGCCCTCTTCATCGATATTTTGGGATGGTATCTCAGTCAATATAAAGGTCAAAAGTTAATTCCAACTAGTCTCATAGTTCCCGCATACTAACCAATAATATTTCACAACCTTAAACTACTTTATTGATTTCTTAATAGAACAAACATGAAATTTACATATAATCCCTCTGAAAGGTCAACATAAGAGGCTAAGGTCAAAGGTTAAGTTCTACAGACTTTATTTATAATTTAAATTAGATCTCACTCGCTGTATTAGTTATATTGTATTTATAGACTATATTGAGCAATAGTCATACAAACATTTCCAAGTTAAAGGTCAAACATCAAGAGGAAGTTCAAAATTATAGTGTTATATATTGTTTTCCTAAAGTGATGTATAGACACTCATCAAATGTTACAGCTATATCTGCCATATTTATCCAAGGTCAAAGTCAGATGTTAAAGTCAATATGTTAATTTCTTTACTCTTAATTCAATTTTCACTAATTTCACTGAAATAATAATCTATAAACTACATTGAATCAAGGCATAAACTCAATGATGATTTGCTAATAAATTCTCCCTAGTTGACTGATATATGTGTGTACAATCTACTAGGTGTATACGGATTTCCTATTCAATGTTTAGCGAAGTTAACAAACAAAATTGCGAAATATTTTAAAACACCTTTTTTAGCCAATTGTAAAGAAACCAAATTAAGTTAGCAGAATTGGGTTGCGGTTTTGTTACCAAAATGCGAAGACTGCACTTGTACTTTACACTCTCAATCTCCGGGCATTACTTAATTATGCTAATTGCTGTTACTTATCTGTCACATTAAACAATCGTCTATCCCGACCAATCCCCGATGGTGCGCTACCAAATGTGTTTAGTATCGCTCGTTTTTCACCCACAATTATCACTATAACAATACTTTACTATGCATCAGCAGGAATAATAAACGTGAAACCTCTGATGAGTATCGTGAAAAATGTGTATTAGATAGGTTTCCCAAATAAAAAGGTTATTTTCCGCACTTAACCTCAAAATATTTTTGAAACTCACTAAATAGCTATATGTATTTGTAATATGAAATAACAAGTTTTGTTCTGTTCTTTTCGATGGTTCATTCAGAAATATTCTATCGTCAATATTGGCTTCTATATAAATATTCTAAAATTATTGTTTTTCACTGCCAGATAAAACAAATATTCACTCGGTCGATTTTAAAAGAAATGCATTACTTGTTATATACTTAATTATACATATATGAAACAAGGAATGGGAATTCTATAATATTCAGGTAGAAAAAATATCAAAATCACAAAGCATCATCGTAAAAATGTATGCCGAAAAACAAATATTGTCCGTGCATAATGTAATGGACAATTTCAAGGACAACTTCAGTGACAACATAGGTTCTTAGGATGGTAATAAATAAAACATTTATGCTCTTTCCATTGGTATCATCAAAATTTGTGTTCCATATATATTTGAATTTATATGAACATTTTCCTCCATGTCAAATGAAGAGTAATTACAGTAAAATTTGCTTCACTCTATGCGTGGATTTCACCTCATTTGGTGAATTATGCAGTTATGAAATATAGTTCCAGACTTAGGGCAAGCACTGAGGAAGGTTTGAAAACAGGAACCAAGTCTCTACCACTACATGAATTATATGAATTACATTATATGAATATTTTCGTATGCGTATATGCCAGTAACAGAACAGGTTTACAAATATAATAGCTTGTCGTAGGTAGTATCGTGGACAGTAATTTATTAACCACGTATATAGTGACAATAACCAAGCACTTCTATGCCATATCCAATGCTATACAATTTTATTTCAATCACATATAGACACAAATTATACATAGAAGCAGCGATTCCAAAAATGTAAAGGTCCAAGCAAAGCGACGTTCCCTGATTGAGGCAGAAAAAATATTGTGAAAATATTTTGTTTGAAGCCTTCGCTGCCACAGTGCTTTTGGCTTACAGTGTTGCAAGTTATATAACTTACTTCCTTGTTTCTTCAGCTTCTCAGAGCCAGAGTAAGGCGGGATTAGCATCCTTGGAGGATTTATGCCAAATACTTTAGTTTCTAAAGGCACGAATCACGCTTTGGTACATTTAGAGGGTGGTACTGGATGAAGCTAGTGCGTCTTCCAGTGAGTGAGAGGGTAAAAGTTTATAAGTAAGTATGTTGTAACTACATGACGTGGTTTCTGAAGAACACTGTTGGTAGTTAATAGAAGCAGTACACTACTGCAGAGAACAGCAAAATATGAAAGATTTAACCCTGGAACGAAAGGCACTGATTGATTATATATATGTGGACGAACGAATTAAGAATGTTGTGCTGGATGCTGGGATGTATAGGGTTATGGGAGGGGAGGGTCTGTCTGACCATTATGTAGTAGTAGCTAATATTAGGATACAACAGAAGTGGGTGAGGAGAGCTGGAGGGAGGCAAAAAGAAGGTGGAATGGTGAAGAGGGTGGAGAGGTTACAGAAGGAGGAGATCAGGGAAGAGTTCTAGAGAGCAGTAGAGAGACGACTAGGTAGGTTTGACTTGGAGGGTATGGAGGAAATAGAGGAGGTGAGCAAAGTGTTTAAGGAAGAGATATGTGCAGCATGTAAGGAGGCATGTGGAGTAAGGAAAAGAGGGAGGGGAGTGAAGGTTACAGCATGGTGGACTGATGAAGTAAAAATAGCTGTTGAAGACAAGAAGAAAGCGTATAGAGAGTGGTTGGGTAGTAGAGGGAACGAAGATTGGAGAGACAGAAAAGAGCGAGGTACATGGAGAAAAAGAGAGTGGTGAAGAGAGCAGTGAAGGAAAGTAAGAGAAGAGCATATGAGGAATTTGGAAGGAATCTAAGTGTAAAATGGAGGGAGTGTAAGAAACTGTTCTGGAAAGAGGTGAAGAAAGTTAGGAGGATAGCAAGGGAAATAGTAAGGGTGTGAAAGATTAGAATGGGCGAGTGATAGCCCATAAGCAAGAGATAGTCGAGAGATGGAGGGAGTACTTCAACGAATTGCTAAATGTAAGGAATAAAGCACCAGCAAACATAGTTGGATGGGGTAATGGACGGAGAAGAAGAGAAGTAAGAGAGGATGAGGTGGGGATCAGGTGGTCAAAAGTGTGTGTAGCCATGAAAAGAGTGAAGTTGGGGAAATCATCAGGAATAGATGGAGTGTGTTGGGAAATGCTGAGGTATGGTGGTGAGATAGTGATCGAATTGGTATGGAAAATGTGTAAACTAGCATGGGAGAGGGGGTAAGCCTGATGACTAGAAGACAGGCATAGTGGTACCCCTGTATAGAGATAAAGGGAAAAGAGGAGTGTGTGGCAACCACCGGGGTGTGAGATGAGGTTGAACGGTCAGGCTATGGAGAATGTCAGCTCATTTAAGTATTTGGGCAGTGTGTTGAGTAAAGATGGGAGCATGGATGAAGAAGTACAGGAGAGGGTGCAACAAGGGAAGAGGGTTGTAACAAGAAATAGAGTGGTCAGCATGGAAGTAAAGAAGTCCTTACATGACAATGTGGTAATCCCGACATTGACTTATGGGAGCGAAGCATGGACATTGGTGGAAAGACTCAAACCAAGAATGAGAGGGGTGGAAATCAGTTTCTTGAGAAGTGCATGCAGAGTTCCATGAAAGGATAGACAGACGAATGAGGAAGTATGAGAGAAGTGTGGTGTGTATGTAAATGTGCTGGAAAGTGTGAAAAGGAACACCTTGAGATGGTTCGGCCATGTGGAACATATGGAAAGTGAGAGAATGACTAAGAGAGTGTGCGAGAGTGAGGTGGAAGGACAGAGAGGGAGAGGTAGACCGAGTGAGAGATGGGAGGATGGGCGTCGACTGATTGGGGACAGAGGTGCATGGGGGTGTTTTGTTCATGGCCACCCGTTAGGGGATCACGGTGTTTGGCAATTGATAGATAAATAGAATCCTTTCAAGCTCTCAGGACGAGTCTCTTTCTTTCATTGTGCATATTAGTAGACAATGTTTTTCAGTTTAGGAAGGAGTTGTGAGAGTCAGTGGGAGACTACCCAGCCGGCTGGTCGAGTGAATAGCATTTGAACTTCCTACCCAAGAGTCGTGCGTTATGGTTTCATCCACTAACCCTCATTGGTTACCGTCTCACTTGAGCATGGGGATGGAGTAATGCTCTTTTGGCTAAAACATATTGAATCTCGAAGGTAAAATATTCGCTTAATAAAAAACCTGACTATTATTTAAGATACTTTCATCCCTTTGACTCCTAGAGTACCTTCCAAACCTGAGTGAAATCGTCTAATGTTAGCCAGAAAAGTATGAATATACGTCCTCGAATACTGAAAGGTTTAATTAGAAGAGAGAAGTCTTGATGTGACGAACAGTGTTTTACTTCAGTTTTGAGGAATAGTTGTGCGAATAGATCCACTCCACACATGCAAACACTACTCCACACATCGACATGTTAAGCTCATTTACAGAGCAGAATTGCAGTCTGGGGGAGTAAAAACACGTATCAGTTACGCACATCAAACTTCTAGGAACCTGATTAGCAAGAGACAACAACCACAATAACAATTATACAAACAACAAAAACAATAACCCCAGTAATAAAATACCATAACCACCACCAACAACAAATATACCAAAAATAGCACAAACAACTGCAATGTTATCATCACCACCAACAAAAAACAAAAACAAAAAAACACAATATAAAAAAAATAAAAAATCCTAAACCACCTTCACCAGCAACAAAGCCCGCCAACTTCATAAAAGGGTTACTAGGGTACATACTGATAAAAGCAGCCCCAAAATATCTCCCGTTGTCCCACTCTCTTTCAACTAAAGGGGGGGGGGGGACAACTACCCCATCTACATCAAAAACACAACTACAATGATAACAACAATCCCAGCAATACCAATATCAGCCTTGCAAATCTACAGCGACCCTCCTTACAAACTGGACAACAGAACACTACCATGTCCCTCACCTCACCTTAAGCAACATCCCCATAACAAACACCCACAATCCTTGCTGTAACATACAATACATCAATGTCATTTAAACAACATATTACAAGCATTTAAAACAAATTGAAAACAAGACTAAACGCCCATACAACATTTGGATATAACAAAGAAATTATCTATCTATCTATTGCCCGACGCCATGATCCCCGAAGGGGTGGTCACGAACGAACCGCCCCCAAGCACTTCTGTCCCCAGTCAGTCGATGCCCCTCCTCCCAACTAGCACCGCCTTCATTCATATACTTCCTCACTCCATCCTTCCACCTCTCCCTCTCTGTCCTTCCACCTCGCTCTCGTACACCCTCTTAGTCATTCTCTCGCTTCCCATACGTTCCAAATGGCCGAAACATCTTAAGTTGTTCCTTTTCACACTTTCCAGCACATCTACCTCCACACCACACCTCCTTCTTACTTCCTCATTCGTCTGTCTATCCGTCCATGTAACTCCGCACGCACTTCTCAAGTAACTCATTTCCACCGCTCTCACTCTTGGTCTGAGTCTCTCCACGAACATCCATGCTTAGCTTCCGTAAGTTAGTGTCGGGATTACCACACTGTCATGCAAGGACTTCTTCACTTCCATACTGACCACTCTATTTCTTGTTACTGCTTTCAACATTCCTACAACCCTCTTCCCCTGTTGCACCCTCTCCCGCACTTCTTCATCTACAGTCCCATCTTTACTCAACACACTGCACAGATACTTAAAAGAGCTGACGATCTCCATAGCCTGACCGTTCAACTTCACCTCACACTCTGTGACTTCAACCCTTTCGAAGACCATAACCTTGCTTTTCCCCACATTTACCTTCAAATTCCGTTTTTCGCACACTGTTCCAAACTCATTTACCAGACCTTGCAACTCCCATTGATTATCGCTCATCAGAACTGTGTCATCCGCAAACAGCAGTATAGGCAGCTTCCACTCATTTCCCTCCCTTTTCAGCGATACACCAACATCCGCTGCTCTTCCTAGGATTTCTTTCATGAACTCCATCACAACCACGGGGACATCACACACCCCTGTTTCAACCCAACACTCAGGTCAAAGAACTCGCTCTGCTCATTCTCCACACGTACTGCCGCCTTTGCACCCTCATATAGTTATATCAGAAAGAAAAAAGTCGTTACTTCAACTGTTGGACCGTTAGTCGATGAAAATGGAGAATACACCAAAGACGAAGAACAAATGAGTAATGCCCTCAATACCTTCTTTGCATCAGTTTTTACAACAGAAGACCTCAGTGATATCCCTACACCATCGCCGATTCAGATTGATAATTCAGATGTTCTAAGCAATATCACCGTTACAGAGAGAGAAGTATTGAATTGTTTAGATAAACTCAAGGTAAATAAAACGCCTGGACCTGATACAATCTCGCCTAGAGTTCTAAAGGAAGCTAAGGATGAGCTCTCTAAACCACTGACATTACTATTCAATAAATCCTTGCAGTCTGGAACTATGCCCGATCAGTGGAAGCTAGCCAACGTAACACCGATATTCAAAAAAGGCAGCAAATCCCTACCCAGTAACTATCGTCCAATTAGCTTAACCTCAGTTGTATGTAAAATGCTAGAAACGGTCATACGAGACAGACTCGTAAATCACTTAGAGGAAAATAACATACTTAAAGATACTCAACACGGCTTTCGTAAAAAACGTTCCTGTTTAACAAACCTCTTAGACTTCTTCCACGATATCCTCAACCTCTACGATGAGAGTAAAGCTGTAGATATTATATACCTTGATTTTCAAAAGGCCTTTGACAAAGTTCCCCACAAACGTTTACTGCTAAAACTAAAAGCGCATGGAATACAAGACGGTGTGTTGAAATGGATAGAAAATTGGCTCAGCGACAGAAAGCAAAGAGTAGTCATAAACGGTAAGGCATCAAAATGGACCAATGTAAGTAGCGGGGTACCCCAGGGATCGGTACTAGGACCAATTCTCTTTCTAATTTACATCAACGACATAGATGAGGGTCTCACCTGTACAATCTCAAAATTTGCTGACGATACAAAAATTGCAAATAGCGTACTCTCAAAAGAACAAGTTGACGATATGCAACACAATCTAGATAAATTGTCATGTTGGGCCCAAATTTGGCAAATGAGTTTCAATGCGGATAAATGTAAAGTACTACATATCGGATACCTAAATGAGAAAGCAAACTATTCGATGAATGGCACTCAGCTTAAGAATGTAAACAGAGAAACCGATCTGGGAGTAACAATATCGAGTAACCTAAAACCGAGTCAACAATGTTCAGAAGTTGTTAAGAAGGCAAACAAAATAATTGGCTTTATAGGCAGGTCATTTGAGCATAAATCCAAAGAAGTTATCCTAACCCTTTACAATTCATTAGTCCGCCCTCTTCTGGAATACTGCGTTCAATCCTGGTGCCCTTATTACCAAAAAGATATAAACAAGCTAGAACGAGTTCAACGTAGAGTTACCAAAATGATACCTAGCCTAAAGAACAAACCATACGAAGAGCGTCTTAGAGAATTAAATCTATTTCCTTTAACCCAGCGCAGATTAAGAGGTGACTTAATTCAAGTGTTCAAAATCATCAAAGGCATCGACAATATGAACTGTAGTAAGTACTTCACTATCGACCAATCTAATTACACTGGAATGGGCTTCCCCGAAAGACTGCATCATTAAACTCCGCCTAGACAAATATCTCGCATCAAACCCGCGACTGACTGCGTTTGTAAATGAATAACTTTATTTTATCCCCCCCTCAGTTACTAACCCATCTGTCCCCTACTAACTTCCTAATCCTGCCACGGACATTAGTTCCAGGGCAGTATTTCCCTTTCCAATGTTCCCTTACCCACTCTAAACCACTGTTTGGACACTTGATCCTCAGTGTTTTGGAGGACAAGCAACCTAGAAGGGTTACTAGATCTGTTGTTGCTTGATTTCCTTTGTACTCCTTTGTACTCATACATGCTCTTCACTGCTTTCAGCAACTTGCCATCTACTCTGTATATTCTAATTACTTTCCACATGCCTTCTCTATCCACTCTGTCATAGGCCTTCTCCAAGTCCATAAAGGCAACATACACCTTTTGTTGCTTCTCCAGATATTTCTCCACAACACAATTCAGGGTAAAAATCTGATCTACACATCCTCTTCCCTTCCTAAAACCTCCCTGCTCGTCGCCTATCCATTTCTCCATTCTCACTCTCACTCTCTCAATCACTACCCTACTGTACACCTTCCCTACTATGCTTAAAAGACATATTCCCCGGTGGTTACCACACACTCCTCTTTCCCCTTTGCCCTTATATAGGGGGACTATTATGCCAGTCTTCCAGTCATCGGGTGCATTCCCCTTCTCCCATGCTACTACCGCTACAATATACAAACAATTATACATACACTCGGTGATAGAATATGCTAGCCCCGCTTGGGCCTCTAATCTCACTGACACATCACAACACACTAAAGGCTATACATAAAAAAAAACTCTAAAAATAATCACCCTGCGTTCGTGTAAATTTCTGTGAAATTTTTCCATGATTGGTTCATCTCATTATTGTTTAAAAAACTCCAATTGGCTTCTTTAAATTTGTATCTGAGTTTATGGAAGTTTGCTCGCTTGAAATTTGGAACTTTCTCATTGCTGGTATTGAGTTTATTGCTATAAAATTTATACTGAAAGTGATCGTACGGTGGTCACTATTGCAGAATTCATCACCAACAGTCACTTTATTGATCAAATCTTCTTTTCTTGCAAGAACAAGGTCAAGAACATTATTACCGCAGGTTGGGGATTGAACAAATTGATGAAGGGAGCTTTCTTGTAGGTTGGCATACAGATTGTGTCCGGAATGTGAAGTAAGAGTGTCGCCCCACTTGGTGACTGGTAAATTAAAGTCGCCAAAAATTATAGTATCGTGTATGTTACTTATTTCTGCAATTTGCTCGTAAATTTCTTGGTCGGTTTGCAGTGATTGGGCTGGGGGCCTGTATATTATTGCTAGGATTATTTTTGTTCCTAGCACGTAAGATAAATCAATATTTACTATTTGAGAAGAGAATTGGGTTAAGACTTCTTTGATGAAAAATACAACGCCGCCTCCATTTTTTTTACTCTGCTTTCCTCAAACATTACATAGCTGGGAAGTGAAAACTATGCTAAAAAGTCTTTGTCTTCCGTATTTAGCCAAGATTCTGTTATGCCGATTACATCAACATTTTCTTTAAACACGAGTTCCTTTAGTTCTGAAAATATAATACGTATACTTCAAACGTTCACGTAGAAGACCTTTAGAAATGTGGTTCTTGATATCATTTGATGCTCACCACATGTATTTGATGATTTTGCTTGTGTTGGGTTTGTATTTCTTCTGAAATTTAAGTTGTCCTCCAATTCGATGACTGTTGGCCCTGTTTTTTTAATGAAGGTTCTTTACGGCATCATTCAGCAGACGGCCAAACCGGGCATCTCCTACCGGGTTTAGGTGGATACCGTCTCTTGAGAACAAATGTTGATCGTGGTAGAAATTATCCCAAGTGTTGATGAAGCCGATGTTCTCTTCCCTGCAGATATTGGTGAGTTGACGATTTATATTCGTGGCTGTAGACCAGAAGAGATTCTTTGCGTTAATCCGGGGAATGATGCCCGAGATGATGATCCTACTAGATTTTTCCTGGTACGTCTTGATAAGCTGCTTGTATTTGTTCAAGAGTTCTGATCGTGTGCACTGGACGTCATTTGATCCGATATGTATGACATAGGTAGTGTTTGTCGGGGCCAGCCTGGTCACCTCGTCCACAGCAGTAACGACGTCGTTCACGCCGCCACCCGGGATACAGAATCGTTTTCTGGTCTTGGGTGACCAGGCGCAGAACTCCTTGAGCTGGCCGCGTACCATGGAGTTCCCCACAAGCCATACTTCCTCCATTTCTTCTTCATCTGTAGCGAGAATTAGAAACAGTTTTGACACATTATTATAGGGATGACCTTCTTGGTAGCAGTACCTGGGCGTACACTATTTCTTTTGAGCTGAAAATAATCTTTATCAAGAATGAGGGTTGGGGTAATGTCAGAGGTCTAGTGTTGGTTGAGGTCTGAGGTGGCGCTACATCTGACCTTGGCAATTCTGAATAGCTGTGTCTTGTTGCTGGCAGGGAGGCTTCATTTCCGAAGTTTGCGCTCAGGAACTCTTCAAGGGTATTAACTCTGCGAGTTATCACATCAATTAATTGGAGAGCCTATCCTAGCTTCTCCACTTGTTCTGCCCGCTGGACACAGAACCTGCAGTTCGTCGCGCTCTCGTTCTCGAAGATTGTCGTAACGAAGCGTCTGTTGCACGACCTGCAGTCACGTACATTGGGCATCTTGCTGTGGACTTCGCAGTGATGGTCAAGGCAAAACAAAAAACTTGGAGTGCTTGGAAATAAGCTACCAGGGGTACTAGCGCAGTCAAAAACAGATTCTGGAAGAAAATAAAACAAAAATAGGCTACCAGGGGTACTAGCCTAGTCAAAGACAAAAATTATGGAATGCGTGGCAAAAGTACACCAGGTACGCCTAGTCAAAAACAGAAATAGAGAATTCCGTAAACCGCAGGAATAGGCTGCAAGGGTTCAGAATAGGCGACCGGGTGTGATATGGAGGAATTGGCCGACTGACACAGCTAGGTCACAAAAACTAAAATTCTGAAAGACGCAGAAATTGGCTGACCGGCGTAGCCTAGTCACGAACACAAAATTGCTAGAGTGTTTAAAAACTTGGCCGACTGAAGTAGCCTAGTCAGAAAAAACAAAATACAAAAACACACACAACAAATGAAAAACAAACTGGAATACGCAGAAAATGGCCGACTGACAAAGCCTAGTCACAAAAACAGAAATTCCCGAATACGAGGGTAGCTTATTCATTGAAACAAAAAATCAGGAATGCAGTACACACAAATTCATAGTGTGGCCGTGACGTCAGGTCACGTGACAATAATAAACAAACCAGTAGATGAGGAAAATGATAGACTAGGAAAATGAAGTGGGGATACAAAGCGACCACAGACTCATGGTGATAAACTACACAAAGGAATGGAAAAGCAAAGGAAACACGAGATGGAAGATTAATAGATGGAATCTAAAAAGTGAAAGATGGGTAGAATACAGAGGATACCTGGAAGAAATAGGGGAAAGAAGAGAGTGGAGCATAGCAGAAATGGACGGAGAGTTGATGATGGACATAAATAGAGCGGCAGAAAGGAGCATAGGAAGAATAAGAAGATGGATAGGAAAAAGAAAACAAAAACCATGGTGGAATAGGGAAATAAAGCAAGCAAGAAGTGAAAGAAGGGATGCGAACAGAGAAAGGAGAAGGATGATAGAGAGAAATAGGAGGGAAGGCGGAGAGAGGGAACGAGAAGAAAGACAAGCGGTAAAAGGAAGAAGGTAAAAATACTAATACGAGAGGCAATGATAAAACACGAGAAAGAAGAAGTAGAAAAAGATCAGAAACAAGGGGAAAGAGGGACAAAAGGAGTGGTATAGGATGTTAAGGGGTGAGACCGGCAGAGAGGAAGAAAGCGTGGAACTAATAGTGGGAGATAGAATAATGGAGACAGAAGAAGAAATAAAAATTGAAATAAAACGATACTGGGAGGATATAGGGGGGGGGGGGGGGGGAAATGAACAAGGGGAGGGGAGGGAATGGAACTTCGAAATGAGAGAGAGAAGACTACCAGAACAAGATAAGATGGAAATGGAAAGGGAACTCACAATCGAAGAAGTAAGGAGAGGGATCAAAGCGCTAAAAAAGGGAAAGGCGACCGGCCCGGATGGGATACCAAATGAAATGTACATAGAGGGGGGGGGGGAGGGGGGGGGAGAAATGACAAGAAGGCTGAAGAAAATGTTTAATGAGGTAATGGGAAATGAGAGAGTACCAGAAAGATGGAATGAAGCGAGAGTAACGCTATTACACAAAGGAGGGTACAAGAGTAAGAAGGAAATGAAAAGCTACAGGCCAGTGACAGTGACAAACACAATAGGGAAACTCTTCTGTGGGATATTGAAGGAAAGGATGAATAGAGCCATAGAGGGAAACGGAATAATAAGTGACGAGCAAAATGGGTTCAGAAGAGACAGGAGGGGGACAGATAATATCTATATACTAAGCGAAGTGATAGGGAAAATGAAAAGAGGGAAGAAAACGGGTTACTGTGCATTCCTGGATATAGAGAATGCCTATGATAGAGTAAATAGGGAACTGCTGTGGAAAATAATGGCAAGGAGTGGAATACCAGAAAAGTATATAAACATCATAACATCGATGTACCAGGGAACAAAGGCGAAGTACGCGCTAGGAAGTATAGAAACGGGATGGGTAGAAAGCAAGAGGGGAGTAAGGCAGGGGTGCGTATTATCGCCGTTATTATTTGCGTTATATATGGAAGAAATGACACAGAGGATAAAAAGAGTGGGGGAGGGGATCCAGATAAACAAGGAAAGACTGGGGGTACTCCTGTTTGCTGACGACGTAGTTCTGATGGCAGAAACTGGAGGAGGGTTGCAGAGACTACTAGAGGAAGCAACGAGATTCGGAGAGGAACTAGAAGTAAGATTTAGTAAAGAAAAGAGCCAAGTGATGAAAATGAATGGACAGCTCCAAGAGGACGAGGAATGGACACTGGAAGGAAACAGAATGAAGAAGACAAGAGAGTATAAATACCTGGGGGTAACAATTACGGAGAAAGGGTTTGAGAAGGCGAAAAGTGAAAAGATTGGACAAATGCAACAATGGAATGGGAGATTATGGAGCGCGACAAGGTTAAGAGCGAATAGCTATGAAATAGTGCGCGGGCTGTGGAAAGGACTAGGAGTCCCTGCAATTATGTACGGCTTGGAGGCGGTAGAAACGACAGAGGCAGAAACGAAGAAATTAGAAACGGTACAGAATAAAATCGTGAGGACAGGATTGGGGGCAAATAAATATGTAGCACAAGAAGCAATCCGAGGGGAGATGGGGTGGAGTACGTTTGAAAAAAGGATAGGGAAAGCAAAAGGGAAGTACAAAGTGAGGCTAGAGGGGATGGAGGGAGGTAGGTGGCCAAAGAAGGTATACAGATGGGCGAGCGAGGAAAGTAAATGGAACAGAGAGTGCAAAAGAAGGTTGGGGGAGGATAAATATAAAACAGGACCGTGTGGGAGGGGAATTTAGAAAACGAAATGGGAGAGAGGAGTGGGTCATACTGGAAAATGGGAGGGGATGTATCAGAGAGATAGAGAAAGGGATAAAAGAGGAGGGGAGAAGAAAGTGGTGGGAAGGGGTAGAAAATAAAGCCACGCTGTCATATTACAGAGAAAAGGAAAAACCAGCTAGAGAGCTATTCTATGATGGAGGATGGGGATCTAAACTACTGTTTAAAGCAAGGACAGGATCGCTAGAGACGAATGAGAGAACAAGGAGATGGAATGGAATGGGACCGCACTTCAATCAATGCGAAATGGGAGGAGACCCAATAGTAGAGGACGTAGAGCATATAATAACGGAATGTACAAGATATGATGAGGAGAGAGACGAGCGGCGGTGAGAGGGGGGGGGGGGTCTATAAAAAAAAAAAACTGTCCCTTAAACTATCCTTCTACTCTAAACTTTCCCTCCTACTAACGTTTCTGAGCCAGTACCGATTCAAAGGTCAGCCCTGTGGATCTGCACGGTCTGCGGGCGGGTTCAAAAGAAGAAGAAGAAGAAGACCTGGCCCTTTGGTACGGGGCTGCCGCGCGCTTGTACACAAAGAGACTGGTCAAGTTTGTGTTGTACCAGGTTGTTTTAGCACACACGGACAAGACAATGTGCTTTTGTATTGATTTCAAACAATCAAAGATGTAAGGAAAATATATTAAGGAAACTATAACAAGCTTCAAAGCAGTAACATAAAACAATATGATGAATAGATGATAAGACTGAATATTGAGCTCTCTCCTTTAATATGTGTGGATGTTTGGATTATTATGAACATATCTTAAGTAATTTTACCCAAATATATATAGGCCTTATTTCATTCATAAAACTACAGATGCATACAGTACCTATCAGATTTTTGTTTTATTATTTTGTATATAAAGCGCAAAGCTCTTTATCATCCATCGCCGTCTGGAAACTGTCTAATATCTTCTTGTATAAGGACTAGGCTTAACAATTATCTGTACTGATATTTATTGTCCCATTTTACACAATATATTTGTATACACATTTATGTTTATCGATATATTAGGGAGGTAATGGTGGGGTCACACATTCACGTATATTGCTCCCGTCAGCTCCCGTCTGTTGTAAACGAAGGTATATTGGTAGTTGGCAACCGATTACGTAAAACGTAATGGCATAATACGCAAAACGTAAATTAAATTGAGGCCAGTCGGGGGGGTACTCACGCATGGCGCGAGTAGAAACGAGTAGCCCACGTGGGTCGGGAATGTTGTGGGTGCGGCCAAGGCCGCGCGGTTGTTGAATCGAGTTGAATCAAGAACGTGGCTCGCCCTCACGTATGTCAAAAGACGGGAAAACTTACGACCGACCTGGCCACCACGGCCGTCTGACCAGAACAGCCTCGTCAGACGTAGCAGCTACCCCGTCAGACGAGAGCTGCTCTCGTCAATCGTAGAAAGTTCTCGTCGAACGTGGAAGTATAAGTTCGTTTGGCAACGCCGCCGCACTGCGTGTTGCCGGGAAGATGCGGCATATGTCGTACGGGGGGGTATATAGGGACAGCGTGAGTGACTGCCGTCATACCTCACACCACACCACGACGACCACCACCATCCCTGCTAATCTGCCACCCTGCCACCCTCTGCACGCTGCCCTGTCCTGCCCTGTCACCATGGCTACCAAGGCTACCAAGAGAAGCATGAAGAAGACGTCTGCAATCTCACCACCTGGCCCCACGCCTGCAATCTCGCCTGTCCCCTTGACGCCTGCAACCTCGCCTGTCCCCTCGACCTCTGCAACCTCACCGCCTGTCCCCTCGACCTCTACAACCTCACCGCCTGTCCCCTCGTCGTCTGGAACCTCGCCGATTAACCCCTCTGACGGTGAAGTGTTATTAATGAATATACCCGACGATGATAGAGAGGTGTTGGACGTTGATGAAAGTGAGGAAAACCCCGACTAAGTTGACCAGGGACAGGGACAGGAACAGCCAACACAACCAATAAAACGGCGCCGGAAGAGCACCAACATTATCCTGACGGAGGCGCAGGAGCGTATGTTGGGAGACTGGCTGGAGCAGGATGTGCCTTATCTGTATGATAAGGGTGATAACCGCCACAAAGAGAAGGAGCACATCGACCATGTTTGGGCGGAGAAGGCAGCCAGTCTGGACCCCCCCATCACCGCCTCGGAATTGTTTACCTGGTTCACCTCTCTCCGCTCCAAGTTTGGCAGGCTCAGCAAGGACAAAAGTGGTGAGGGGGCCAAGAGGTTGACTGAGAGGGAGAGGTTCCTCAAGCCCCACATCGTGCGACAGAAGAAGCCCCGGAATCTGGGTATGCCTCAGGTACGTTTATATTTGCTTGTTTCCCAACCCTTTCACTATTAATTCATCAACATCAATACTTTCCTGGCGAGCGATAGCAAGCCAAGAGTTTTTGCGTCCTCAGGACACGATTTATCTTTTTCTGAAATATTTTGCTTATAATGGTGCCATTATATTTGTAAAATTATCTTGTTCACTTAATTTTATAATTACCTTAAATTTTTGTTAATGAAACACATAATAACACAAAGCAGTTTATTAATTTTATTTAAAGGTTACAAAGATGAATGGTTATGTTGATTGGTATTTAACAGTTCATAAATAATTTACATGTTACTAATTATACATTCATGTCTCAACAGTCTGCTGCCCAAGCTGCCGAACCTTCTCCTGTGTGTGGTCCTCTGCCTGATGACCCCGCCCCAGCAGACGCCGATGAGAAAGACCAAGCAGCCGGCAGTCAGGAGAACACGACCCCAGCCATCTCCATGCCTCCGCGGAGGGCGAAGCAGGGGAAGCCTCCTGGTGCTGTTCCTGCAACCCACGGAACCGGAACCCTGGAGCAAGTGAGTAGAGGAAATATTAGTTTCATAATAGCAACAATAACTTTCAACATATTGGCTTCCCAGAATACCACATCATTTTATTTGTTAACATTCATAATTGGTTAATTATTGACATATGTTATGTTTCGTGTGTTGTGTAACGTGTAAATCTTCTCTTTTTCCATAATGGAAACAATAACTTTGAAGATTTTAGGCTTCCCAGAATACCACATAATTGTATTTGTTAACATTCATAATTGGTTAATTATTGACATATGTTATGTTTCGTGTGTTGTGTAACGTGTAAATCTTCTCTTTTTCCATAATGGTAACAATAACTTTGAAGATATTAGGCTTCCCAGAATACCACATCATTTTATTTGTTAACATTCATAATTGGTTATTTATTGAAATATGTTATGTTTCGTGTGTTTAATGTTCTCTTGTTCCTTGTTCCCTTACCAGGTCCTTGCCACTGCGGAGCAGGTGCGGCAGAACCTGGCTGGGGTGGCTGATCTGGTGGAGGACCCCGAACTCCAGTATTGGCGCGCCTCCATGGATGTCATGGCAAAGGACTGTGTGGGGTTGCCGGCAAAGTTTAGAACTCCATTCAAGAGTGAGCTCATGGCAGCCCTCCACAGGTTCAAGACTGCCCTTGAGGAGGGAGTCACCAGTGTTGGTCCGGACCTCATGCTGCATGCCATAAGAAATTATGGCATTCCGGCGCCACAACCTCAACCACAACCACCTCAACCTCAACCAACCGCTACTGTGATGTACCAGGGCACTCCGACAATCACACTGCCTCAACCAGTGTTGCCAAAGCCTGCTCCTACCTACGTGCTACCTGCACACCAGGTTGCAGCACTGCAAACGTTGATGATACGGCCGCCCCAGTCGGCAACACCCCCTGCCACATTCCACCCACCTACTGCCTCCACACCAACGCACTTAGACCTCTCGCAGTTGAGCTCCCAGTTTGGGCTTGGGAACACAAGCTTCAACTTAGAAAACTATCTGGCTGCATCCTCACCTGCACCTTCGAACCCAGCTACGCCGGCACCAAACATTGATCCCCAACAGACCCTGGAGACCCCCCAGAAACAACCCAGCCTGGAGACCCCAAAGATGTAATAATTTTAGGATATATTTTTGAGATAATGAAAGATGTATTAAAAATAAAAAATAAAAATTGTGATGACGTGTGTGTTTATAATTCCAATTTTGTAGCTAAAGCATTTATTAATAAGATGACAAATGAAATATATCCTGAAAGTAATAAAAAATAAATGACTAATTGAAAAAAAAATACTGATAATATGGTTAATAATAAATATGAAAAATCATGAAAAATAAAATAAAATAAACAGTACAAAACAAATGAAACATTGAAACAATTAACAACGTGATTGAAATATAACACTAAAAGATAAAGATAAAGTAAGCAGGGAACTATTAAAGTACTTAAAGGAAATTTGAAAATATACAATAAAAAATATATGGAAAAACCTACAAACTTTACAAAACATCAAAAGTAACTTATAAAACTACAATACTTACCAAACTGGTAAAAACTCTATAACAAAACTTTAAGATGAAACTGAAATATACAGCAAAATAAAAAATAAACAGGGGAAAACCTCACTCACCTAAATACGGTCATCCTGCCAACCCACAGATCCTTGAGGGGAAGAGAAGTATGTCTTGAGGTAGTCCCGTTGCTCCTTGGCAAGCCTGGTTGCAGTGTTGCGGGCCCCAGGGGGTAGGTTCCTTCCTACAGGTGGGTCAGTCCTCCAGAGGCCAGGTATGAGTTCGTGGGTGTCTGGGTCCTCTTGATCTACCTCTGCTCGGGGTGGGTTTCGTCCTCGTAGGATGTTGTGCAGAATGCATGAGGCCAACACAACAACCTCTGCACGCTCAGGTTTCATAGATATTGGAGTGTGCAAAACCCGGAAGCGGTTAGCAAGAATGCCAAAGGCGTTCTCTACCACCCGGCGGCCCCTGCGGAGTCTGTAGTTGTAGATCCGTTCAGGTTTCGAGAGGAATCGTTGGGGGTAGGGCTTCATCATGTAGGGGCGCAGAGGGAATGCATCGTCCCCTACTAAGAAGTAGTCCGTGGGTGGTCCAGTGTGATCGGTAGAGATGACCTCGGGGGGGGGGGCAGTTTGGCAGTCTGTGTTTCAAGCAACTTAGACAGAGGGGTGTTTGCAAAGCCACCACCATCAGACTCTGATCCTATGGCCCCAAAGTCGACGTAGATGAATTTGTAGTTGGAGTCAACAATTGCCAACAGGACAATGGAAAAAAACTTCTTGTAGTTGAAGTAATATGTGCCAGCAAAGGAGGGGTTGCGGATCCGTATGTGTTTGCCATCAATGGCTCCCACACAATGCGGCAGGTTCCATCGTTCCTCAAAGCCGCTGGCAACCTCCTTCCATTCATCAGGCGATTGTGGCGTTTTGAGCTCCTGATCTCCGTAGACAGAGATGATGGCCTGGCATGCGTCTGGAACAATTTGGCTGATGGTGTTGTGGGCAACACGAAAGTTTTATTGCAGGCTCTTATACGAATTACCCGTAGCGAGGAAACGTAGGGCGATGGCCACCCGCAGCCCAGGAGGAATGGGTTTTCGCCAGAACGTAGGTTTCCTCTGAATGATGGGGGTGACACGTTCCACAATCTCATCAAATAGTTGTTTGTCTACCCGGGTGAAGTTCTTGTACAGTAGTGGACATTCTCTGGCCAACTCTTGCATGAGGTTCTCATAATGGCCATGTTCAGGCCTCCGTTGTAGATATGGCCACACCCACACTGTCCTCTTGGTCCTTTCCTTCTTCTTCTCTTGTTCCTCTTGATGGATGGAGTTTGCTATTGCAAGTAGTTTTAAGACTTCTATGTAGGCAATGATGCATTGTATGAGCCGCGTGTTATGCCTAATCTCCGGTTTGATTAAGGAGTTCACAAATTTGAACTCCTCCAGGATGAATTCCGTGATGTTGTTCATGGTGCAGAGGAATGAGTGGGAATGGGAAAGGTGTGGCCATTCATGCCCTTTTGTACTTCCCAGATAGCAACTCCGACAGACGTGGTTGACAAAGACTGTCTTTGTCTGTGTTTGGTCAGACGGGGTGTGCCTACGATTGGTCGGAACCGGTCCAGGTACGACCTAACAAATCCCAAGACGTGCGGCCTCAGCTACGCCGGTCTTGTGGGGGCGTGGCATGGGCGTGGCCTGTGTTCCCGCAAATCGGGCAGCCCATGAGGTCGAAAGGGGCTATGCCTGCGCACGTCGCAAACACGTACGTAGTTCAATACGACTCCATTACGTCTGACGTAACACTGGCCCCGTTACGCTACGTCTGTCGGGAAGTGCAATAGACGTGGAAGAACGGGCGTTCAACGGCAGAAACTACTCGCGTCTTTGCGATACGCCAGACGGGAGCTGACGGGAGCAATATACGTGAATGTGTGACCCCACCATAACCGCAATTCATGGCAAAGCGTATACCATTAGCCTACACTAGATTACCGTATCCTATGCAAAGCCAACTGAAAACAAAAGATTAATAGGACACCAACAATCTATTAACCACATTAATGATGTATATGAAATGTCTGTTATGGTGGATGGGTGATGGTAGGGGAGATTTTTCATGTGTTTTCGACCATTCCATTCTTACACAAGATATGTTTATATCAATCTATTTTACCTTCCATTATGAGAGACAATACGATTCATCACGAAGTGTAGCCTACCAGCTGATATATAACAAACGTATATATTATATACTAAATGAAGAGACAAGGAATAATCGTGTGTCTTTAGACCTCTTCATATACATTAAAATGTATACATATACCGTACAAGTATATCGTTTGCTTCAACAGACAAATTCCACGATAAATAGCATAAGGAACAAAGCACAATGTAAGGCATTGATCTTGGTACAATGGCAAAGCTGCTAGATGTAAAGTAAGTACCGGTAATAAAACGAAACATATGAAAAGAGTTGATTAGGCTATGCCCAACATTACCGGTAGGCCTATCTATCAACTGAAAATATACATATTTTATAATCTATATTTTATTAATTTCACCCCAGCATATGCCAATTTTGTGAATAGATCATTTATATAATATGCTTACGTGTGGGATAAATTGCATCTATATATGCAGGGAAATTTAGACTAAATTAAGTAGTCTCGTTGGCAATATAAGAAAAATCCATCATAGTTTTACCATTTTAATGCAGCAAAATTATATAAATCTGAACTTGGCTCTTTTACCAACCATTGGCGTGCAACAATATCAAACCCACCAAATCTACCTAAGAATTAACTTAACTAACTGTTTATTTGAAGAGGTTTAAGCAAAGTCCGTTGTATAAATATATGTTACCTTCCATAATAGGAGAATATACGATTAATCATGAAGTTTGTCGGTTGAAGCAAAACTATATACCTGGTACCGGTACCGTTTATGTAAATACCTTACCTACATTATGATCCATGTGAATTGGTCTAAAATTCTGGTCTTCTCATATAGTTTATGATATATAAGTGCGTTTCATCTCCGCAGGTAGGCTACACTTCGTGATGAATCATATGTTATCTAACAGTGGAAGGTAAATGGATAAATGGATTGTGCAAAGGATCGATATAAACAGCTTTGTAAGGATGGAATGGTCGAATACACAGGAACAATTTCCTTTATTTAAACTCATCCACCCACACAAACACTACCTTGTGTAAAATTCATCAATTTACAGTTAGTATTTTTAAGTCTAGCCCATATATAAGGTGATATTTGGTGTAGGTTTTAACTTTTGAACTTGTTTGACATCAAATGTTGATTAAAATCCAAACTCGATCAGTTATATTTTGTCATCTCGGGTATTTCTATGGTTGCGGGATTTTTGCGGGTAGAGGGTATTACAATAAGCTAAATACATCGGAGATTTGACCATATTAATTACCTAAACCTTTATTATGCATCACTGAAATTATAAGTAGGCCTAGCCTATGTACCGGTAGATTGTGTTACGTGCCTTTAACCTCTTCTGTACCGGTGATGTACTTTTCATTATATTCTGGCCACTATTAGACGATTCTGTACAGCTTAGGAAGGACGTCTACTCATTACAAGGCTACAGCCTATCTCAATTAATCCTTTTAGATATCATATATCCTTCCCAAGCTTAAACAAAAATCGTCTAAATGTAGCTGAAATCAAATACAAAAAGACGTTACCGTTAAAGAAGGGGTTAATATTCTGTTCTCAAAGATTTCTGTACGGTATTCATGCGCAGTTCTGCTGTTGTAACAAGGCTTATAATCTTAATAGTATATCTAATTTCCAAAACGTAGACATTATTTGATCTCTCTCTCTCTCTCTATATATATATATATATATATATATATATATATATATATATATATATATATATATATATATATATAAACAATAAAAAACATATATTACAGAAAGGAAGTGAATAATGGAATGTTGGTGTCTTATAACAAACTTTTGTTTTCTGCTTCGCCTTCGCTCGCATAGTAATCATTACAAAAATATACGGAAAACGGATAAATATCAACATACTACTGTATGGTGCAGAATTATAAAATCGATATGTAAATAATGATACAGTATTTAAGTTAGCCCAGTATATAAGGAGATATAGTCGGTGTTGTTCACTCTTCATACACCCTGCTTTTATCACAAGGCAGTAATAAGTCTTCCTTGTCGTAATTTCCCTCTATTTTACCCTAGGGACCCTCCCCCTTCAGAACACTAAGAATGTATGGCGATAACTCAATTTTCATAGTGTTCATGTTAGACACAGCATTACGAGCATATAAAGTAGAAACCGATTCAATCGCATAGAGTTCAACGTGTTTATTTACTTGGGAGTAGCGGGCCAATGATGCCCCACGCCGTCTGGTGGATAAATCGAAACTAACCCCGTGCACACTATGAATAGGCTAATGTATCATGCAACTACTTACAACAGATTCGCAGGCTATAGGCAAGACTAGGTTTGGGTTAGGTTAAAAGCTTGGCAGGTTGGGCTGGGTTAGTTTTTATAAATACCACCCTTAACTAAAAGTAAAGTCAGTCTGAGGAGAAAGAATCAAGAATATATATAAGGGGAAGAGATAAATAAATGCAGTTAAATTTGGTACAATATTGGCTGGAATTTAATATGTATAACCGCCAAAAAAGTTTGTTTACAAAATGGCGTCGGCGTTCGTCCCTGTAAGCAGGTTAGTAAACAATGTTGTTTATCAGCAAATTAATATGCAAAGCTTTACTTACTTACAAGGCAGTTTAATAGATACTTACTACAGTAGGTAATTGGTAAAATTAGGGGCTACAATTATATATAAACAAATATGAGAGCGTTTGTTAACAAAACAAACAATAGATGGTTGGCCGAGCAGGAGTCTTGCGATACACAAAGTTTATCAGTCAATATACAGCAGGAGGTGTGGCAGATTGGTCTTGCCACTGGACTGATAATCTAATGGACCCGGGTTCGAATCCCAATATGTCAATGGGAAGATATTATTGGGATGGAATTTGTGCTGTACCTAGTTTCAGTGCATTACCACAGCACACCGAAATGCCGAAAAAGTACCCTCATTGTTCCCTGATTAAGATCATAAGATCATAAGAAAATGGGAGTCTGCAAAAAGCCGATCGGCCAATACAAGGCAGATCCCTGATACACCCAACCCCAATTACAAGGCCCAATTATAGACCAATCTCACTAATACCTTGAGTACTGACCCCACCAAAACGGTCAGAGATTAACACAAGATTACGGGGGTCTGCTGAGCGCCGATTGGCCCACATCTGGTAGATCCCCCTCACACCCAACCCATCTCGTCCATATGCCTATCTAATTTTATCTTAAAGCTCCCTATCGTTCTTGATTCCACTATATCACTTGGTAGCCTATTCCACCCATCTACAACTCTGTTACCAAACCAATATTTGCCTATATCTTTTCTGAAATGAAATTTATCTAATTTGAAACCATTTGTACGAGTTATTTCGCTATCACTGAGCTTTAGTACATTTGTCATGTCTCCTTTATTAATTCCACTAACCCACTTGAATACCTCTATCATGTCACCTCTAACTCTGCGTCTCTCTAACGAATGTAAGCCTAATTTTTTCAACCTTTCTTCATACGGAAGATTTCTAATATTATGGATCATTTTTGTCATTCTACGTTGTACTCTCTCCAATGAATCTATGTCCATTCTGTAATAAGGACACCAAAATTGAACAGCATAATTATGGGGTCTCACTAATGACAAGTAAAGTTTTAAGATAACATCAGCAGTTCTGTTACTCACACTCCTAGATATGAACCCGAGAATCCTGTTTGCCTTGTTACGAACGCTTATACATTGTTTTCTAGGCTTCAAATCATTGCTAACAAACACACCTAGATCTTTCTCACAGTCTGTGTTTTCTAATTCCATATTAGCTAGTTTATATTTAAAATTTGTATGCATCTTCCCTATCTTTAATACCTTGCATTTGTCAATGTTAAACTTCATCTGCCATTTTACTGACCATTCGTGTAAGGTATCTAGATCCCTTTGCAGACACTCTATATCTCTAACTGAATCAATTTTTCTCCCCATTTTGGTATCGTCTGCAAATTTACTTATCCTACTAGTTATACCTAAATCAAGGTCATTTATGTATATAATAAACAACAGAGGACCTAATACAGATCCCTGGGGGACACCACTCTTGACTGATCCCCATTCTGACTTGGTACCATTTATGCTGACTCTCTGATTCCTACCAATTAGCCATGACCTAATCCATCCTAAAAACGCCCCACCTATTCCATGTGCCTCAACCTTTCTCATCAATCTCTCATGAGGGACTCTGTCGAAAGCTTTACTGAAATCTAAATATATAATATCATATGACTTGTCATTATCTACTGCTTCATATACCTCTGAGAAAAAACTAAGCAAATTAGTAAGGCAAGAACGTCCCTGAGTGAATCCATGCTGAGAAGAATTGATTAAGTTAAATGTTTCTAAGTGGTTTCTCATTTTCCTAGCAATAATTGACTCTAGTAGCTTTCCTATGATTGAAGTGAGACTAATGGGACGGTAATTGGATGCTATTGATTTATCACCTTTTTTGAAAATCGGAACTACATTTGCAAGTTTCCAAGCTTCTGGAACTATACCCGTTTCTAATGAATTGTTAAAAATAAATGTTAATGGGTAACTTAACTCATCTCTGCATTCTTTTAATACTCTAGCATATACCTCATCGGGACCAGGCGATTTCTGAGGTTTCAGTCTGTCAATTTCCTTAAGCACATCATTTCTACTTATAGTAACAGTACTTACCTATTTTCTATACTATCGCTATATACCTTACGGACTTCTGGAATCTGTGCCAAATTTTCATTAGTGAAAACGGATAGAAACTGACTATTTAATGTACTGCACATTTCTAAATCATGTTCTGTCATTTCTCCTATTGAAGTTTTAAGGGGGCATATTTTATCTCTAACTTTAGATTTATATAGCTGGTAAAAAGCCTTTGGGTTATTTTTTGAGTCATTGGCTATCCTGATTTCATAATTTCTTTTGTCTGTCCTTATACCTTTTTTAACCTCTCTTGATAGATTCTGATAGTAAGCAAGTAGGTGAATTTTGCCTTTCTTAATGTTTCGATATATTCCTCTCTTTTTTCCTAGAAGGTCTAATAGTCTATTATTCATCCATTTGGGTTGGTTCTGTGTTGATCTAAATTTTCTTTTGGGGATATATTTATTTTGCGCATTGTGGAGTGAAGAAATACAATGATTATATGTAGCCGTCAAATTATCCTGAGTTAAGACAGGTATCTGAGAGAGAGTATGTTCATTAGCGCACCTGGGTCCACTTAATAGTTTAACCATAGGATCGACTCTTAAGGCTCTTCTTAATCCACCATAATTGGCTTTTCTGAAATCTGGGATAAGTGTAGTATTCTCTTTAGCCTTTCCTGTCCATTGTATGTTAAAATAAATTGATTTATGATCACTCTTTCCTAGTTGGTCTCCTATATCTACATTATTTATCATTTGTTCATTATTACTGAGAACTAAATCGAGGATATTATTACCTCTAGTAGGCGAGTCTATGAATTGAAATACAAAACTACCCTGCACCGCCTCAATAAACTCTTGAATCTGAGTCGCCGATTTGATGCTGCCAATCAATATTCGGAAAATTAAAATCCCCCATAATACACACATTGCTAAACCTTGATGCTATTTTCACTTCCTGCCATAAAGCTGTACCTTCGTTTCTACTCATATTTGGTGGTCTATAAATAACTAATAATTATGGTCTCACTACCTTCGCTAACCTCTACCCAAACACTTTCGTTATCAGTATTTAGTCTAATACCTGATTTAATACAGCTTTTAAAGAACTCCTGACAAACACTGCTATTCCGCCGCCCCTCCTACTTGTTCGGTCGCGTTTAAACAAACTATATCCTGGTATATGGAATTCTGCTAAAAAAAAATTTGATTCTGTATTAATCCATGTTTCAGTCAGTGCTATAATGTCTATATTTTCGTTGCTAACAAGTGCTCTAAGTTCATCCATTTTGTTACATAAACTCCTACAGTTTGTATAATATAATCGCAATTAATTTATTTTACTGGTATCGGATTTACCTTTATTTCTAACTGAATTCCCATCTTCTGTTACACCTTTAATATTTCTACTAGCAGTACAATTAAAATCCTGTGACTGATATTTTCTATTCCTATCTGATGTACCAGTACGGCAATGTACCCTATCTAGACAATTATTCTTACTCATATTCTCAGGCTTTATTTTCAGCGAAACCCCGCGACAATCCTATCTATTGACCTAGCTAAATTTGCCACCCCAAGCCGAGAAAGATGAACCCCGTCCTGTGCGTACAACTGATTTTTACCATAGAAACGGGTCCAGTTATCAAGGAATGGTATTGCATTTGCATTGCAGTATTTTTCCAGCCGACAATTGATACCAATTGCCCTAGATGACCATTCCTTGCTGACCCCTCTCCGTGGCAAGATACTGTGTACTACAGGTATGCCTCCCTTCCTCCTAACTTTATCTAACACCTCCCTGTACTGCCGAAGCAGTACTTCCGTCCTACCTTTACCAACATCATTGCTCCCTGTAATGAGACAGATAATGGGGCTATCTCCAATATCTTTCATGATGTAATCAATTTCCTCTAACACCTTCCCAACCCCGGCACCAGGCAGACAGACAAGCTTCCTAATATCAGTACAGGTGGACCTAGCTAAGTGTCTGACCATGGAGTCCCCAACAATTGAGAAGGACTTGCTTCTCCTTGTCGATGACTTGGTAGCAGCTGCGGCAGCGGCAGGAACTCCTGGGGCAGCATTTGAAGGTACTCCTTGGGGGGCAGCAGTCACAGCATTCCCTGTGTTTGGAGGCAACTTGGTTACCTTTCTCCTGGTTTCCTCGCCGAAGGAAGCACTAGCAGCCTCACCATCACATTCGTTATCCAAGGTGATGAACTTGTTGCCGAGGGCAACTGGCCGCCGTAGAAATTTGCAGGGTGTTGCACTTGTTGTTCCAACAACTGTCCAGGGAGCATCACGATCCCTAACAGCAGTTACACTATCCTCACTTTTTTTGTCAGCCAAAGTCAGCTTTAACCCGTACAGCCCCAGCGACGCGCCTGCCGTGTCGGCGATGTATGTAACGCACAGCCCCAGAGACGTGCCTGGTGCGTCACCCTAATTGCGCCGACCGTAACCTCAGGTGTAGCCACTCAAGAGGGCTCAGATTTGTATGGGAACTGTGTACGTATCCCACGCAACCGTGCCGATGGTTGAAAACTCTCAAAGTCCATGTGCATGCGCGTGAGCGCGCAATAACCTGGTTTTTTGGGGTAATTGCCTTCAATGTTTTACTCTTGTAAAATACGTTTTCGGGGCTCTGTAGGACCATTCTTTAAGCTTTTTGAGCGGTTTTTCGCGGTTTTTCCTTCATTCCTAACCCATTCGCTATGGTTTCTGAAATAAAACCATTTTTTGAAAACCGGCCGGGTTCTGGTGAACAAACATTACAAAACTAGCCGGGGCTGGACGGGTTCCAGCCTTTCTTGCAAAGCAAGACAAAGCTGGAGAATATGAGAGGAGGTAGCAATCTCGTCAACACTAGCCATTTTAAGAAAGCGTTAACACTATCACCACACTATGGGCAAAGATAATTCACTGGGAGTCACTAGGGACAGGTCCTCACTCAGCAAAGGTCAGGCAGGTAGCATTGTATGAATATTCCCATATTCAAAATATTTTACAGGGGGGGGGCAATGCCTAGTGAGTTAATTGCTCAATAGGTGGCGTTCTGAGAGTGAGGGTCCGAGTGTGGGGGGGATGAGACGGTGAAGCACAGAGGCGGAGCGGCTTCAGAGATGGAGTTGCTTTGAGCCGGGGTGCTTCGCATGTCTCACTCCCTAGACTGGAACAAGACCTCATGGGCCTCACCGTGTTCAGCGGTGTAGTGTAAAGGCTCTCAGCCTATGCCCAAGAGGGAGTAGTTGGAATATAGAAAAACAAAACAAAATTGTGTAGTGTTACTTACTAAGCTACAGGATGGTTAAACGTGTTCTTAACCACCTTTCATGCACAAGAATGAAGAGGATGAGTAGTTAATACTCAAATTATGATCGACTATCCTGGGAACGTTGACCGTCTGCAGCGTCTAGCGGTAGCGTCAGGGAGGAAACAGGACGATTCGACGGTGCGCCAGTTCGACGATGCCGTCGAAAAGTCCAATTTCGCGATCGTCGAAAGGTCTCGGTCAGAACCGTCGAATAATCCAATAATACCGGCATAATATCATTTTAAAGGATATTTTCATACTGTTTTACATTAAGAAAGTTCCAAAATTCCAGACCTTCCTCTAATAAATGCATTTGATACATGATATGTTATGTCAATATTGTGAAAGCATGTGGAATTCATCACCATTAACATCATCATCATCATTTTCACCATTATCATCATCCCAATCATCATTATTGTCACCATCAACAACATGTCATCATCATCATCATCATCAGCAGCAACAGCAGCAGCAATATCTTCACTACTACTCTTATATATTTAGTCTGCCAGTTGAATTAATGACGCTGCTAGACTAGTTTATGACCAACTGAATATGAAGATGGTAATGTTGGCAGTGCTATATACAGCTAGTAGGGTATATTCTCCCACTGCCAGGTATGTTCTACTGGTGAAGTTATAAATGTACCGGTTTGTTTCGGGGTACTGAAGCCAAGGATTTTTTTCTACTATAGTATACTATTTTTGTTAGAGACATGGCTAACTAATAAGTGAGAGAACTGGGAAGCGTCATTATATGCTTACAGAAGGACTTTATGATATTGTTGTTTCTAGTTCTCTTATTTTAACACCTTAAGAGCGGCCTAGGCGGTAATTTATATGTACCGCCCAGCGGGGTGTTTTTACCCTAAATAGGGTTGTTTACGTGATAATTTTCATGCCTAAATAAGACCCAGAGCGTAAAACAAGTATCTATCCCTGAAAGGGCATAAACAGAGCTTTCCAATGACACCCCAACCATCCTTGTACGACCGCTGGTTTTCTTGCAACGATCGCGCAACATGAGTGCAAAAACCATGTAATTAGGTAGTTTCCCTACATAATTCCCTGTGTAACGAGTGGGGGAGGGTGGGATTCATGTCAGTAGGTCCGCCGCGGTGGTCTGGAGCAGTCATACGCTTGCTACTCTCCTCCCACCACTTATCTCTCTCTCTCTCAGCAACATTACGTGGTGAAAATGGCACACGACATAAGTTGTGAACCGCCACTTAGTCCATATTTATTTCACACGACATAAGTTGCGCGCCGCCAAAGAAGGGTTAAAGATAAATATGTCGATATCATTACATTTATCCGCATGTGTGTGTGTGTGTATTTATATATATATATATATATATATACATATATATATATATATATACTGAGAGCGGTTGAATGAGAGCAAACTTCCAGCATGAAGGGAAGACGTTAGAGGAGAGACAGAGACGAAAGAGTTTGCCTAGGCAGGGAGTCAGCACGGAAGCACAGTTTTTGAGTACAACAGGAGGAACACCGTCCGGACTGTACGCCTTCTCAGTATTAACACCTTACGAGCGGCCTATGCGGTTTATTTATGTGTACCGCACAGCGGGGTGTTTTTAGCCAAAATAGGGCTGTTTACGTGATCATTTTCATGCCTAAATAAGACCCAGAACGTAAAACAAGTACCTATCCCTGAAAGGGCATAAACAGAGCTTTCGAATGACACCATAACGATCCTTGTATGATGGATAGTTTTCTTGCAATAACCGTGCAACGCGAGTGCAAAAAGCAGGTAATTCGGTACTTTCAGTACATAATTGAGTATGTAGCGAGTGAGAGAGGGAGGAGGGAGCTGAGATTTGTGTCAGTAGGTTCGCCGCGGTGGTCTGGAGCAGTCATACGCTCGCTAGTCTCCTGCCACCACTTGTCTCTCTCTCTCAGCCACATTACGTGCTGAAATTGCCACTCGAGTTATGTCGAGCGCCGCCACATAGTCCAGCTTTATTTAACTCGACTTATGTTGCTCGCCGCTAAATAAGGGTTAAGCCCAGAGAGGGTAGAAAGTACATCTTTAGAATAGATTAGGATATTAGGCATAAGTAGGGGAGAGGGGGCTGGAAAGTGAGAAATAGCACCGGAATCATCTAAGGTGGAGTGTCTAGCAAATGTTTGAGCAAAGAGTTCAGCTTTGCCAGAGGAGGAAGTGATGGTTGTGCCATTAGAGTGGCAAAGGGGAGGTAAAGACGAGGAAGAAAAATTGTTGCAGAGGTTTTTGGCTAGATGCCAGAAAGATTGGGAAGAGCTATAGTTGGATAGTTCAGTGCATCTATTATTGATGAAAGAGTGCTTGGCAAGTCGAAGAACAGATTTGGCTTGATTCCGGGCAGAAACATAGGAAGAATGAGATTCTTGAGTTTTAAGGCGTCGGTACTGCTTGAATGCTTCATCCTTGTTGCGGACAGCAGTAGAACAAGCGTGAGTAAACCAAGATATTTTTTGTATTAGACTGAGAGAAAGAAAATGGAATGTATACTTCCATGCCCGATAGGATTACCTCGGTAATGCGTTCAGCACTCTCTGAGGGTCCTCGGCCACGGAAGCAGAAATCATTTCATGGGACATCAAAGAAGTATTGTAGGAGAGCCTCTCAGTCGGCAGCACCGAAGTGCCACAAGCGCCGCCGGCTAGGAGGATCGGGTGGCCCTACTGGAGAGATAGGACAGGTGACAGAGATAAGTTTATGGTCGGAGGAGCCCAAAGGAAAGAAAAGATGGACAGTATAAGAAGAAGGGTTAGAAGTTAGAAACAAGTTAAGGATGTTGGGCCGATCTCCGAGGCAATCCGGGGTACGGGTAGGTTGTTGAACTAACTGCTCTAGGTCATTTAGGATTGAAAAGACGTAGGAGAGCCATTGGCGGTGGTGAGCGTTGAAATTTCCTAAGATGAAGATTTTTGAGAAACGAGCAATTGATAGAATGTGTTCTACTGTAGAGTTTAGATAGTCAAAGAATTTGGAAAAGTCGGTAGAGTTAGGGGAAAGATAGACAGCACAGAAATATTTAATAAGAGCATGACAGGAAAGTTTGAGCCATAAAGTTTATAATTCAGAGGAGTTGAAATCGGGAACACGAGAGCAAGTGAGTTTGTAGCGCACGTATGCACAACAACTGCCTTTGGCTTTGAAACTAGGATAGAGAAAGAAGGAGAATACAGAGAAGGGGCTGCTGGCAGTTGCTTCAGACCCCTGAGTTTCGGTGAGGAAAAGAAGATCAGGTTTGTAGGAGGAGAGATGGACATGTTCAACAGAGGGAAAATTAGAGGAAAGTCAGTGAATGTTGCAAAAGTTAATAGAAAGAGTAACAGGCCGACGTCCAGGCAATTTTGTGGGGTTGTCAGGGGAAGGTCGGGCGGGTGTGGGGGCATTTATGGTCCCCCCCCCCCCCCTGGGGACTGTGAGGCTGGGCTAGAGTTCATCATTGTATATAAATTTGGTGTGGAAGGAGGAAGTGTGGTGTACATGTTTAGTGTAGTGAAGTGGATACGAGGAAGAGGTGTTTGTGAGAGCTAGCTGGATTACTCTCTGTGTAAGTAAGGCACTAAGTGAATCAGTAAGACAGGCCTAGCAAATGAAACAGGGGTTCCAGTGACTCCTTATCAAATGCCTACAGCCTCTCTTGGGTATAGCCCTTTTGGTTTGGTGCCTGCAGTCTACCCCCATTCACCCTATTAGTCGCCTTGTACGACACGCACTAGGATGCGTGGGGCATATTGTTTGTTTCCTCCACCATAAGATGAAGTCCCCCTTACCCCCTGGGGGTAATATATATATATATATATTGTCACATCCTGCCGAACTTATACCCCAGTTTAGTTGTATGTGTGTTATGATACCTCATGTGGCCTGTGGAGAGGCTAGGGGCCTTGCCTCGTGGTCAGCCTTTGTCTCGTCAGGGCTGCGCCTACGGGAAGATTGTTATTGTTGCCACGAGTATAATTACTTCTTTTGTTCAGCCCTTGGGGGATTATTTCGTTTATCATAAGTTTACACAATGTTGTCTTATGTTTTACTTGATTACCTTGTATTGCTAGTGAGAACCCAGACTGCCTAGTTAATTGTATATTCTGGCGGTGCCTGGTGTTCCCTTTCTCCTCCCTCGCTGGCCGTGGGAACTAGAGCGAGTGCCAGAGCGTTACTCCAGTCGTAGCTCTCGCTCTGTCAACATCTCTGTTGGGTGTTGGATAGGCTTGCTTCGTTTAGTTTCCCTTGCATACCGCATATTTCTTTTTGGTTCTTTATTTGATTGGAGCATAGCAGGGGCTGGAGTCATATTGAGCATATAGTTTTGTTTTAACATCTTTAGTTTATTATTAATAAGTGCATTCATTTCTTCTGTGGCAATCTAGAATATAAGCTTCTTTTTATTCTTCCATGTTGTTTTCCATTATTCTGCTGCAATATATTTATGTGTTAATAGTATTCCTGGTTGGTATCTATAGTGGTTTGTGGGTTGGCCTGTTTTACTTAGTTTTGGTAGGCCTAGGAGGAACTGGGTTGTTGGGTGTGTGTGTAGGCCTGCAGTGCCATAATAGGCTACTGTCTTTTTTCCTTCCACCACACAGCATCCTCTAACTCGGGCCTTATTTAACCCTCTAGGGGGTGGCAGCCAATCTGCAACCTACTAAGATACCAACTCTTGTGCCTTTAGTTTTAGCAGCATTACATTCGGTGCAGTTAGGGACTAGGGGTGGAGCCTGTTACTAGGTGAGGTTGTCCCCATTGTACTTGGATGTATTGAGCTAACCCCAGATGATGTTGTAAGCGATAAGTCATTAAAGTTGTTTATCCCTTACAACACCACCGCCGTACTGTGCTGAAGAGAGCCACTCGGTGTATTATTAGGACATGGCTAGGGATAATAGGCTTGGCACAGAGGTTTATTGTACTGGACTTTCCATGGGTTTTTGCTTTGTTTTGTTCTCAATTCCTAAGCGATTGGGCATGATACAGAGTGTTTTGGGAGTCTAGTAGTGGTATGGTGGGATGATGTTGGTGCAGTATATAACCTTAGAAGTTCTCTTGCATACTACACGCACTATGGAATAAACTCGGGGACAATAGATAATTTTTGTGTCAATACGACTGTGGGTAGCCTGGACATTGTCTAACCTAGCCTCTAATTCCTCGAGGTCAGCAGTAGTGATGAAAGTGTTGACATCAATAATTTACCTATTTAATACTCCCCGAAGTCCCGCCCTCTGATTTGTAGGGGCTTTGTTCTGCACCCCATTAGACAGTGTCTCTTCATGTTTACTAATTTTGTATGCAAGCCTGTTGGCTATTTACACCTTACAATGTTACAGTTACAACGGCAAAATAATAGCCTAGTTAAGAGACGCCGACCGCAGACTTCTTTGTTATAGAGTAAAAATAGCACACCAAATAGCAATACCTACACTAAAGGGTCACATTGAACAAGATTTTTTTTAGGTCAGGTCATGTGTCACAGGAAGTCTGAAATAAAAAAAGAGAATTATTGGGGGAAGGTGATGGGTGGGATGCAGAATTTGGGCAGGCGCAACGATACTACCCTGCATTCCGGCTCTAACCATCGCTTGGCTAGTCCTACCAATTTATCATAGAGTTGTTCCTGCATCCTGTTGTATGTCCCCTTGCTCATTGCCTTTAAAAATCCCCTATCGGTAGCTAATTCCCGGGTCTGGGCACCAATGTGGTATAATATCAGTGGAAGTTAAATATCTCTAAGCTATAATTATTCAAACATAATCAATCTAAATTATATTACTCCAAATCTAAATTGAATTCAATCTGAAACAAGCTAATTTATATCCAAAGGTCACACACAATTATTTATATATAAGGTAAGGTTATAGGGGTTAATAATATTCCAGGAATTAACTCACCAATAGTACCACGTGGCAATGAGACAAAGGAAAACGTTTACCCAATATGGCATATGGCGGACGACGGAGAAACCAGAGACCGGCTCGAAAGAACAAATCAGGGAAATAAATGAATGGTTATATGAGAATGGACATGAATAATATGCTTAGCTGTCTGTCGTGGCGTCGATGAGAGCGTCGTGAATGTGTAGATGTGTGTATTGCTGGCAGTTTAATGTGATTAGAGGCACAAAAGCACGATCAACTGAAGGCGGAAATTAGATGTTAACTGGGTGGTGTTCGTGAAGGCTCTGAGCTTCCTCCAGCCCTTCACCTTGCTGCCTTGGCATACGCCAGGCGCCCAAATTATCGTACCGTATCTATGTTGCTCAGTACGATAAATTAATCAATATATACGATAAATTCATATATACTACATAAGACCATGTCAATATTGCTTAATAGCATATTAGGCCTTTTATAATCTTAACTTACTTACAATCTTATAATACACTATCTAATCGTCCTACGCCCTACCGTGGGAACGACCGTTAGACTATCGTATACCTAGTGACGTCACAGAGACGTACCTTAGCACATTAATTGTCTTACACTATCGTATTACATGATACTAAGGAAGAAATAAATCACACCGAGATGCACAACAAATACACAACTGCGGGAAATCGAGTCAGCTCGACCGCACTAGCGACCAAAGACACAAAACCGGTCAGGAGCCAATAACCTAGCCAGGCCAGGGTGGCATATGATGTGAAGCTCTATAACACTCGGTAGCCTATTCCACATATCTACAACTATTACCAAATGAAGAGGCAGATCCCTTACACAGCCAATCTCTTTCTCGCTCTTGTTTGTTTGCACACCTGTACAAATTAGGCAAATCCCTTACACATGCAACCAAGATGAAAATGGGAGTCAGCAGAGCCAAGTGGCCCACACAAGGCAGATCCCATTCACACCTAACTCATCTCATAAGCTTTATAAGTTATTTACACTACTTGCTATACACCAATGTTATCATATACCTGCAACCAAGATATAATTGTAAAAAATAGGAACATAGAAAATGGGAGTCAGCAGAGAGCCAATTGGCCCACATAAGACACTCGGTAGCCTATTCCACATATCTACAACTCTGTTACCAAACAATTAGAGGCAAATCCCTTACACAGCCAATCACTCTCTCTTTTGCTCTTGTTTGTTTGCACCCCTGTACAAATTAGGCAGCTCTCTCGCTCTCATTTATCGCTGTCTTCCTTAAAATTACGACATCCTAGGCTCTCTGTCTCTCGCTCTCTCTAACAAATGAGAACATAGGAAAATGGGGGTATACAGAGAGCCGATTAGCCCACACACGGAAGATCTCTTTCACACCCAACCCCTCCCGCGCTCTCTCTCTCTCTCTCTCATTTATCACGGTCTTCCTTACGTTTACGACATTCTATTCTCTCTCGCCATGCTTCTCTGTCTCCCTCTCTCTCTCTAACAAATGAGAACATAAGAAAAATAAGGAAACGGGAGCCTGCAAAGAGCCCACACACGGTAGATCCCTTTCACACGCTACCCATCTCGTCCTATCTAATTATATGTTGGAACCCTATTGTTCTTGATACCACTATAGCACTCGATAGCCTATTCCACATATCTATAACTCTATTACTAAACAAATAGAGGCAGATCCATAGCACAGCCAGTCTCTCCCTCTCTCGCTCTTGTTTGTTTGCACACCGGTACAAATGAGGCAGATCCCTTACAAATGCAAATTGGGAATCTGGAGAGAAACAAGTGGCCCACAAAAGGCAGATCCATTTCAGACCCAACCCATCTCGTCCATATTTTATCTTTTAACTCTTTATTGTTCTTGATCCCATTGTAGCACTCAGTAACCTATTTCACATATCTTCAACTCTGTTACGAGAGGTAGATCCTGTCCAAACTCTGATATGGACAGTCTTACTTTAAGTATTACATTAAGTATTTAGTATTAAGTTTGTGAGATCAATGGTTATATAGAATAATTAAGAAGTTAATAATTATGTTCTATATTGGATATTGGGAAGTCTATCATTCCTATGAACTTAGGTAATTATAATTGGGTGGGAAAATATATACCTACCCATTTGCGCATGCGTGATATTGGCGGACCTCTCGCGAATACTGTGAGGGTCCAGCACTGTCTCCCTAGCCGCCACAACTACCAGACCGTCTGCCTACGCTCTCGTGTTTCACCTCACATTTCGCCCCATTAGTGATAGTACTTAGCTCATCAATTCTCCATCTATTCATACTAATCCATAGATCATTAATCATCATTCCCATCAATCATTAAGTATAGTGGCCCCCTTCTTTATTCATCAACTCTATCCTATTAGCTAACACTCCCGTTTCACACACCATCTTGTAACATCATCACGGCTAAACAGGTCAACTAGGTTCTACAGCACTAGTTCCAGTCTTCAGGTGATATAAACTATTATATGGTATTATTATACAGTCCACGATATAATCCTAAATACGAATATCCATATAATATATGGTCCTTCGCCCGTCCTAGTGTGATCGTTGGCCGGGCCTGCTTGTTTACTTGTCGGTGCGTTTGATGGTTACTCTCCCGCGATTTTTTTCTACTTTTTCGGCCGTGAGGGTTTTCCTGATTTGCCAACATGGCATGGGGCAGCGGGAGGTGGTGTAGGGGAAGGTTTTGAGCCAGAGAGGGCTATTTACCCTGGCCTTATCAAGAAGGTGGCCATAGTGGGCCATTCCTATGTGCGCGAACTGTACATAGATAAGTTTATCTACCACTCCCACTACACAATCAAATCTCTTGCCGCCCCAGGGGCTAAAGTAAGTACCTTGCGTAACATTGAAGCGTGGGACCACTTAGTTAGCTGGCGTCCTGACTTATCATACCTGGTAATAGGTGGCAATGATATTAGGTCAAGCATTGCCCCTAAGGAACTGGCCAATCAGATTCAAGAGTTGGCCAGAGATATAGAGAGTCAAACAGGAGGCCACTGTTACATAATTGGCATAGAGAAGCGCCAGAATCCACGAGGAATCGAATTTGACGAGTTTAACCGTATCCGAAACTCAGTCAATCAGTGGCTTAAGCGCAACCTGCCATGGACCCGGAGCCGATACATGCCGATGAATACCGCCCGCCTCTGATCTGTTGTTCCGCGAGATCGTGGAGACAGCTCGGAAGTTCTTTGGTGCGGACGCTACGGCTCTGCTTGACAGATCCTTTGTGGAATATAACATGCACTAAATTTAACTAACCCATAATTTGCATTTTTTCTGATTGACTAATTTGAAAGTTCAATGAGTCTTGTTTTTCTGATTAAGCCTAACTAAATCTAAATTTAAAGATATTTATTGGCTTTTCTAAATTATTAGTAAATCTTGATGCATCTAATTTAACCCTGTTTTTTCAAAATGTCTGTGATAGCCTAACTTTTCAATTAACATTGCGGCATCTAAATTCTAAATTTTGAAGGGTTGTATTTTGGGTTTTAACTTTAATGATTTCGGCACTCGGCAGGCGCGTACATTTGATTCTACAAGTTCTAATGCCACTCATGTTCTTATTTCTTGCCGTTGCTCGCGATTAGTGTTAGAACCCGAGTTTGATCGGCATGATAAGTATTGCAATTTGTTTTCCCTCTCGCATTTGATGTTACTCGCATTTGTTCTCGCTCTTTGATTATCTGTCATTGGTCGCTCGCGTTTAGCTTTAGAACCCGAGTTTGATCGGCGGAAGATTTTCCTGTTTCGAATAAACTGTCGTAAAGGTCTGGGATTTGCATTTTCCATTTGTTTTAGACTAAACGTAACAATATGGAAGCTCTAGCCCAGGGCAAACACCGTAGTGCAGGTCTTAAAGGTTCATTGACTGTCCTGACAGAAGATTTAGACGAGTTCTTGGAAACCGCATCTCGGGTAGAAGTCGAGGCAAAACTGCATAGCGTGCAGACCCAAGTGACCAATTTTGAGACCAATCAAGAGGTCTTGTTGCCGCTATATTCCTCAGACTCTGAATATTTTCAGGAGAACCAGGTGGATACCATTTACTTATTCGAGATCTATGGGATAATCTTCAGGTTAAAGGAGAAATTGGGTAAAGCAGAATGGCAAACTCGATCCGACAACAGAAAGGGATCGGGAGTTAAAGTGCCGCGCCTGATCCTACCCACCTTCGCTGGCGACTCCACATTATGGACTGGGTTTTGGGACATGTTTCGATGTGTGGTGCATGAAAAGACTGACTTAAGTGCAATTCAAAAGTTAACATACTTAAAGGGTCAGTTAAAGGGGGATGCCTATAAATTGATAGAAGGTTTCACAGTTGAGGGTGCAAGTTACGCCCCTGCCTTAGACTTGCTTCAAGAAACCTTCGGGCATCCCGACAGGGTAAAAGTGGCACATATCATGCATTTCCATAATGTCAGGCCGTAGAACTAAAGGCTTTCTACGCCACCATGGAAAGTGCCATGAGATCTATGACTAGTCAACAGGTGAGTCTGAAAGAGTTCTGTGTGGTTAAATTGCTGAATAAATTGCCATCACCAGTTAAGGAGACCATTAGGAGGGAGATGGGTGAGCAAAGCCTAGATTACAAGACTTTCACACGGTGTTTTCAGGCAGAATTGTATAACATGGTTGGCCAGGACTCCCCAGGAAAGAATATGCCTGTGGCTATGGCTGCATTCGCAACACAGAGTGGTAGTAGCCGGTTCCCATGTAAACTGTGCGGTGGGAATAACCATCCCTGGTATAAATGCTTTAAACATAATACGGGACCGCTCAAAATTAAAAGAGCTCGGCAACTACGACTCTGTGCGGGATGTCTCTCCAGTGATCATGGTAGTAATGGGTGCACTAACCCTAACATCAAAAATTGTAGGTATTGCCAGTGTAAGCACCGGCAAGACCGGTAAGTGGAGGTACTACTAGGGAAGAGTCAACACCTACAACCTCAACAACAATGTCTGTGAGTATGAATAAGCAAACTGTGATCCTACCCACAGTTCAGCTGCCTGTAAAGGGTAGACACAGGAAAAGTATAAAAGTCAGATCGCTACTAGACCAATGCCCACAGAGGACCTTCGTGAAGAAATCCGTACTACCGTCCCTTTCATACGAAACCGTGGGGACGGAAGAATTACGGCTTCATGGTTTCACCGGAACTCAAACCCCTCGTGAGTATACTATTGTAGCACTGAAATATTTACATTGGGGGTAGGTTCCATCGTCTCTAAGCAATTGTGGTCGAGGATCTTCCCGAACATAAAGGTGAGTTTAATCTTAGTGCTGAAATGACTAGTTTAAAGCACCATGGCATTAAATTGGCCGATTCATGCATCACAGAGACAGCACAGCTGGAGGTACTAATTGGTGCCGGCTATTACTACAACATAGTGCGACCTGGTTATAAACGGGTAGGTAATTTGGTTTTACTTCCAACCAAATTCGGATATGCACCGAGTGGTTCTTATGCGGCATTCACATCCAGTTCCAATACTGAGGTTGTAGCAATTCTAAAAGTGGCAGTAATTCCAGTGGACCAATATATGTCTACTGGACAGTTCCCATGCAAAGAAGAACTGAATGCTTTGGGGGATTTAGACCACATTCGCATATCACCCAAAGAACATTCGCAAGCCGAACGGCAAGCTTTGACCACATACAAGGAAACAGTCACGTATGATCCAGAAAGTCTACAGTATCAGGTAAGTCTTCCCTGGACCGAAGAAAAGGGACGATTGCCCACCAACAAAGGTTTGGCTGTGGGTAGGTTATGAGGACTCCAGAAGAGGTTCATTGCTGACCCTGGTTTTTGTCAACAATATTCTCAGGTAATTTCTGATCAGCTGTCGCGTGGTTTCATTGAGGAGGTTCCATTCGGTGACCCTGGGTCATGTCACTATCTGGCACATCATGGGATCTTAAAGGAAAGCAGGACTACTCCGGTTCGTATTGTATTTGATTGTTCCGCTAAGGTTAACCACTACATGCCTAGTCTGAACGACTGTCTGTACACGGGACCATCTTTAGTACCGGAGTTAGCTCAAGTCTTGTTGAGATTCCGTTTGCATCAGTATGCGTGGGTCAGTGACATTGAGAAAGCCTTCTTGATGTTAAAACTACATGAGGACGACAGAGATTACACCAGGTTCATGTGGCCAAAAGATCCTCTTCGACTAGATTCGCCTCTACAATGTTATCGGTTCCAGGTTGTATTGTTTGGCGCTACCTGCTCCCAGTTTCTGCTGAACGCAACCATCCTCAAACATCTTTCCCTTGTTAAAGTAGACCCAAAGATCGTACAGGAAATTAGGGCCGGGCTATATATCGATAACCTCCAAGGTACGGGGGTTAATGAAAGTTCCCTCATCCAGTATGATATGGCTCGTGAAGTAATGGATAATGCCCATTTATTCCTGCGCCAATGGGCCACAAATAGTCCCGTCTTGAGAAAGGTGTTGCAGAAGGATGGTGTTGCTGCGGAACAGCAAGATTTGGTGAGAGTACTTGGCCTGGTGTGGAAAACTGACTCGGATTCTCTTTCCTTTGGAGTTCAGTATGCTCCTTTTGAACAGGTTACAAAGCGTGAGTGTTTAAGGTTTGCTGCCAAACTCTTTGATCCTTTGGGTGTTGTGTTGCCAGTATCAATAAGGTCTCGAATCTTTCTCCAACAATTGTGGAGACTGAAATTGGGTTGGGACGATGATCTCTCTGTAGACGTGCAAGCGGAATGGCGGGGGATAGTAAATTACATGGTTCTCTGTAGTTGTATTGAGTTCTCTAGGAGGATCTGTTTCAGAAAAACTGTTTCCCTACATGCATTTGCTGACGCAAGCAGTGTCGCTTACGGGACTGCTATATATCTAGTCAGCCCAGAGGGTAGCCATTGGTCATGGCAAAGATTAAGGTGGCCCCCATAAAGTCTCTTTCCATCCCTAAATTGTAATTGACTGCAGTTCTGCTAGCTGCCAGAATGATTAACTTCATTGAGAATGCCTATAAAGATAAACTTCATATCTCTGAAACCTATGTGTGGAGTGACAGTCAAATTACGCTACACTGGATTCACAGTCAAAAGAAACTGCCAGTGTATGTCACTAACCACATCGACGAGATACATGCCCTAGTTCCGACTGCTTATTTCCGGTATGTGTCGACTAAAGAGAACCCAAGTGATATGGTATCTCGAGGCGTGTCTGCTAAATGTTTGAGTTCTTCTGCGTTGTGGTGGAATGGGCCTACTTGGCTCCCGAAACCCGATGGATGGCCAGAGAATATAGATCTCCAACAGCAGCCCGCTGGTATCGTGACCCAAATTGTAGGCACGGTGCCCCAAGATGACACACAGTTATGAGACTGGCACAAATATAGCAGCTATGAAAGATTGCAGCGTGTCACAGCATGGGTGATACGTTTCGTAAATAATTTGAAGGCAAAAAGAAATAGCCTGCCCCCAAACAGGTAGTGCTCATCTCCACGTACATGAAATTAGAGCTGCAGATAATGTTTTACCTAAATTATGCCAAAAAGAGACTTATTCGCAGGAACTTAAAATAATGGTGAAGGGTAAACAGTCCAGAAATAAATTAATCAACCAGTTAGGACTACACCTGAAGGGAGGTATAATTCATTGTGGAGGCAGATTGAGATTAGCGGCTATCTCAGAATCATGCAAGTATCCTAAACTTCTGCCCTCCAAACCTCCCTTGATCCACCTGATAATTGATCGGTGCCATCGGCTCTGTTGCCATTACGGGGTCGGTCACGTGGTTACCTATGTTCGTCAAAAATGGTGGGTGCCTAAACTCAGGCAGGTGGTGAAAAGCGTACTGGGTAAATGTCTGAAATGTCGTCGGGTAAAAGGTAAGCCCTACGACTATGCAGGACTGCCACCTTTACCAGCCCTGCGAACCACCCCTGGAGACCCGTATAAGGTCACTGGGGTGGACTATAGCGGAGCAATCCCGATCAAGGACTCGCCGACCATAAATGCTTACATGCTTTTATTTACTTGCGCGGTCACCAGAGTGATTCACATCGAAATAGTCACCAACCTCACTTGTGACAGTTTCCTCCACGCATTCAGGAGGTTCTGTAGTCAACAGGGATTTCCCCGGATCATTTTAAGTGACAATGCCAGCACTTTTGTTGGGGCCTCTGAGTACTTATCGGACATTTGTAATCACCCTAAAGTTCAGTCCCACCTTGGCAGTGTTCAATGTGAGTGGCGGTTTATCCCGGCTAGGGATAGTGGTTCGGCCGCTATATGTGGTTCGCCGTGGTTCGGCGCTATATGGGAAAGGGCCATCAGCATTGTCAAGGCGGGGTTGAAGAAGGTGTTGGGACGTGCCTTAATTTCCTTGGAGGAATTGACTACTCTACTGTTGGAAATTGAGGCCACTATCAATAATCGTCCCTTATATTATGCTTCCGGCGACCTACGGGATCTTACCTCAATAACACCCTCTGTGTTGGTGCGGTGTCATCGGTTGCGGGATCTTCCTGATGATAATAAAGTAGAGGATGGGTTGGAAGATCCAGACTACATAAATAAAGATGTCATTTCAGCCAGATATCAATATATTCGCAAACTGTCGAAAGATATCTGGCGACGCTGGTCTAACGAGTATCTCGTGACCCTCAGAGATGCGCATAAGTGTAAGCTGAGACCAATAAATGGTCAGTGGCCGGGTATCGGTGATGTCGTCATCATCCATGATGAGGGTCCACGCGCTTTTTGGAAGTTGGGCCGTATTGTCGAGTTATTACCCGGTCAGGACGGAGAAGTCAGAGTGGCTAGAGTCCGGACGAAGACGGGAACATATACGCGGCCGACTGTCCGTCTGTACCCTCTTGAGGGGGACATTAAGTGCAAAGAGGACTCCTCGGAGACGCCTGGAGACCTTCCCACAGGGGCTACCTCGCCCGATCAACCGGTCAACTTACCCAGTGGACGTCCTAGTTGACAGGCGGCTCAAGCCTCCTCCCAATCATGGCGGAATAAAATAGCCTCCGGGTTTTTGTAGATACTGTATTATATTAACCTGGTGGTGGGAATGTGTCCAAACTCTGATATGGACAGTCTTACTTTAAGTATTACATTAAGTATTTAGTATTAAGTTTGTGGGATCAATGGTTATATAGAATAATTAAGAAGTTAATAATTATGTTCTATATTGAATATTGGGAAGTCTATCATTCCTATGAACTTAGGTAATTATAATTGGGTGGGAAAATATATACCTACCCATTTGCGCATGCGTGATATTGGCGGACCTCTCGCGAATATTGTGAGGGTCCTGCACGCTCTCCCTAGCCGCCACAACTACCAGACCGTCTGCCTACGCTCTCGTGTTTCACCTCACATTTCGCCCCATTAGTGATAGTACTTAGCTCATCAATTCTCCATCTATTCATACTAATCCATAGATCATTAATCATCATTCCCATCAATCATTAAGTATAGTGGCCCCCTTCTTTATTCATCAACTCTATCCTATTAGCTAACACTCCCGTTTCACACACCATCTTGTAACATCATCACGGCTCAACAGATCAACTAGGTTCTACAGCACTAGTTCCAGTCTTCAGGTGATATAAACTATTATATGGTATTATTATACAGTCCACGATATAATCCTAAATACGAATATCCATAGATCCCTTACACAGCCAATCTATCTTTCTCTCTCTCTCTCTGTCTGTATATCTGTCTGTCTGGAGGCTCTGCGAGATTCCTGAGAATAGACGTGGAGGCTTCAGCCAGGGCCTGCCAGCCCATACGGTCCGGAGGTCTATGGTAACGCACTCTCTCTCTCTCTCTGGCCCACACAAGGCAGATCCCTTTCACACCCAACCCATCTCATAGACGTTATCTGTTACTTACACTACTTACTATACACCCATGTTATCATATACCTGCAACCAAGATACAATTGTAAGAAATATGAAAATAATAATATGGGGTTCTGCAGAGAGGCAAATGGCCCACACAAGACAGATCCCTTTCACACCCAAACTATCTCATAAACGGTATTTGTTACTTACTCACAATACTTACCATACACCAATGTTTTCATATATACCCACCACCTCATCTAAAAATGTACAGCTATCCATTGATAGCTGAAATCCCTACGGTCTGGAAAGATTAATTTCAACTGGTAATTATGTTTTGTGGAGTGTAAACTTATCTTAGCATTGTGGGTAATACAGGATCAGAAGAATCATCGATATAGGGGTTTTGTTGGCAGTGATGGGTAGTTTCCCTAGTCTCCCCTTCTAACCCCAACCCAATGTTCCAAGGTGTTAATTAAGGCAGGAAAATGCCCTGCCTTACAACACACATGTCTAACTACCATTGCCATACTCCGTAGTTGACAAGTGTGTGGAATTCCATCAAACATCCATAGCAGAGTTATGAAGCTTGGGAGGGATATATAGTAGCTGAAAGGATAAATTCAGATAGTCTGTCGCCTTATAATTGGTAGCCGCCCTTCCTAAGCTTTATGTAATAATATGTATAATTGCTGGAATATAATGAAAAGGACGTCACCGGTACTGAATGGCTTTAGTTACTGCGAATGGGAAAGTCATAACACACGCATGAATGAACAGCTTTTTCATTCCCTGTCATATCCTAATTGCCCATTTCTTTAAAACTAGGCTAGCTTAAGGACTACCAAAATGACCACACTCTTAAAACCTTACACTCCATAATGGTCACAACCAAAAAGGCCACACTCCTAAATGGCCACACTCCTTAAAATTCACAAACAAAAAGGCTACTCTCCTTAATGGTCAGTCTTTTAAACATCCATGGCCAAATCCAAACCAGCCACACTCTAAAATGCCTACACTCCTTAACGGTCACAACCAGAATTGCCACTCTTAAAAGGCCATACACCTTATCGGTCACAACCAAAACGGCTACACTCCTTACCGTCCACACTCTAAAACAGTCACACTCTTTAACGACGACAACCAGAGTGGCCACTTTTCTTAATGACCAAAACGGCCACACTGATAAACTGCCACAATTAAAATGGCCACATATTTCTTATTCACTCTTAATTGTTAACTTGCCCTAACTATCTACACCTACGCCATAAAATATATACACGAATGTGTCCCCTCCATATAATTATACATTATGTACTTTACTTAAATTTAAGTGCTTTTCAATATGTATTAATTATCAAATTATACTACTTTTACATATACATGATCATATGTTTACATCTAGGCTATAATATAGCTAGTCCTAACCCAATAATATATCTACATGAGTGCATCACCTCCATGTCAGCTTATTTCTAAGACTTCTCCTGGATAATCAAACAATATCTAGGTTACTTTAGGTAAAAAGTGCTCAAAACATATACAAAAGTACAGTACATTGTTGTATTTAGTAATGCTGAAGTAATAACCTAATTATATAAGGACAATGCCACAAAGGCTAAAACAAAAGTCAGAATTATATAATAATCACAACATTCATGGCCACACTTATACACGGCCACAACCAGAAAACAGTCACACTCATCAACGGCCACAACCAAAAGAGCTACACTCCTAAATGTCCACAGCCAAAATGGCTACAATCTGTTGCTTCTGTAGTTTGCCATGCCCGATAAGTTAAATGATCCTTTGATATCTGTGACACAGCTCTTGTATCCAACACAATACCCTGTGTGCAAAACCGCTCGAAGCCCGGACAACGTTGCTTGCAACTTTAATAATAATTATTATTATTATTATTATTATTTGTTTTTCTTTTCGGCCAATAAGACTCCGTCTTTCAATTTGTTAATGTACTAAATAATGAAATAACAATGGATATAGTATGTGAAAGTCTGTATGCACAATCTAGGAGGAACCCACCTAGGTAAATTCGGTCAGTCATGCTCTCACATACAAAAAAGTGCAAACATATGAACAGCATATTAAATACTTATGATAGTTAATGTCTACCTACTACTAACATGGATCTCCCATCCAGTATTCCATGGTTTAATGCGAAGCCAAGTGTGCCCTGTTGCTACAAATCAAAGCTATTCTCATTACATTATATATACAATTTTTATAATCAAGCAGAAAGTTTACTATTGTCAGCTGTCGATGATTAACGACAAAATAAGAAACTACTATGTCTTTGTATAAAGAGATGTTTTCACAAAACGTATTTGGCTATAAAAAAACGTTCTTGTTATACCAAAATCCCAAGAGGATGTACGACCCAAATACCTGAGTCTCCTCCCCCAACACCAGGTGAAAAGCCAAGAGAGAAAACACAGCTACAACCCACTTGATCCCCCCCTCACAAATCAAAACAAACCCCCTCGATCCCCTCCCCACTTCCAAGAGGCGGCGCTTCTCGGAGGACCCCAATGTGACGTCACGTACCCAGGCCAGCCACGGATTGGGCAACCGGAACCTCACATCGACCAACCCCAGCGAGCCGACGTCATCATCAGAGACGCCGCCCAATTGGTCAATCGGGGTGATCCTTCGGCGAATCCGAAAGGCCCTTCCATTACTCTCCTACCCCCCTCGCCGGAACCACACCGTGCCTTATTTCCATGTAGAATAACTGCAGCAAAGAGCACCTGAGAAGTGAATAGGTATTCAGGCCAGGTAGGGGAAAATTATCTCTTTTTCCCTCCCTGAGATCTGAATGCTTACAGGTTTCTTTAGGTGCCCACTGGCCCGACTTCTGATATCAACGGCTAATCCCGAATCAGAAGACCTAGACTGCTCCTTGGCTCTAGGACCTCGAATGCTCTCAAGCTTCTTGGAAACCCATTAGTCCAATTTAGTACTAACGACCCTTGTGAAATAGTGACCTGGCTTTCAGGTCCCATTTAAAATAATTAGGTTATATTCCAGTTGCCTATTAAATACCCGTACACGCTATCATTATACTTAATGTTTCCACTATAGTTACATTGTTACATGTCTGCCTAATCGCTATGTTACCAGGGTTCTGCATAACTATAAGGGAAAAGCCCTACCATACCCACACCTACACTCGCTTTTAGCTAGGGATTTCCCCACACACACCGAGTCTCATTGAGAGTACTCATCATTATCACATCTCTACAGTAAGTGTTGTATAATATATATCCAGTGTACAGTATCTCTTATGTTTATGAATATTGCTTCTCGTATTATTGCTGTAACCATTTCTGATACTTGTTATTGTTGCATTCTCATTGTATAAATAAACCTTCAAATGCACATTCCTATACTAATTAAATAATAATACTTGTACACCTGGCTGTTGTATCCTCTCAACACCTCTCCCTCGGTAAAACAGAACCTGTGACTGAAAGTTTGAATGTGCAGCTACTCCTGGTGGTAGTCGTCATCTTAGTTCTATTAGTTGAGATGGGGATAAGTTAATTGTTTGCCAGTTTAAAATAATTGGCGAACTGGGGAGGGGGACTCCGTCCCCCCTCCCCCCGAGGTGCGAGGAATAAAAATTGCTTAAAACATATTATGGCACCCTCATAGTATGCATGCCAAGTAGGGGCTCTCCATCTTGAAACTGAGGAAGTTAAAGGGGGGCTCCCCCCACCCCTAGCTTAAGACCTATTCTGGCAACCCCTTAGTATGCATGCCAAGTAGTTCTTGAACAAACAGTCAGACAGACAGAACATTCAGAAAGTGCCCTTCATATAGAGATTTATAGAGATCTAATTTTAATTCTCGCCCAGCCAAACATGAGAGTCAACTTTTATTAGCTCACGTGTATTTGTGAGATATACTTGATATTAATGACTCTCGTGTTTGGCTGGTCGAGAATCAAAATTAAATCTCTTATCACCCGAGTTGTGTGGGGAATCTTGAAAAAAATCCCTGTATGTTATCCTGGAATATGGATCCTGCGGCTTGTGCATGACTTGAAATACATTCTCCAAGTAGGATTTCCCTTCTCCTCAATATAATAGGAAAAGGTTAAAGCCCCTTTCTCACATTCACGATGTTGAGCACTACGTACCTCGATTTGAATATCGGGACACAACGTGGTGTAATCGCCAACGTGTATCTGGGTCATCGGGGAGCGGCGGGTTACCCACGGGGCGGGACGTGGTAAATCGTGCTTGGGGACAATGTGTTTGGGGTGTCCAAACAAATCGCACGAGGGAATTTTGGCGTGGTAACATTGGGTACATCGTGTCGATGACGTGGGTTTGACGTGGGTCTGGCGTGTCGGCATCGGGTAGCATCGGCATCGATGTGGCGGCGTCGGTGTACGTCGTGAAAGATAACAGTCATTTTCAAATCCCCCACCGCCACCACGACAGGCCCCGACGCCACCACGCTGCATCCACGATTATCGGGTATTGCCGTGTGGTCCACGTGAGTCCATGTGTCATACAAAATTTGGAAGCACGATGGCAAAACTTCAGCACCACGGCAACAACACGAGGTGCACGATGGCGGGACGATGTGGCAACTGCGCACCACGCGCAGGCCACGCCGCCTGCCGCGCACCCCACGCCGCCTCCACGAGTCCCACACACGGCCATAAAAGGAGCCCCGAGCAGGGACGCTGCCTCACTCGCTCTCGCCGCAGCAAACAGTCAACATCTCTCAACGTTCTCTCAACCTACCCCACCACTCCACGCCACGCCATGCCCCGTCAGAAGAAGTTGACCACCCCTGTGAAGAAGTGTAGGAAGGCAGCGCTGCAAACCAACGTCGACGAAGATGATGAGGTCCCCGACCTGGCCCTACCACACACTGACACACCCAACACCCCTGAAGCAACGCAGGACCAAGCATTCCAGGAATCCATCAACGATGAGGCCGAGACACCACCACAACAACAGCCAACAACCAACAAAGGCAAGAGGTTCCGCAAGACGAAGGAGTACGCCATGTTTTTTGAGGAGGTGGAGAAGGACCTTGGGGAGTGGTACTGGGATAATGCCCTGTTCTACAACAACATTTAGTCTTGCCTGATGTGCTGCCAGATCTACCTGCAGCTGCAGGACCTAGAGTTCATCCATGGTGTAGGGCGAGTGGTGCTGACGTGTGGCCGTGGCTTGGGAGGTGTGTAGAGTGACGTGCAGGTACCAGAACCGGCCCCTTTTATATCGAATTGTGTCTGTCACCCCGTCTGTCGTTGTGGCGTCGTGTTCGTCGTGTCGCACACTTAATACCATCGTAAGTCCATCGCCCCTCGTCGTGTTCCACTTGTGCCATGTCGGGGTACGGTTTTGACCAGAATTTGGACCGTTAGGGCACTGACATGCCGCCCTCGTGTTGCAACCGTGGTACCATCTTGCCCGTCGTGGCTACGACGTGTCACCGTCGTGGCTTCATTGTCAAACCGTCGAGTACTTCGTGTCACTTTTTCTGCCGATGTACCAATTTGTGTAGATCGTGGCACATCGGGACCAACATCGTGAATGTGTGAAAGGGGCTCAAGATTCCTTTATCACCCCATGGTGTAGTGGATTAAAAGCTTGGACACTCGTTCTGAATGTCGGAGGTTCGAGTCCGGCTGGGAGTATATAAACATTTATTAGTTCACATGTATTTGTGAGATATATATATATATATATATATATTTATACAGTCTAAATATAAGTGTGTGTGAGTGTATTATTTAGTGTACATATTTTGCGGCGGAATATGCCGAAGTCTGAAATACTGCTAAGATAATACACAAGCGCCTGAAGCGTTGAGAATGGGTGTTTAAACAGAGATGAATGTAAGCGTTTTCTATGACGCTACCATCATAAGGTAATGCCTATATTTAGCTATAATAGTGTCCTTATTATATACTGGTATAGGATCATAGGACAGAGCACATTCACCTCTCTATATCCTTCACAACGTTATATTAGTAATGCCTTGGATTCGTCTGACGCTATAATTATGAGGTCGGAAACAATATTGTCCTCTCATTCGGAAGATGTTAATAATTTATTTATATTTAGTTACCTCCGGACAATTTTATTCAGTTAAAAAAAAAAATGTTTAGTTAGATGAAAATTTAATTGAGGTTCTCTTTTACTAACCCTTCGATTCCTAGAGATCCATTCTGAGCTAAGCAAAATCACTTGGAATATACAAGTAATTTAATAGGAAATCATCTGCTTAAAGGGGTTAAGCGAGTTTATAGAAGGCACACCGGTTTTAATCAATAAACATCTCCCTTACCCATCCCAACCATCAGGAGAGAATATTGTAAAAGAGAGAGGGTGAAGACGAAAGTGATATTCGACAGCCGCCATCACCAGTAGAGCCACAGAGTCACCGATAATAAAGTGTGAGAGATGAGACAGGGGATAGCCATGGTGACGGCAGCTCACACCGCCACACACCCAGAGAGAAATGATAGAAGTCACACACATCAGGGTTTTCTCGGATTTCGCTTTCGCGCCTTTTATTAAAATGTTAATAATCCCTTGTTCTCTCTCTCTCTATTTGCTTGCCTTGTGCTATACAGGCCAACCAAAAGATGGTGACCACCTCTCTAACCAGTCCGTGGTAATCACAGCTAAATGTCACAGTTAAGTACCATTATTACATAATAAGAAGATTACATTTCTAATTTTAAGGTAAAAATGGAATTGGATTACATGTACTGTATATTCTATTTGGCTATATTGAAACCTACAGCGATAGCCATGGTATTTTCTTACATTTTACAAGTATTTATATTCCAAAATTGTCGGTGAAATTAAAAAGTCAGAATATATATCAGTGTATGATCTTCTTTTCTTTTGCTCTTTGTAGAAACTCGACAGTATTAAACATCCAATTAATACAATTTAGTTACCCCTTTAAGTTATGTTTTCGGATACATCAGGTTACTCCATTTTCTATTGTGTAGCCATCCAGTTGTATTTAATATATATATATATATATATATATATATATATATATATATATACAGTATATATATAGTACACTCGGATACCATTGTCTCTAGCCCACTCATAAATATTCGTGGACTTCACCTATTTCTAATTATGGAAGTATATATCTGGAAAGGAATTTAGGAGTATAATGGTCTATAAATCAACTACAAAACTATATATACTATTTATTGAGAAGCAATTTCTATCCAAAAATGAATCTAGATAGTTATAATTGCATACAGAAAAATATAGACCGTCCACAAATTATTATGAGTGGGCTAGAGACTATGGTATCCGACTGTACATCCGTGGGCGGCCTGGGGTACCATATTTTCCATAGTAGGCATAGGAATAGAGTCAACACTGTACTTAGTGCCATGCTTTATTTACTTACTCGATTTTTCTTTTTTCTTCAAAAAAAAATCGGCTCATTACAGGAAGGCCATCATCAGGTAGTCAATCGTGATCCTTAAAAATTAAGACAAGTCTAAAATTAACTAAACGTAAAAGGATCTACTTATTATATTTAAAGAAAGCTAAAAATAAGAATTCAGCTGGGTAAAGCACTCATAATCACTAAACCAAATATTAAAAGACTAATAATACAAAGCTTAATCAAAAACAGAAAACACTCACTAAATAAAGCATGGCATTAAGTACAGTGTTGACTCTACTCCTATGCCTACTATGATATATATATATATATATATATATATATATATATATGTATAATTGATGTTTGTGTATGAATAATTATATTATAAGCTAGCAGGATTTCTGTTTAGAATTAGAAAACAGTACTAAGGGTTTCTGCTGGATCGCGGTCCTGGTCGTTGTCCTCGGTGCCCGGCATAATCTGCGGCTTTATTTGAGGGAACTTCAGTCGGTCCCGGTGATTGTCTACCGTGTCGGTGGTTCAGCGGCCTCTCCACTGGCTTCATCCCCTTCCTCCATGCTACCCTGCTCTGCCTTTATCATCCCCTGATCATTAGACTGTGCCGGTTTCACTCTGCGCCATCTTGATTCCTTTCTGGTTGGTGGAGGCCGCCGTTTCCCTGGACCTGTGATCCGTGGCTTGCCGGCTGGAGGGACGCGGCACCCACAGTGGTCGGCTCTGGTATCGGCATATCCTCGGCTTTCTTCGGGGTTTCTTGTGGGCCCCACCTCCCGTCGGTACCAGGGACGCCTTCAGCTTCTGGAGTTTGTGTTGGCCCCTCTGTCCTCGCCTCTTTACTTCACCACGTGTCTTCTTCCTTCTGCCGGACGCCATCATTCATCAATTCATCTTCCCTTCCATCCTCGTGTCCTGGGAGTGTTGTTGCCCTTCTGCAGCCCCTCCTGGGTCCCTGATGTTTGGGCCTCCTTAGTGGGAGGCCGGTGCGGCTTTGACCAACACCGTGACAGGGTTAATAAGACTTTACCCTCACAGTGTCAGGTCAGGTTTTCTGCTATCAGTACCATGTAATCTGATACTACCTGTTTTCATGGTCGGATTGTCGGCGACGAAACCGGCTCCCCCACCAGGTTCTTTACTTGGTGGGTGGGTGGCTAGACACCCTGCAGGACTAAAAACAATACCTGTCAAAGGGCGGAGGAACTTTTTAGTCAACGGCCATCTAGCAACTTCATGGTAATTATTTGCCTTACGGTAATTTTTTGCCATGGTGGATGAATTGGATAATGCCATAGCCTTTGTGCCAAGGTCTTCCTTTGTCTGTTTTCATCCATCCCTGCTGTTATGGTGCTATTACAGCGCTCCTTCTATCACAACAATCTCTTGGTTTTTTTCCTTAAGGTGGTACAGCAGGCTGATAAGGAAGACTTAAAGTTTGGTGGATTTCCAGGAGTATTGTCCTTCTTTTCTACTATCTCTCTGCATTTCTTTAAAATCCACCACTACTGTTCCCTATTGGATATGGTGTCCTTGGGGGTTGATTCGCCTTGCCCAGATGTGATGGTTCCTTCTGGGTTGACTCCTATATATCCATCCATTTTTCATATTGTATGGTTGGCTTCTTTCAATTATATATGTTTTTGTTTGCTCTTTTATCCGGTGATATAGAATTAAATCCCGGTCCTCATAGACCTAATCATCCTGCGAGAAGAAGTTGCTGTATTCTGTATTCTAACATCCGTGGACTTCATAAGAACATTAAGGATCTTACTATGGCATCAGTGGATTATGATATTGTCTTTTGTTCCGAAACTCTTGTTTCTGACCATAGACACATTTCAGAACTGCTCATACCTGGCTTTAATAAACCACTTCTTATTCGCCGTGACTCTCTTCCTCGTGCTCGTGCTCGTGGAATGATTTTATACATCCGATCTGGCTATTATGCCCAGCCTTTGACGAAATTTCTTTGTGGTTGCCACGAGATCCAGTTGGTTAAAGTTTCCAGTAAATATCATAACCACTACATTTTTAGCCTATATAGAAATCCTGATGCCAATAACAATCTATATGACTGTCTTTTAACCCGTACAGCCCCAGCGACGCGCGTGACGCGTCGGCGATGTATGTAACGCACAGCCCCAGAGACGCGCCTGGCGCGTCACCCTAATTGCGCCGACCGTAACCTCAGGTGTAGCCACTCAAGAGGGCTCAGATTTGTATGGGAACTGTGTACGTATCCCACGCAACCGTGCCGATGGTTGAAAACTCTCAAAGTCCACGTGCGTGCGCGCGAGCGCGCAATAACCTGGTTTTTTGGGATAATTGCCTTCAATTTTTTACTCCTGTAAAATCCGTTTTCGAGGGCTCTGTAGGACCATTTTTTAAGCTTTTTGAGCGGTTTTTCGTGGTTTTTCCTTCATTCCTAACCCATTCGCTATTGTTTCTGGAATAAAAACATTTTTTGAAAACCGGCCGGGTTCTGGTGCGCAAACATTACAAAACTAGCCGGGGCTCCACAGGTTAAATGCCTTGGCATTAATTCAGTCTGTTGATGTCAAGTCATCTTTCGTTTTTGTTGGAGATGTTAATGCACATCATCAAGAGTGGCTGAACTCGGTCTCTCCAACAAATAGAAATGGTCACGCTGCCATGGATTTTGCTAATTTGTCTGGGTGTGAGCAGTTGATTGCTAGACCTACACATATTTCTGGAAACTGTCTTGATCTCGTCTTAACAGATGCTCCTGGTGTTGTGGAGACTGCAGTTCTTGCTCCTGTAGGTACTTCTGACCATAATGCTGTAACCTGTAAAATCAATCTTGAATTTACTGTGCCAGATATCACTATATCTCGTAAAGTCTATCTTAAATCTCGAGTTAATTGGGAAAATGTATGTGATGATGTTAACAATATCCACTGGAATCACATACTAAGATCTGATGACCCGGTTTCATCCCTCAATAACTCTCTCTTAGACATCCTGCAAAGAAGAGTCCCTTCTAAGTTAATCAAATCCCGTATTAAAGATAAAGCTTGGTTCAATGACGACTGTAAGCGTGCATATAATAACAAGCAGGCTGCATATCACCGCTGAAGACGTAATCGAACCCAGTTGCTTTGGGATGTCTATGTACATCATCGGTCAGTTGCGCAGAGAGTATATAGTACAGCCGAGAGGGATTACAATTCCCATTTGCAGGAAGTTCTCGCAGGTGCTACTCTGCCACATAAATGGTGGGCCTCACTTAAGGCCTCACTATTTGGAATTGACTCCACCATGCCTCCACTTCGTGATTTTGATGGTTCTATCTCTTTTGATCCATTAACTAAGGGTAATATGCTTTCTAATATTGTCATAGGTAAGCAGAGTGATCAGGAATTGCAATTGCCCTTGACATGTTTCCCTAGTCCTAATCTAAAGTCGATAGCATTCAAATCAGCTGAATTGAGATAATATTTATTGGATCTTGACACTTATGGTGGGATTGACCCAGATGGATTTTTCCCTCTCTTCTTTAAGAAGATTGCTGTTGTCTTAGCACCTAAATTGGCTATAGTATTTAGGTTGCTCTTTCTTGAAATCTGGTAGTTGTCCTCTTTGCTGGCGAAAAGCTAGCATCACTCCAATTCCGAAGGGAGCTACTGCTTCGTCATCCCCCTCTGAGTATCGTCCTATATCCATAACGCCTATTCTCTCAAAGATCTTTGAGAGGCTTTTAACTAGACGCCTTTCTTCATACTGTAATCGTCTTCATATAATACCCAATTCACAGTTTGGTTTTCGCAAAGGTTTGGGTACTTGCGATGCGCTTTTAACGTTATCTCATGATCTTCAGTCTTCGTTGGACAAAGGGTATGAATCTTGTGTTGTGGCTATTGATTTTAGTTCTGCTTTTGATCTTGTTAATCATAAAGCCCTTTTATATAAGCTGCAACTTTATGGTATTGGTGGTAGTCTTTTATCTATTTTTAAAGGTTTTTTGACAGACAGGTCTCAGCATGTTGTCGTTGATGGGTGCACTTCTGTTTCTGTGCCTGTTGTTTCGGGTGTTCCACAGGGCAGTGTGCTTGGGCCTCTGTTTTTCATTATTTGTATTGCTTGCTTGTGCTCTGAGCTTGAAAATAAACTAGTTTCTTATGCCGATGACATAACTTTATACTCATCAATTCCATCTCCAGAGAGTAGAATCGAAGTTGCAGCATCTCTAAACAGGGACTTGGCTAAGATTACCTCTTGGTGTGAACTTTGGGGTATGAAGCTTAATGCTAAGAAAACTCACTCCATGATAATCAGTAGATCACATACTTTGGCTCCTCCTCATCCTTGTTTGCATGTTTCTGGTGAACAAATTGAGGATGTGTCAGGTTTGCGTTTGCTTGGAGTGACTCTCGATCCTAAGTTGACATTTGAGAAGCATATTCGTTCCTTGTCTTCTACTATTGCTCAAAAGATTGGTTTACTTCGCAAGGGTTACAAAACATTCGCTTGTGAAACCACAGTCATAAAATCTTTTTATGCTTTTATTTAGCCTCATTTTGAGTATTGCTCTCCTGTTTGGAACTCAGCTGCTGACTGTCATTTGAAATTGCTTGATAAAGCTCTTAATTCTATTAAATTTATTCTCCCTGCTCTATCTCTTGATCTTCATCATCGGCGTCGGGTTGGTGCCCTTAGTTTTTTATTTAAATGTTTTAACAATACTCAGCATCCATTGCATAGTGTTTTACCAGAACCTTTTATTCTAATTCGCGCAACAAGATTTACGAGGAGTCTTAATGACCTTGCCAGGACTCCAATTAATGTTTCTAAATCTCAGTTTTCTCGGTGTTTTATTCCTTCAATGATTCCCTTTTGGAATCATTTGCCAAACGAGGTTGTACAGTCAACCCATATCTCAGCTTTCAAGTCCAGAGTTAATGTTTTATTACAGCAGTAAATTTTTGTTTTAATCATGATTTGCTTTTATTCGTTTTAGAATGGTGTTTTAATTGACAAACTGATCTTTTCTTCTGGGCTCTCTAACTACTGTAGCCCTTTTCCTTCGTCTTAGTTGTCTTAGTCTCTCTCCAGTACTTACGGGTATTTTGTGGGGATTCATCTTTTATAGGTGTATCTGCACCCTGTTGGGAGGCTTAGACAGCTTCTATAATAATAATAATAATAATAACAGCCCTAAAATCAAGAATCAAGATCAGGAATAGAGTACTGTACTTACACACCACAATATATAGCAATTGCTCCTATCAGGTTAAATTATTCAGGTTATATTAATTCAATGTTTGAATAATATACTCTAAATTGGTTAGTTATGATACATCTGGTCAATGTATATCAATGCCAAGCTAAGACTGAGAAATTAACCCGAGAAAGGTGCCAGGGCTCCTAAGAGGTTTTACTATGTGAAGGCGCCAGGACTCTTAAGAATCAAGGGATAAAAAAGCCTTTCAAAACACCCCTCCTTTTCCCCCCTCCTAAATTATCACCTATTTTTCCACTTATTCCCCCTTTTATCAGGCAATTTTTGGCGCAAAATTTCTTCCCTCTGTCTCTATAGCATGGGCGAGGCATCTAGAGATCCTTGCAACAGAGACTTCTACTCGGGAGGAGAGGATATATGACGCCGCGGCTCTCCCCTCATGAATGGACCGGTCGGCAATAATGCGTCTTTTTCACCCCCCAAATACTATTCCCACATGTTTTATTGCTCTTAACCCCTTCTGTACTAGAGACGTATTTTTAGTTATATTTTAGCTATATTTAGAAGATTTTATGCAGTTAAGAAGGATCTGTGGTAGTAAAAAGGTTTTATTGTGATAGTTCAAAGCCTGTTAATTGCTGGGGCTGCTAATTAAACTGAAGAAAATAGTTTACTATAGTAGCCTGAAAATATTTAAAAAAAGGCTTCGGTACGGAAGGGGTTAAATGTTAATATCTTCATATCAAACATAAAATAGGCACATATGAATAAGTAATAAAAAAAATTATGGTAAAATTACGGTTTTCGTCGGGAATGAACCAAAATACCTCCGCATGGCGGAACGTTTCAAATACCATAGTCTAGCCTTTGCCGGGTTAAGTCAGATAATGCCCCTCCATACCTTCTATCACTCCTCCACATGTGTCCCAACCTCCCCCTTCTTCCCCCCTCCTCCTCAATTATCTGGTATTTTCCCTATTATTCCCGATATTTATCAAGTATTTTTATGCAAGGACGGCTGGGAGAGAGGGGGTAGGATGGGAGAGTCTTTTTTCAACTCTATAACCAGTCTCAGAGCTCTCCTAGTCTCTCAGTACCATGCGAGACACGAGAGAGGGAGGGTGTGTCTCTCTCGCAGTACAAGTCAGATTATGACCGCGAGGTTAAAATATAAAATTTTCACCAGCCAATTGCTGTTACCATTTGTTTTATTGCTTTTCAATATTCATATGTTCTTATTAAAAGTAAACTAGGTGCATATGGATAAATAATTATGATATATATGGTGAATATGACGATTTTCGTCAGGAATGAACCAAAATACATTTGCATGGCGGGACGTTTCAAATACCATACCTTCGCCTTTTATCCCCTTACGGACGGGGATGTTTGTAACTTCTACTACCTCCCTGGCGAGCATATTTACCCTAAACGAGCTTCATTCCATGCTCTTTTTTATGCATAAACAAGAGTCAGAGCGCAATACAATTATGTATCCGTGAAAGGGTGATAATAGAGTTTTCCAATGACACCGGAATCATCCTTGTATGACCACGGGTTATCCTGTAGCGATCGTGCAACTTGAGGGGGAAAAACCCTAAAATACGGTAATTTCCCGAGTTTTTTCCTGGTCTCGCGAGGCCGTGGGTGTGGAATGTTGCAGAGCTAGTGTCAGTCGCGGCACTGGGTCCGTGCCGAACGGTCAGAGCCCGCCTATTGTCCTCCCAACGCGTGGACTCTCTCTCAGAGCCGATAATGTGCTCAAAATCCCGCCCGATTAATGTCGGGCACCGCAGGGGTGGCCATGATTCTCTCACTCGACATATGTCGGGCCCCGCGGCTTGAGTGTTAAAGGTTAATAATTATTAACTGAAGCAAGTTCCCGGATGCGAATAACCCAGCACTCACTCTCTCACTAGTAAATACATGGAAATTACGTTCGTTGGTCCCTGACCGAATTAATCATCGATTATCACAGCCATCCAGCTTTCAATAAGTTGCTCTAACAGTATAATCACTGGGCCCATATTATGTATTTAAGAACTACTAGACTATGAAATTAACATCAAATGATAAGCTAATTTTCAAGTATTATTTATGCTCTATTTTCATAATCTTTATATTATATTTCAATACTATTTGTTGCAATTCAGTCCCAACAAATAATGGTACTTCGAACCTACCATATATTAGTCCTTCGGGAATTGGTTACATAAATAAATTTTCGCTTTCGTTCTGACTCCCTGTGAGGTTTGTTCATGTTTCCCTTTTTCCTATATTTTGTTTAATTTTCCCTTTTCCTTATTCACTTTCCTGCCCTCATTGCACCCACTGTTTGTTTTCGGCTATATATTTCTCGTGGCCGGGAGTGTTGCCGCACTAGGGCATATTTATGCATAGGCATAATATACGTTGATCAGCTTAGTATTTTTTGCAACTGTAGGTATAATTTTACAGTAGCAGGGGCTATGGGGCTACGCGGGTCTGTTGAATCTATTTATGTGGATATAGACACCGATTCTCCTACGCATTATCTCGCACATTATGGGGTTGAACGTGATAGCATTACTATACCTATTAGAATCGTGTTTGTCTGTTCAGGGAAACGTTGCCTTCAGCAGTGAGCTTGAATGATTGTATATATACCAGTCCATCGCTAGATCCAGACCTTACTAAGGTGATGTTACATTTCCGCTGCAAGCCATTCGCATTTATCAGTGATATCGAGAAATTGATTCTCATATTACAGTTAGATCAGCAGTTAACCCGGTGGACCCCAAGCGATTTAATATAAATGTACACTCTGGGACCAGCCACTTAATACTTTATTTTTTCCTGAAAACACATGAGATGGGTTGGTAATGAAGGGAAAACAACAAAAAACGCTCACCTAGGTCATTTACTTGTCCTGGGAGGCGGCGGAGTCACAATTAACATGGGGTGATTGGTAGACAATATACTGGAAAATAACTCCCGCATGCGCCCACACGCACGCGGCTTGACTTGGAGGGTTGCCAACCATTGGTACTATTCCGTGGGTTCCTAAAGTAGTTCCCATACAAATCTGAACCCGCTAGAAGCCATAGGACAAGTGTAATTAACGGGAACACAACCATTGCGTAACTGGGGTATAACGTTACATACGTAGGCGACTCATAACTTGCATCGCTGGTACTCAAGGGGTAAATAAGCCGACCCCTAAAAAATTTCCTCCAGATGCCGTAGCGGTCCGAGGTATAGAGTATAGCGAGATCGAGTTGCGCATCTCTCGTCGGGCGGCGTTACGCGCTGTTGCCTTATGGAGGTCAAAACTAGCTACTGGTCAACTACGATTTCAATGATAAATTACTATACATACCATTATAGTCTGGATCAAGTTAAATTTAAGGGTATTATACATACCATATTAGCCTGGATTAGGTTAATTTTAAGGGGGTTATACATACCGTATTAGACTGGATTAAATAAAGTTAAGGATTTTGTACATATTAGTCTGGATTAAGGTATCAAAGGTATATCATTAGCTTGGATTAAGACCTAATTAGGATTATTGTTCTCTTAACCTGTGGGCTGTGCAGCCCCTGTAGTATACACCATACCCTTGTGCGTAGGTATTAGGACTCTTTCCTCACTAAAATCGTTAATTTACCATAAATATAATTAATACTTATCCATATGCGCCTATTATACGTTTAATATGAAGATAGTAACATGTGACAACGATAAAACAAGTGGGAATAGTGTTTATATGGTCAAAATCGCGAATAAATATGGAGCGGCCCATTCATGAAATGTGGAGCATAGTGAGGCAGCCCCTCCTCTCGCGAGCTCTGGAGCATGACTGACAGTCTCACCCCACCATCTACCTCTGCCAACACACTCGCTAGGCACATAACCAGACCCTGCAATCGGCTTTGCTAATGTTAGCACGAAAATATACCAAAGAATAAGGGAATAACAGGGAAAATAGGTGATAATTGAAGGGGGGGGGGGGGGGAAAGGAGGAGACTTTGACAGATGTGGAGAAGTGATATGAGGTATGGAGGGGAAAAAAGAAAAAAACAGTTTCAAGTGCTACTGGGGCCTTTTAAAAGTTTTTTTTTAGGATTAGGATCTTAACCCTCTCACTACCATATGACGCAGAGGTTGCCAGATTAGCAATAATAAATAGAGTTCTCTCACTCTTATAATTACCTCTCCAAAATTAGTTTTCTGCCCACAGCCAACTCAAAGACAACTGCAGAGGTTGAAGTAACTAAGCTAAAGGTTTCTAAATACCCCTGATGGTAACAAAGGCTTTAAAGTATCCCTAATAGGCTCAAAATTGTGTCAAGGACGTGAGAGGGTTAAGAGTCTCCCCGCAGTCGCCCAGTAAAACCTCTTAAGAGTCTCCCGGCAGCTCCCGGGTTAATGTAATTACCTACAGTATAATGATCATGTATAGATATTAAAGGTGAATTACGGAGGAAGAATAAAAAAAAAAAAGTTACTCACATAAACCAAACAATATATGAATATAGTTATCCATAAATATTCCAGACACTGATAGTTAAACATAATTCATATGAACAAATGTATAATAATAACAATACTCGAAAGCAAATAGGCAACTATTTTCCGCTACGATGATAGGCGCATAGTCTGCTGACGTCACCTGTTACCACAACAAACATGACACGAGCTAGAGGTCTCCCAGATTCTCCCTATCCCTAGTCCCTCTATTCACGATGATGAGCAAAATGGGAACAAATTATGATTATGAAGTGCTGGTTCCTGATGTATCATTTACACAGTATATTATATTAATCCCCTTATGAGTCTGTGTTTACTAGGCTAGGGCATTCTCAGCTGACGAAAATAGATTCCACAGCAGACCATACAAAATGTCTACGTCCTTCCTTCAACCATCAATAGGCTATAATTTAGAAATACTTTTGAGAGTCGAGAATTAGCCATGGGGTTCTTGGTTGGATTTTCTATGATGGGATGTGGTTGACGCTCTGTATAAAAGGGTTTGGTTGATTACATCAGGCAAAGTTTACCTTAACCCTTAACTAGCGGCGCGCAACATAAGTTGAGTATAATAAATCTGGACTATCTGGCGGCGCTCGACATAGGTCGTGTGGCAATTTCAGCACGTAATGTTGCTGAGAGAGACAAGTGGTGGCAGGAGAGTAGCGAGCGTATGACTGCTCCAGACCACCGCGGCGAACCTACTGATACGAATCCCACCTCCTCCCTCCCTCTCTCACTCGCTACATACTGAATTGTATGGGGAAAGTGCCGAATTACATGCTTTTTGAACTCGCGTTGCTCGGTTGTTGCAAGAAAACTAGCCATCATAAAAGGATCGTTATGGTGTCATTGGAAAGCTCTGTTTATGCCCTTTCAGGGATAGATACTTGTTTTACGCTCTGGGTCTTATTTAGGCATGAAAATGATCACATAAACAGCCCTATTTTGGCTAAAAACACCCCGCTGGGCGGTACATATAAATAAACCGCTAGCCCGCTAATCTAGTGTTAATGATAAAGGCTAGGCTAGGGCTACACACTTCGATCATTCTTACCTTGGTATGAGATGCTTACATAGACTAGGCTAGACACTTCGTCATTCTTACCCTGGTATGAGATGCTTATATTTAGAAATTTCGAAGCACAGTTAGGCCTACATTCTAAAACAGGGCCGGATCCAGGACTTTTGAAAAGGGGGGGACGAGGTGCTGAGAAGGGAATAATATGGGGGGTATCGCCCCCCGGCCATTGAAGAAACACCATAGACGTGACTGAAACATCAGATTTTCATGTTATTTTTCTAGTTAGGCCTTGTAACTTTTGGTCGATATGCCAATACAAAACATTATAAAGTTTGTAGCAGAAACACTAGGCTATATCAATGATCCATACAAAAGTTATTCATGAAGCTAGGCCCTACTAAATATTTGTTTTTCATGTATGTAAATGGAGCCAGGACATCACCCCTAACACATACAAACAGGCATAATACCCAACTGTGAAAAATAGGGGAGGGGTGTACGGCCCCCCACCTAATTCTGGCCCTGTAAAACTTTTAATTATCTTGGTGTAGTGACTTGACTAGGCCTAGTTCAAACTACTGAAAACAGCGGGTAAACCAATAGGAAGAGGTCACTACCTTTGGGAAGATAGGATAAGATTGAGTTAGGTATAGGAGAGGACAGTTAATATTAGATTAACACCTTATTAGCGGCCTAGGCGGTTTATTTATATGTACCGCCCAGCGGGGTGTTTTTAGCCAAAATAGGGCTGTTTACGTGATCATTTTCATGCCTAAATAAGACCCAGAACGTAAAACAAGTATCTATCCCTGAAAGGGCATAAACAGAGCTTTCGAATGACACCATAACGATCATTTTATGATGGCTAGTTTTCTTGCAACAACCGTGCAACGCGAGTGCAAAAAGCATGTAATTAGGCACTTTCCCCATACAATTCCGTATATAGCGAGTGAGAGAGGGAGGGAGGAGGTGGGATTCGTGTCGGTAGGTTCGCCGCGGTGGTCTGGAGCAGTCATACGCTCGCTACTCTCCTGCCACCACTTGTCTCTCAGCAACGTGCTGAAATTGCCACACGACCTATGTCGAGCGCCGCCACATAGTCCAGCTTTATTTAACTCGACTTATGTTGTGCGCCGACAGTTAAGGGTTAAACCAATGGATACTCTTAACGTACAACTTTAAAATATTTTGGGTTAGCATAGCCTAATGGTATTCTAAACCTAGGATAGCCTACATCTTGTAGATAGCCTATTAGAACTGTGCCACTGGAAGAATTGTTAGTCGAAGTAAATATTAATTTGAATGTTCAACCAGAACTAGGCCTAGGCCTAGGCTATAGTTCTATACACATTATGAGCTAATATAGTATTACAGAATTTAATTAGGGTAAAATACATTACCCAATGGTAAAATTAGTTCTAGGTTAATTATGTTAATATCTAGCCTACTAAATGGATTGGGGGAGACCTGATTATTCAACTAGATATGTCACATACTGTAGGCCTATTTGGAGTTTGTAAATAGGCCTAGGCCCTATATATGTTAGGCTATTAGGCCTATTATTTATTTGTTTTTTAAGAACAGTTCTAATACCCAAAGCAAAGGAATACTGAAAGATGTAGTTGGTATAAGCTAGCACCAGGATATGATGCGCCCTGGCCCAGAGGGCTAGTATAAAATAAACACATCAACAACATCAATCCAGGACGCTTCTCAAAAATACGTCTGGTCTGGCTTCAAGTAAAACGAAATTAATCCAAATATTCTCACTGTATTGCTTTGAGTGAACTTTGGCATAATTCACTGGTGCCCTAGAAAGATTATCATACCATACAGTCACATAGTTGAGATTTACACTCTCAATATTTCTGTGGTTGTGGGGTTTTGAACAGCAATTTTGAGAGTGTAAATGAGAGGTTAAATGGAACAATTTTAGCGTCAGGCGAAAGCGATAAGGATATTCAGTCTCATGCTAAAAATGATGACTATAATGCAAATGATAGTAGTGATGGTGCAACGGAAGATGGAAATGTCGCTAAAAACAAAGGTAAATTAGGTATAAAGAAAAGAAGTAAATTGAGAGTATATTACACAAACTGTAGGAGTCTATGTAACAAAATGAACGAACTTAGAGCCCTTGTTAGCAAAGAAAATATAGACATAATAGCGCTAACTGAAACGTGGATTAATACAGAAACCAGGCCTTTTTTAGCAGAATTTGATATACCAGGATATAGTTTGTTTAAATATGACCGAACAAGTAAGAGGGGTGGCGGTATAGCAGTGTTTGTCAGGAGTACATTAAAAAGCTGTATTAAATCAGGTATTAGACTAAATAACGATAATGAAAGTGTTTGGGTAGAGGTTAACGAAGGTAGTGAGACCATAGTTATTGGAGTTATGTATAGACCGCCAAATAGGAGTAGAAATGACGGAACGTCATTATGGGAGGAAATTAAAATGGCATCAAGGTTTAGCAATGTGTGCATTATGGGGGATTTTAATGTTCCGAATATAGATTGGCAGCATCAAATAGGAGACTCTGATTCTGAGGAGTTTATAGAGGTAGTACAAGATAGTTTTTTATTTCAATTCATAGATACGCCGACTAGAGGTAATAATATTCTCGATTTAGTTTTCAGTAACAATGAACATATGGTAAATAATGTAGAGATAGGGGACCACCTAGGAAATAGTGACCACAATTCTGTGTATTTTAATATACAATGGAAAGGTAATACCAGAGAGAATACAACATTAATACCTGACTTTAGAAAAGCCAATTATGGAGGGTTAAGAAGAGCCCTATTAGCGGACCCTATGGTCAAAACATTAAGTCGATCCAGGTGTCCAAATGAGTGTACCCCTTCTCAGGCACCTGTCATCTTAAGTCAGGAAGAGACGTCAACCTTGGTAGATACATACGATAATTTTATCAAGTCAGTATTCAATGCACAAAATAAATACATCCCCAAAAGAAAATTTAGATCAACACAGAACCAACCCAAATGGGTGAATAATAGACTATTAGATCTTCTAGGACACAAGAGAGGAATATATAGAAAAATTAGAAAAGGCGAAATTCACCTACTTGCTTACTATCAGAATCTATCAAGACAGGTAAAAAGGATATTAGGAAAGAAAAAAGAAATTATGAAATTAAGGTTGCCAATGACTCAAAAAATAATCCTAAAGCTTTTTACCAACTATATAAATCCAAGGTTAGAGATGTAATTGGTCCCCTTAAAACTTCGATAGGAGAAATGACAGAAAATGATTTAGAAATGTGCAGTACATTAAATAGTCAATTTCTTTCCGTTTTCACTAATGAACATTTGGCACAGTTTCCAGAAGTCCGTAAGGTATATAGCGATAGTATAGAAAATAGGTTAAGTACGGTTACTATAAGTAGAAATGATGTGCTTAAGGAAATTGACAGACTGAAACCTCATAAATCGCCTGGCCCTGATGAGGTATATGCTAGAGTATTAAAAGAATGTAGGGATGAGTTAAGTTACCCATTAACATTTTTATTTAACAAGTCATTGGAGACAGGTATAGTTTCCAGAAGCTTGGAAGCTTGCAAACGTAGTTCCGATCTTCAAAAAAGGTGACAAATCAATAGCATCCAATTACCGTCCCATTAGTCTTACATCAATCATAGGAAAGCTACTAGAGTCAATTATTGCTAGTAAAATTAGAAACCAATTAGATACATTTAATTTAATAAATTCTTCTCAGCATGGATTCACTCAGGGACGTTCTTGCCTTACAAATTTGCTTAGTTTTTTCTCAGAGGTATATGAAGCAGTAGATAATGACAAATCATATGATATAATATATTTAGATTTCAGTAAAGCTTTCGACAGAGTCCCCAATGAGAGATTGATGAGAAAGGTTGAGGCGCATGGAATAGGTGGGGCGTTGTTGGGATGGATTAGGTCATGGCTAATTGGTAGGAAGCAGAGAGTCGGTATAAATAGTACGAAGTCAGAATGGGGAGCAGTCAAAAGTGGTGTCCCCCAGGGATCTGTATTAGGTCCTCTGTTGTTGGTTATATACATAAATGACCTTGATTTAGGTATAACTAGTAGGATAAGTAAATTTGCAGACGATACCAAAATGGGGAGAACAATTGATTCAGATAGAGATATAGAGTGCCTCCAAAGGATCTAGATACCTTACACGAATGGTCAGTAAATTGGCAGATGAAGTTTAACATTGACAAATGCAAGGTATTAAAGATAGGGAAGATGCATACAAATGTTAAATATAAACTAGCTAATGTGGAATTAGAAAACTCGAATTGTGAGAAAGATCTAGGTGTGTTTGTTAGCAATGATTTGAAGCCTAGACAACAGTGTATAAGCGTTCGAAACAAGGCAAACAGGATTCTCGGGTTCATCTCTAGGAGTGTGAGCAACAGAACTGCTGATGTTATCTTAAAACTTTACTTGTCATTAGTGAGACCCCATATGGATTATGCTGTTCAACTTTGGTGTCCTTATTACAGAATGGACATAGATTCATTGGAGAGAGTACAACGTAGAATGACAAAAATGATCCATAATATTAGAAATCTTCTGTATAAAGAAAGGTTGAAGAAATTAGGCTTACATTCGTTAGAGAGACGCAGAGTTAGAGGGGATATGATAGAGGTGTTCAAGTGGGTTAGTGGGATTAACAAAGGGGACATGACAAATGTACTAAAGCTGTAATTGGGGTTGTGTGGGACAGGGATCTGCCTTGCTTAGGCCAATCGGCTTTCTGCAGACTCCCATTTTCTTATGTTCTTATAGTTCGCCATTATTAATGAATAAATGTCACAGAGGGTATCATCCCACCTTTGCTTATAATACATGAGTTTGTTTACTGTCTTCAAATTCTCCCGGTTTCAGCTTATGTCACGAGCCTGGATAGCCAATCAACACACACCTTCTCTCCCAGCTGTTTATGTCAGCAAGCTTCAACTACGCACCAGAAAAAACATTATTGCATATTTTGTATTATTAGAAAGAGTATTTATAGCACCGTAACGTTAAGTAATGCAACATATCTTGACCATTACTACATTGTAAAATACTAATTGCAGCACCGATTTACTTCCGTAATTCACCTTTAAGATTGCGGGCGGCAGTGTGTCGAAACTCGACAGTATTAAGCATCCAATGATTACAATTTAGTTACCTTTTAATTTATGTTTTCTGTTGCATCAGGTTACTCCATTTTCTATTGTGTAACCATCCAGTTATATTTAATGTATATATATATATATAATCAAAGTTTGTGTATGAATAATGTATTGTAAGATAGCAGGATATTTATTTAGAATTATAATACAGTACTATACTTACACACTGCCATATATAGCAATTGCTCTTATCAGGTTAAATTATTCATATGTTAAATTAATTCAATGTTTAAATATTATACTCTAAATTGGTTAGTTATAATACATCTGGTCAGCGAATATCAATGCCAAGCTATGACTGAAAAATTAAGAATTATTAACCGAGGTGAGTTTCCGGATGTGAATAACCCAGCACTCACTCTCTCACTACTAAACATACGGGAACCACGTTCGTCGGTCCCTGACCGAATTAATCATCAATAATCACAGCCATCCAGCCTTCAATAAGGTTCTCTCCTCAAGCAAACAGCTAAGATTCTTGTGTACTATAATTACAGGGCCCATATTATCTATTTAAGAATTACTAGATTATGAAATTAACATCAAATGGAAAGGAAATGGTTAAGTAATATTTATGCTCTATGTTCAAAATCTTTATATTATATCTCAATACTATTTGTTGTTCTACAGTCCCAAAACTCTTCTTTAGTATTATGTTATCTTTTATTTCCTCAACATCTAAGTCCTGGCCACCAACATTAAAAAATATAATGTGTTCATAATATTCTAGTTACTGTATATATATAATTTTCTAAAAACATACTTCAGGCTATGTCGCGAAGTGCAACAGTCTATATTTCGAAATATGTTTTTCTGTATGTAAAGTTGTCGGTAGAAGTGAAGAGTGCGAATATACTTTTTTCCGTTTCCATTAACTAAAAAAATAATACTTATTCAAATTGTAAATCTTAACCACCTGGGTGGTATTATATAGTCTGTGGAGAGTGTATCTATGTAGCTATATGGAACTCTCCCTTGTCATCACCTATACCTCCAGGGAGTACTGACAATCGTTGTTGCTACAATATGTTCTTCATTAAAAAGACTGGATGAAGCCCTTTGATCACGATTTTGAGAGAGAGATAGAGCGAGTGTGTGTGTGTGTGTGTGTGTGTGTGTGTGTGTGTGTGTGTGTGTGTGTGTGTGTGTGTGTGTGTGTGTGTGTGAGAGAGAGAGAGAGAGAGTGTGAGTAAGAGAAAGAGAGAGTTACAAGGAATAGTTAGTATCTCGGAGACCTTGCGGTCCATTCCGGGAAGATACTCGAAGTGAAAGGAGAGAGACTGTTTAGTGCACTACACTCATTACAGAGTGTGCAAAATACTATCTACTCTCTTCTTTAACTACTCAACTGAAGAACTGTTAACAACTTCTGAGGGACGTTTTTTCCAGTTAGAACAGATCTTATAAGTGAAAAAGTTTCGACAAATACTATTGCTGAACCTTTTCATTTCTAATTTCCAGCCATGGTTGCGTGTTGTATTCATATTGAGGCTAAATATTTTGCTATAATCCACATTGTCAAACCAATTAAGTATTTTAAAAACTTCAATGAACTGACCTCATAGTCTCCGTGTCTACAACGGAAAGAGATCAATAGCTATCAACCGGTCCTCATTGTTCAGTCTTCTAATTGATGGAATAAGCTTTGTAGCTCTAGCTTGTACTCTTTCCTGTCATTCTATATCTTTCCTGAGTGCGGGAGACCAGAACTGAAAAGCATACTCCAGGAGAGGCCGTATCAGAGTGGTGTAGGGTGTGAGAACTATTTCCTTATTTCTATACTTAAGTTGCCTCTTAATATAGCCCAATAATTTCTAAGCTTTCTTCTCTACTTCAATGCACTGCTTGGAAAGCTTTAGGGCACTGCTAATCAGAACACCCAAATCCTTTTCCAAGTCAATCACTTCCAGAGGCATTGCCAATAGCGAATAGCCTGACTTAGTGATTGCTTGGCCAATATACATCACCTTGCATTTTTCCAAGTTTAAAGATATCTGCCAGGTCTCCGACCATTCATCCAGTCTGTTGCGGTCTATCATGAGCTGTTCAACCCCTAATCCGATGCCATTGACATATATTATCAACATAAGTGGGCCTAGGACAGATCCCTGTGGAACTCCAGACGTGACTGGAGTCCACTCAGAAGAAACACCATTGATTACCACTCATTGTTGTCTACATGTTAACCAACTTTCTAACCAATTTGTTACCTCTGAATTGATACCTAGTGCACTAACTTTTGACATTAGTCTGCAATGAGGCAATCTGTCAACAGTTTTTTGAAAATCTAAGTAAAGGATGTCTATGGCTCTACTTTTGTCATACTCACTCAGCATTTCGTGGAAACATTCCAGCAAATTGGTAAGACATAATCGGTGTCGCCTGAATCCATTTTGGGAATCTGTAATAAAATTGTTGATTTCTAGGTAGCCAATTATCTTTTTTACTAGTAACCTTTCTAGGAGTTTTACTATGATACAAGTCAAGCTAATTGACAGAAAATTCTTGGGACACTCATGATTGCCTTTCTTACACATTGGTCAGTTTCCAGTCTTCAGGGACCTCTCCATTTTCTAGTGAATTATTGAAGATTTCTGCCAAGAAAGGCGTGATTTCATCTCGCACTTCTTGTACAACTCTGGGAAGAAAGCTATCTGGACCCGACGACTTGAACCTATTTAACTTATCTATTCTTTTTGCTACCTCCTCTGGGGTACATATAATTCTGTTAAGAACTTCACCCTCATGCTCTAATCCTGGACTTGGCATGTCACTGGTTTTTTCCCTTGTAAATACTGAGGCAAAATAGTCGCTTAGGGATTTAGCTATATCAGTGTCAGAGATTTGTAGTTGGCCTGTTGGATCCTTTAGAGGTCCAATGGTACTTTTGAATGGCTTCTTGCTGTTCACATAGCTGAAGAAATCTTTTTGGCCTTTCGGTGTGCAACTTTTCTCTTTCTAGTTGCTGAAGCTATGTCCCTTGTGAACCATTTTGGTTGGGTTGAGCCAGTTTCAGTAAGTTTAGTAGGAACGAATGCAGCTTGTCGATCCATAAACTGCTCTTTGAATGAGTACCACATTGCATTAACATCCTCACCCTCAAGTCTGATCTGGGGTAAGCTTCCCCGAAGGCCTTCAAAATTTGCACAACGGAAATCTAGTTTTCCACTCTGAGGACTGGAGGATCTGTTGCAAAAATTGCAAGGAGAGAACATAACTAGATTGTGGTCACTACCGCCGAGTGATTCCCTAACCGATAAACTGGTCTCACTTTCTTCTTCAGTGGTGAACACAAGATCTAGTTGGCTCGTTCGCCCACTGGGTCAAAAAGTTAAGTCCACAAGATGCCTACCTTCAGCATCAGCAGTTCTTGCTTCCCAGTTTACTAGGCAATTGAAGTCATCTTAGATCACACTGGTTTTACCCTCAATAGCAGCACTCAGTCTTGTGTACAGAAGTTCATCCTTTTCAACATTTTGATGTGGAGGTCTGTACACCAGAATAATCCTATATATAGAGTTACCTAGGTTGAGGTCTATTCCAAGCAGTTCATGTTCTGACCTGATCTTGCAGTCAATTGGATTTAGAAAATCTCTGATGTACAAGAGAATTCTGCCCCCTTCCTGCATGGTTCGGTCTTTGTGGAACATTCTATATCCAGGTATTTCAAATTTCCCCACATATGTTCTGGTATCACTATGAATCCAGGTTCAGTGATAGCCACTACATCGAAGCATTTTGTAGACAACAATGCCCAATGTTCGGAGAATTTATTCCTAATTAACCTGGCATTAAATAATAATACTTTAAGAGAGAGAGAGAGAGAGAGAGAGAGAGAGAGAGAGAATATTAGAGTTAGGATTCTATTGTGCAAAATGTATAAGATGAAAAACATAAATGTTTAAAACATAACTTGAGATGTATTTTGCTGACTTCTTCACAAATTAATGTGTTATCTCTGTATGCACAATATTCCCTGACTTTATGTACACCAGGGATATTTTGTTGTAATGCATATCATCTCTCCCCTTCTCTCGCTCTCTCTCTTCCTATGCAGGTAAGTTGTATCTCTCCCATCCGCACTCTACTAATGTTCTACAGTACCTTCCCACCCCCGCATAAAAGAAGAAAAGAAAAAAGAAAGTAACATTACGAAAAGGGAAGACAAAACAGGAAGTAAATAATAAACACAAAAATGAAAGGGAAAAGACAAAAATATGAATGTTAATGACAGGAAGAAAGAAACGAAGGAAGAAGAAAATAATTGGTAGAGAACAAGAAAAAGGAAAGGAAAAAAAAAGAAAGGAAGGAAATACATTATGTTGATGAATAAAAAAAGCCTGTACAAAAATATCCTGCTGCTCACCCATGCCAGCCTATTATACTGTACAGTACAGTAAATCCTCTCAGACCTTTCTCATACCCCCCCCCCCCCCCCACCTACACACAGTTTCTTTCCACTCATCCTTTACCATCTTACCCCTTCATTCGCTTCCCACAGTTTATAAAGCTCTTCTGTTATCGTTGTTTGTCCCTTTTATTAACCTTTCCCTTTGGTCCTTCACTCTAAAAGAACAAATACAACAAAAATATAAAACATAATACAAATATTAATAATAAAATATAATCAAGCAAGGCATATTGATGGTGTTAGGGATTTCTATTTCATTCAAGTGTCACTGGTTGTAATTGCAGAGATATTGTGCTTGTTATGGTGGGTACGATCTTTAATTATTTATGATTGAACATCGTATACAATGTTATGAGCCCGGTATAATTAATTCGACCTGTAGACAGCTTAGTTTCACATATAAGAAAATATTATTGTCCCTGAGTGTACAAGCACGAGTGGAGTGGTATTGGGAGGCTTCTTGCAGCCTACCCCCCCTTTTCTCCACATTCCATTCTCCCTCCTATCCCTTTACTCACGTACCCCTACTCACTGTCCACCCCTTTCCTCCTACTCCCTTTCTCTTCTTCGTTGCCGGACATACGAATGATATTGATTATAACTAGGTAATAATGTATTTGGCTTTTCTAATCATAAGTATTGTTTATACGATATATCATAGAGTTCTTGGTAAAAGTAATACTTTAATTCAGCAAGTCTATAATGAGTTGAGATTAATGCAGTAAAGCATGCGTCACACCTAGCCGATTTGAGGCCAAGACTGTCCGCGACCTAAGGGTCCTGGACAGTCTTGGTCTAAGTCCCCGCACATCATGGGCCGTCGCCAACATAACAAAGAGGTCGGGATGGGTCTTCACATACCCCCTCAAAAGTTCAACATGTCGAACTTTCAAAATCCAGTCGGCGTGGAGCGAGGTCAAAATATGGGGACGTGAAGGGGACGGGAGGCTGATGGCGTGTCACGGCGCTGGACGGCGCTTGACGGCGCTTGACGGAAAAAGGTAGTCGTCAGTGCAGCGTCACACGGCGGCACACGGCACCAGAAATGAGGTCTACGTCAGGCGGCGTCACCATAACAACCTGCGGGGATCAGCAGCGGCTTGCGGCGACCCAACGATACCCTAACAGTCCTGGATTTTTTAATCCGGAGGGGGGTCGCCGTCAAACGGCGACGATGGTTGGCGGCCATCGCCTCCAAGCGGCGTAAAAACATACCGGGGTCCCCGGTATGCGCAGCCATGCGGGGACCCCCTCCTGTAACGCCGCGATGTGGCAACGTCGCACGTGGCACCACCGCAGACCGTGTGACGTGGCCGCCAACCCCTATAAAAACAACGCGCCGCCATGCACCGCCCTATGTTTCCCACTCACCACCAACACGACCGCGCGCGCCAACCCAGTCTCCTGATTTACATCGCTCCGACCACCAACTCGTTCCTCGCCACCATGCCACGTCCGAAAAATAAGAAGACGATCAACAAGCCCATGCACCAGTCTAGGTCATCCAGCAGCGAGGATGAGAGCAACCAGGGAAACACGATTGAGGAAGAAACGGCGGTTAAACCTGGTGTACGTGGTGAACACGAGGAGCCGGGGATGGGTTCAGGGTCTGGTAGGCCAAGAGTTTTCTGTTCATAAAGCACGAAGCGGTGTCCTGCCAAATATCCCTGCATCTGAGCCACCCCCTGATGCCCCAACATCGACGTACAAGAAGCGGTAGTCAGCGTCGACGAGTGCCAGCAACACAACGGAGTGGAACCCCTTATAGTTGTACCACATGGAACCACCGTTGGCGGGACACCGCATTGCAATGTGCTTGCCATCAAGTGCACCAATGGTGTGGTGGAAGTTCCATCGTTGGGAGAACTAGTTTGCCACTGCCCTCCATTCCTCCGGTGTCTTGGGGCAGGGCATCATCTCGTCCATATACTCAGCTAGGAGTGCCTCACATGTCTCATACACAACGTTTGATATGGTGTTGTGTGCCACTCTGAAGCTGTACAGGAGGCTCATATAGCGGTCACCGGTTGCCAGCAACCGCAGTGTTATGGCTAGTCGGAGGCCAGGTTCGAGTGCCTTCCGGTAAAACTTATCGTTCTTTTCAATGCTGTGCGCCACACTTCCTAGTACCTCCCGGAAGACTGCAACATCCATCCGTAGGTAGTTTCTGTAGGCTGGCCCATCCTCCTCGGCGAGTTCCTTCAGTAGCTGCTCATAAATACCAAAGGTTTTCCTACGGAGAAGCCAGTTCCGGACCCACACGCGAGGGGTTCTATTCTGCCTCCTTTTCCTCAACAGCAGCTTGCAGATGGCTATATTTGTCAGTAGGTGGTCATTTTCCAGATTTAACTGAACCTGGAGTAAGCGTAGATGCCGTGTCTGGTTCCTAGGGACTGTGGTGGACATGGTTGCGTGCAACCGTGACGGTGGCTGAAGGTTTACTGATGAGGCACACCCTTTGGTGTAGCTTTTATATACCCCACCTTGAGTTCGCTCGCCGTCGTTCGGGGTCATGCGGGCCGGGGTCGCCGACATTACGCACAATAATGCATATTGACGCCGCCCTACCTCCTATCGACGCCGTTCGTCGGGTCGTTGTCACGGCGCTACGCCGCAGATCGGCACTCCAGCGGCGACCTAGGTCTCACCTTCAGTCCTGCATGGGAGCCGCTATACCCCGTCAGGTGGGCGTCACGCGCCGTCAGGCGGCGTGGCCATCCATACTGTGTCCCGTCCAAAACTCACCCCCCCCCCCAAATCCTTAAGCTCTCCGCCGAAGGTCGGCACTCCTGACCACGACTAAAGGTCGTGGTCAGTCGTGGCTCAAATCGGCATGGTGTGACGCATGCTTTAGAGAGGTTGGTATCAGAGCCAGGTGAGCGAAGGGTATATAAGCCTCTCTTAACGTAACGGCAGGTAGTGTATTCACCACCACCATCTTAAGCTGACCTGCCCTGAGTTTGTTTGTAAAAGAATCACCACGAGTTGAATAAGTATCGCCTAGGATTTTTTCTATGTTAATTGATTGCTTTCACTTACTCTTGGAGGGTATTTATATAACTATGTAATATTTTTCTTAAGAGTTTCTTTATTATTTCACTTCAATGATTCTCACTTTGATATTTTCACTAGAAGTAACTTTTGTGTATAATTAATCATGTAAATAAATTATAATTATATTTTACATAATCTTTACATTTTACCTTTATGCTAATATATTAATCTTTTGATTGTTGGGATAAATCTAAGTCAAAGTAACTAAAGATAACCAATTCTGAATGAGTGATAAGAAAGGAATAAATTTGGACTTTTTAGGCTAAAACAGCCATTTGATATCAACTGATATTTTATGAACTTGCCACATCTTTTCACCTACCAAGGTTTTAGTGACTACAAAGAGAGTTGCTAGTTTTTGTGGAAGTTTAACATGCCACTTCTTCTTGACTGAAACTGATAAGTCATATTTTCCACATTTTGTGAGGCTAAATAATAAGTCCTCATTTTGTGGTTTTTAGTGGAATGTTTCCTTGTTAGGGGTTCGAACCCCGCTCATAACGTAACAATAGTGCTTTACATTTGATTACTTGATAAACCTTTTATATTCTATATTAGATGATTATTTACATCTTCACTTACATACGTGTAATTACCAATTTTATACCTTCTTTTAACCCACTGGATACCAGCGACGCATCACGTGCATCAGCAATGTATGTAACGCTAAACTCCAGTGCCGCATCAGGTGCATCGCGGTTAATTACTCCGGTTCTATGGCACCTAGAGGGCTCAGATTTGTATGGGAACTGTGTAAGTATCCCACGCAACAATGCCAGTGGTTGAAACCCTCAAAGTCCAGCCGCTTGCGCGTGAGCACGCAAAAACCTGTTTTTGCGTGTTTTTGCCTACCCATTTCCCCGCTTGTAATTCCAACTTTCGGGCACCCCGTAGGACCCCTTAATGACCTAGGGGATCGGCGTTTTGTGGTTTTTCCTTCATTTCTAACCCATTTCTGGGGTTTTCTGGGGAAAAACAAATCTACAACCTGCTGGTCCTGGGGTGTACATTTATTATTAATTAGCTGGTGCTCAGTGGGTTAATTCAGTATGGGTGTACAGCGACTCTTTACTCCTATATATTTCTATCAGTTTGTTTCATACATATATAGAGACCTCAGAGAAGAAAGGGCTTAACTCCAGTGAGGTCCAATGGGTACTGAGAGCCCCTCTTCCCCGGAAACCCACCATCAGCAAGAGGCACAAGAAAACAAAATATGATCGGATGGAGAGATTGTTTGGAAGCTTACACGCTACTTTGCTAGAGCTGCCTACCAAAGTACACTTGCTGCATCCTCTGAGCAAGGTACAAGTGCATCCTCCGGCTGAAGAACCATTGCATCCTCCGAATAGCTTTGGATTGTTGCATCCGCCGAACCATCCTACACACTTGTTGAGTCCTCCGAGAAAGACACCAGTGCATCCTCCAGCTGAAAAAACAGTGCATCCTCCAATTTTTTTTCTATGTGTGTGAAGGAGACAGAAGGCAAAGCTGTCTGCAACAAATATCCCCCCCCCCAAATTTGAAAGAGTGATAGAGAGCCATATTCAAGGTATGTTAGACTCAAAATGTCTGGACACACAGAGCTTGAAGCAGTACAGGTATAGGATGAGGGAAAGACATATTGAGCGAGAGAGTTCCAGAGCTTACTTGTTGAGTAGAAGGACTGGGAAAATTGGTTCACTCTTGGGTTAGAGAATTGGAAAGAAATTTGGTGGGAATGTGGTGAAAGGCGGGTGACCCCTACTCTCCATAAGGGAGGAGGTATGCACTGAGAAAGCTCTGTAGAACACCGAGTATTGCAATAGCAGTAGAAAAGTGAGACATTATAGGAGATTAGTAAGAGGAGGCGAGTTGATGAGACAAAATATTGTTTACTCTACCTTTTTGAGAAGTGTTGTATGGGTGAACCCTCTCCACACATGGGAGCAATATTTGATACATGGGTGCACTGTGCCCCTGTAAAAGGCATGCAACTGTGTAGGGGTAAAGAAACTACAGAGGCGATTGAGCACACCTAACTTCTGGAAAGCTGTTTTTAGCAAGAGTACTAATATGTTCTTTCCAAGAATGATCAGAAGAAAAAGATACTCCAAGAATATTGACAGAAGATGAAAGGTTGTGTATTGCCGAAGAGTAATTGATAGTCTTGTGGAAGAATGCGACGGGTAGATACAAGGAGAAATCGGGTCTTGGAGGCATTGAAAGTAACAATATGTTCTCTGCCCCAATCAGAAATAATTGATAGATCAGAAGATAGGCGTGTTATGGCCTCGTCACGTGAGTTTTAGAGGGATTGCATACTGGGTTGTTGTAAACAAATAGTTGAATAGTGTAAGGTAGAGTCATCAGCGTATAAGTGGATATGACTAGAGATACAGTTGAGAAGATATTTAATGAATATTAAAAAATAAACTGGAGACAGGACAGAAACCTGAGGAACACTGGAGTTGATAGGTTGATGAAGTGAGTGATGGCCGTCCACAACCGCAGCTATATAACGATCAGAAAGGTAGTTAGAGACAAAGGGACAGATACCAGGAGAGAAACCGAAGGAGGGTAGTTTGGAAATAAGAGATCTGTGCCAGGCACTATCTAAGGCTTTCGATAAGTCTAGCGCCATAGAACAAGTCTCACCAAAGTCCCGAAGGTAGGATGACCAAGAGTTAGTAAGATAAGCAAGTAGATCGCCAGTAGAGCTGCCGTTAAGGAAACCATACTGGCGATCTGCAAGTATAATATGGTAAGATAAGTTATTAATTTGTTTTTAATTAAGAATAGTTTAAAACACTATTACTATTAACCCCTGTCAAACGGGTATGTTCGTAACTTCTACTACCTGCCTGGCGGGCATATTTACCCTAAACGAGCTTCATTCCATGCTTTTTCATGCATAAACAAGAGCCAGAGCGTAATACAATTATGTATCCGTGAAAAGGCGATAATAGAGCTTTCCAATGACACCTGAATCATCCTTGTACGACCACGGGTTCTCTTGCAACGATGTTGCAACACGAGGGCAAAAACCCTAAAATACGGTAATATCCTCAGTTTTTCCTTGTTCTCGCGAGGCCAGGGGTGTGGAGGGTTGTGGTGGGGAGCTCAGTCACCTCGCTCGGTCCATGCCGAGCGGTCAGAGCCCGCCTATCATCCTCCCAACGCGTGGACTCTCTCTCAGAGCCCCTAATGTGCTCAGAATGCCGCCCATCATATATCGGGCCCCGCTGTGATGGCCATGGTTCTCTCGCCCGCCATATGCCGGGCCCTGCGGCCTGAGGGTTAATGAGGTGGATACATGCATGTACAATTCAGTAATAAGGTAGAACCTGAAAAGGCAAAAGATTGATATGGAAGGGAGAGGAAGGTAGCTAATACTGTATGTGTTCTAGTGGTGTTGTGAATAAGATCTGAAGCTAGGGAAGGAAATACTGTATATATTTTATATTAGAGATCGAGGGATCTGTAATATCAATAACATTATACATTCGTATTGATACTTGCAAGAGGATAGATGTTTTTATTGTTGAAGCTAAATACTTAGTTGGGATCTGAAAAGATAGCGAACAACAATACTAGTATAAGAAAGTTGAGCATGGGAGAGTAGCCAATATGTGGTCTAGTGATGTGAATAAGATCTGATGTAAAGGTACGAATATACTATATATCTTAAACTTTAGAGAACGAGGGATCTAAAATATATATGACATATATATTTTCGTATTGATACATGTAAGAGGATAGATGTGTGTATTGTTGAAGTTAAATACTTAGTAGAGATCTTAAAAATAGAAAACAACAATACTAGTATAAAGTACAATGTTCTGCTATCTCAGAAGGATTGTCTTTCCAGGTGTCTCAGATAGGTCCGGGTCCTCTCATCTCCTTCCTCTTCGCTGCTTTTCTGGTGACATCAGGATTGAAAGTTGTGGCACCTGGCTCTCACTTTCTTTCTGCTGGGCTGGTGGCGGTACTGGTGGAGGTGTAGGGTGCCTGGCTTACAATATGGTCACAGTAACCTGATTAAGCGATACTGCGCCAGTGTCCTGAGTAAGCAACACTGGTTGTTCCACATGGGTAAGCATAACACAGGGGAGAACCAGGTTAAGCAATCTCCCTAGAGCCTGGATAAGCACCAGAGCTTAGCTGCCGAGTAATTTCCACTTCCTGGCCTCTACCCATTTTCAGTGCTGGTCACTGGGGGCTGGCTTTCGGGGAAGAAGGGCAAGGGTGGTCCTAATAATAGGGCCAAAGGTGAACCCTCCTATCATGGAGGTGTTAAGTGTAGGCCTAGTGCGAGGTGGGGCAGGTTGCAGAATATCTTGTTTTATGTTGGCTGGCTGTAGAGTCTTGACTGTCCACATCTATTTTCTTTGGTAAGAGCTGCTGGGGAAGACTGTTATATTTCCGGGGTAACATATAAGCACTTCTTCCCTGGTGTCTATGGCAGGATAGATATTAAGCGCAAGGTGTCCAACAAGGGTGCAGTGAATGGTAAGGGCACCGACAATACTGGTAGTGGTGAGTCGGGTTACTTGGTGGCAATTATTGCAATCCTGCACTGTGGTATTGTTGCAATCCTGCATTCTGGTATATCAGTGTGTATACTGTATTTACATACAGAATTCTTCTGTATTTTATAAATGGAAAACTAACAAAGATACCTCATCTCTTTTGGTTGGTATCAACATTTGATGTAAAGTGTTGCTTGAAACAACTTAATGATGGTTAATGATGATAAGGATATTGTAATAGATCATCTGTACGAAACTTTCATCGAGAGAGGAAGAAGGCCAAGAAGAAAGTCACAGACCTGCTAGGCATACAATATTTTGTTTAATCTTGCTGCATTACAACCAAAGGCTGTTATTAGCATAATTATATAACAAACTCTCAAAACACTCTCAAACTAAATATTTCTGCGCTGTTTATCTTTCCCCTAATTGTACTGACTATCCCAAATTCTTTGAGTATCTAACTTCTAAAGTGGAACACATTCTATCCATCTCTCTTTTCGCAGAAATCTCCATCTTTGGAGATTTCAATGTTCACCACTGCCAATATATCTTTTTTTCACTGACCAACCTGGTGAACAAGCCTACATCTGTTCTATCCTAAATGACCTAGCGCAGTTAGTCCAGCACCCTATTCTTATTCCTAACCGCCTTGGAGATCGTACCAACATTCTTGTTTTATTTCTAATTTATAATCCTTCTACTTTCGCTGTAAACCTTTTCTCTTCGTTGGGCTCCTTTGATCACAACCTTATCTCTGTTACCTGTCCTATCTCTCCAGTACAGATATCCGATCCTCCCAGCTGGCGGCGCTTGTGGCACTGCTGACTGGGAGGCTCTTCGGCAGTACTTCTATGATTTCCCATGGAAAGATTTTTGCTACAGTTGCCAGGGACCCTCGCAGTGTGCCGAGCACATAACCAAGGAAATCCTCCCGGGCCCTAGAGGAATACATTCCATTATCTTTCTCTCAGTCTAATGCAAAAAATCTTGATTTACTCATGGTTGTTCTACTGCAGTCTGCATATGGAGAAAGCATTAAAATGGTACCATCGCCTGCAAACTCAAGAATCTCATACTTTTTATGTTCCTGCCCGGAATCAAGCCTAATCTGTTCTTCGACTCCCCCCAAATTTCTTTCATCAATAATATATGTTCTGAACTTTCCAACTCTAGCTCTTCCCAAGCTTCCTGGCATCTAGCCAAAAATCTCCCCAATTGAATTTCCTCCTCTTTCCCTCCTCTTTTTCACTCTGATGGCACCACTGCCACGTCTTCCTCTGACAAAGCTGAACTCTTCGCTCAAACTTTCATTAAAAACTCCACCTTGGATGATTCCGGTGCTGTCCTTCCCTCTCCACCCCCCTCTCTCGAATTTATTCCTATTATCATTATCTCTTCTAAGGATGTACTTTCTACCTTTTCTGGGCTAAATACTAGGAAGGCATACAGACCAGATGGTGTTCCTAATGTTGTACTCAAAAACTGTTCTTCCGTGCCGACTCCCTGCCTAGGTAAATTCTTTCATCTCTGTATTTCCTCTAATGCCTTTCCTTCTTGCTGGAAGTTTTCTCTCAATTAACCTGTCCCAAAGAAAAGTGATCCCTCTCAACCTTTCAAGTATCGTCCAATTGCTCTCATTTCTTGCATCTCTATAAGGTTTTTGAAACTATTCGGAATTCAAAATTTCTTATGTATTTGTCTTCCCATAACCTACTTTCAGATCGTCAGCATGGTGATCTTCTTCCGTATCTTTCTAACTCTTGGTCATCCTCTTTTCGGGACTTTGGTGATATCTTTTCTATTGCACTAGACATATTGAAAGCCTTTGATAGAGTCTGGTGCAAATCTCTAATCTCCAAACTACCTTCCATTGGTTTGTATCCTTCCATTATGTGCCTTGGTCTCCATTTTCATTTTTGACCGTTCCTTAGCTGCGGTTTTGGATGGCCATCGCTCACTTCCTCAACCTATCAACTCCGGTGTTCCTCAGGGTTCTTTCCTGTCTCGAGTTCACTTTCTAATATTCATTAACACGTACAATCCCAGCGACGGCTGCCAGCCGTCAGTAGATAAGACACTCCCAAGTCCCTGCTACGGCTGCAAGCCGTCAGTAATATACGGTCCGTGTAACTGCCAGTATCAGGCAGTGGCTGGTACCATGACTTGTAAACACTGTTCTAAGGAATTGGCAACACTTCTTAGGTTGGCTGCAAGCTTCCACAGGCTGTCTGGGTCAGTGTTTCATAAACTTTTGAGGTGGGCAGATTTACCCAAAATGAGCATCATTCCATGCTCTTCTTCATGCATAAACAAGAGCCAGAGCGTAATACAATGATGTATCCGTGAAAGGGCGATAATAGAGCTTTCCAATGACACCTGAATCATCCTTGTACGACAACGGGTTCACTTGCAACGATGTTGCAACGCGAGTACAAAAACCCTAAAATACGGTAATTTCCCGAGATTTTACCCTGTCTAGCAAGGCGAGGGATATGTAGGTACGTGTTATATACGCTAGGCTCGGGCCAAGCGGTCAGAGCCCGCCTGCGGTCCTCCCACCCTGTGGACTCTCTCTCAGAGCCGATAATGTGCTCAAAATCCCTTGCGACTTAAGTCGGGACCCGCTCTTTAGGCTATGGTTCTCTAACCCGACTTAAGGGGACCGACCGGTTAATTTAGGCTTAAAAAACTTGAAATCCTGAAAATACCAATAAGCGTTTACTCAACAAGAGTCAACATCCCTTCATAAGCCAGTGAAATATTATTAGTGAAATCCCATTGGAAATAGTGTTTTTTTATGTTTTCCAAAATTTAAGGTAGGTAGAGGTGAATCGTTTCTCTGGTGATGCCGGTCTCACAGGAAACATAGATGTCGGTCTCGCACATGAATGGCGATCAAGGTGCCTCGCAGGGTGGACAGTCTCACACTTGGCGGGGGGGGGGGGGGGGGGGGGGGGGGGGGGGGGGGGGGGGGGGGGGGGGGAGGGGGTGATCCCAAGCTTGTGCCAGTCTTAGACTTGGCAGTGACCGAACAAAGAGGGGCATTGTTTTGATGCCGATTGCTTGGTTGCTGGTGATATTGTTTCACTTGTTTGTGTTGCCCTGGTTGATGGTGTTGAGGGCTTGAAGGGCCTGTTTTGGTTCTGCTGTTAAATTAGTTAAAGTAGAACTTCAGAGGCTATCAACCCTATTGGATTATTAAGCCAGCACACTGTAAGTCAAGAATAACTTCAGGATTGGAGCCTCTCTGCGAGAACTCCAGTCCCTTCTCTTCTGCTGTTGCTTGGTGGTGATAGAAGGCATCTTTTTTTGGTGGTAGCTGGCGCAGAGGCTGTTCCGCGCAAGAAGGATACTGTAGGCCTGTCATGGCAGCTTTTATGTCCTTCTGGCGTGGTCATAGTCACTGAGGCTATTTTCAATGTTTGCATTAAATTCTCAACAACTAACCTCCTCATACTAATTCCGTACAATCTCTCTCTACACGCCGCAATGTTCCATCTTTCTCACTCTTCTTCCACCATTACAATAATTAGTGTTCTTCAGAGCTTTCTCATTGTATAATTTCTCCCTTATGGAGAGTGGGGGGCACCCGCCTTTCAACACGCTCTCACCCCTATTCTGTCCGACTCTCTAACCCAAGATTAGTGTGTGTGTGTATGGGTGGGTGGTTGGGGGGAGCTGGTAAGCCGACAATCAAGCATTAATTTCCAAATAAAAACAGATTCGCCTTTTGGGGGATTACTGGTAATAGTATACCCTCTGAAATGTATAGGTAATGGATTACCCTCTTACCATTCAACTTTTTTCCTCTTTTTATCACGCCTTTACCACTATCCAACTCTAGCTCTTCCCAAGCTTTCTGGCATCTAGCCAAAAACCTCTCCAACAATTTGTCTTCCTCGTCTTTCCCTCCCTTTTTCCACTCTGATGGCACAACCATCACTTCTTCCTCTGACAAAGCTGAACTCTTCGCTCAAACTTTTGCTAGAAATTCCACCTTGGATGATTCCGGTGCTATTCTTACCTTTCCACCCCCTACTTATCCCTAATATCCTAATCTCTTCTAAAAATGTACTTTCTACCCTCTCTGGGCTTAATTCTAAGAGGGCGTACAGTCCGGACGGTGTTCCTCCTGTTGTACTCAAAAACTGTGCTTCCGTGCCGACTCCCTGCCTAGGCAAACTCTTTCGTCTCTGTCTCTCCTCTATGTCTTCCCTTCTTGCTGGAAGTTTTCTTTCACTCAACCTGTCCCATAGAAGGGTGACCGCTCTCAACCCTCCAATTATCATCCAATTGCTCTCATCTCTTGTATCTCTGAAAGTTTTTGAAACTATTCTTGCTTTCAAATTTCTTAAGCATTTCTCTTCTCATAATCATCTCTCTCGCTATTCTATCACTACTATATTAATCAGTGTTCCTCAGAGCTCTCCCAGTGTATACCACCTCTTCTATGTAGGGCACGTGGTATCCGTCTTGCAACACAATCTCACCCATACTCTGTGCAACTCTCTAACCCAAGAGTGAAACGTAACTCTCAGACTTTCTTCTATTCAACAGCTGAGCTCTGGAACTCTCTCCCAGAATTAGTCTTTCCCTCTTCCTATGACTTAAATTGCTTCAAACTCCGTGTGTCCAGGCATCTTGGCTCGAACATCCCTTGATTTTGGCCCTGTCACTCCTTCAACTCTGGGGGAGGCACTCGCTACAGCCTTTTGCCTCCCTCACTCACATAGAAAAAAAAGGTTCCTTGCCGATTTTATCTCACTTTTGCAATCACCTCTCTCCCACGTTTGTGCACATTCCTCAATAAGAATACTTCACTACACAAACGCATACAGTAATTTCATGCCGCTAGCAGAACTGCATATACCAGAGATTATTATTATTATTTCATACCGAAACTTACAATTCTCTTTACCAAATAGTGTAGCAAATATCATTCTTACATCTTTCTTCCACAAACGCATTTTTACTAACTCTATCAACACCCATTCCCAACTTTTTTTTCAAGACACCTTTTTACAGTAACGTAGTTCAGTTAATTGGGAGAGCTTCACAATGCTGCTTTCTGGCATCATGACGTTTGGGAGTTGGGATTGTGGGGTTTATGATGTGGATAGGAGCAGATGATTTATGTACAGCATACCTTAGAACAGGCATCTTGCAATTATCCAACTACCTGGCCTATCTCGAGTTAGTTTTTACAGTATACTTCATATGGCAAAATATGTCATCCACTCTTCAAACAGCAGCCTCATTCAGTCAATTTATTGACAAATGTTGTTGAACCTTCTAACTTATGTTGACTTCATCTCTACTCACATAATATTGCATACTATTCAGCACTTCCCTTTTCACCCATCTTCCACTTCACTTAATCCACCTACTCTCACAGCTTTTCCATTCTATTGTATCCACTCTTCCTTCACATCACTTTCCACTCACTCCCACACCTTCTTTTCCTTTTCATTCATATATCTTTTAATTTTCACAATACTAACACCAAAACCAATACCTACTCACACATTTGTTTTTTCCTTTTTTTCGACTGCTCCCTTTCCACATACTCTCCACTCAAACTCAAACTTGCATATTGCTCTTCATATGCACTCTTTGTGACTACTCTTTTACACTCACTTCACAAACACCCACTTATGCCTATTTGTTATCTCGTTTAATTCCTCTCACAGCTTTCTATCCCTGTTTACATTATTTTGTCAAACTCTTGTTCAAATCAAATTAATTTAACAAAAACTAACTCCTACAGATACTTTGCATTCTATTACATCCCATTTTCTCTTCACAACTTCCACTCAAATTTTAACTGGTACAACTTTTTTCCAAAAAAACACTGTTCCAAATACAGTACACTCTGCCATCATCCACTCACACGCCTCACATATTTTTCCGTTCACTCCATTCCGACATCTCATATAATTTGTCCATTACGATTCATCCATTCCTTTCCCATACCCTCTTCCAATGAGATCCGCGTCCAACTTCACCTTTCTTTCCACCCCTAGTCGTTCACTCTCCCCCATACAGTCTTCCACTTATCTCGAAATGTGTTTTGTCTGTTATTACCACTTAATGTTCACACTCCATACCACTCATTCTAGCACCTACATACTCCTTTTAGCCACTTTTTGTTCTCTCGCTCTCTCTCTCTCTTGTAGTAAATGTGAAAGACCCTAAAGGGGTTCAGCAGCTCTCGATGGATATTAACACCTTATTGGCGGGCTAGGCGGTCTAGCGGACCGTAGCGCCCAGCGTTTTTTTTTTAACCCTAAATAGGGTTGTTTACATGATAATTTTCATGCCTAAATAAGACCCAGAGCGTAAAACAAGTATCTATCCCTGAAAAGGCGTAAACAGAGCTTTCCAATGACACCTGAACCATCCTTGTACGACCACTGGTTCTCTTGCAACGATCGTGCAACACGAGTGCAAAAACCCTGTAATTAGGTAATTTCCCTACATAATTCCCATTGTAGTGAGTGAGAAGTGGGGGAGGAAGTTAGAATACAGTTCAGTTGGTCCACCGCGGTGGTGGGCGGCGGTCATAGGCTTACTACGCTCCTCACACCGCTCAGCTCTCACTCTCTCTCAGTAACATTACGTGGTGAAAATGGCGCATGACATAAGTTGTGAACCGCCACTTAGTCCATATTTATTTCACACGACATAAGTTGCGCGCCGCCAGTTAAGGGTTAACAGACTAGATAAATGGTCTGAGACATGGCAGACGCCACTAAACTTGGAAAAGTGCAAAGAGATGCATATCGGCCAAAAAAATCCCAAGGCAGGCTTATTACCTATTAGAAATGCCTTTAGAAGTGACTGAATTGAAAAAGGATTTTGGTGTTTTGATTAGCAGTGACATAATTTTTTCCAAGCAGTGCACTGAAGTAGAGTAGAAAGCTCAGAAATTATTGGGATATATTAACCCTTTCTGTATCATCGACGTCTTTTCGATTTTATTGTAGCTACATTTAGGAGATTTTGTGCAGTTTGAGAAGGATCTGTGGTAGTAAAAAGGGTTAAGAGAAATACTTCGAACCTTTGAATTGGTGGAGGCCCTTTCAATACTTCACACAAATCGTCTAATAGTAGCCAGATTAAAGTTTAAAAAGACGTAGCCGGTACAGAAGGGGTTAAGAGGAAAATTAAGTAAAGAAATCAGGAAATGGTCCTCACACTCTACACCGATCTGATACGGCTTCTCCTGAAGTATCCTGGTCAATTCTGGTCTCCAGCTCTCAGGAAAGATATGGAGCGACTGGAAAGAATACAAGCAAGGACTACAGTACAAAGCATATTTCATCGATTAGAAGACGGAGCTATGAGGACCGGTTGAAAACTCTATGGAAACACAGACAACTAAGTCAACTCATTAGAGCTTTAAAATTACTTAATGGGTTTGGCAATTTAGATTATAGACAAATGCTTAGCCTCAATACACATTCAGCATGCAACTACTGTATGGTTTGAAGTTAGACTTGAAAATATGCAGCACTAGTATTTGTGGAAACTTTCTCACATAATTATTAAAGCTATTCTACCTGGAACAAACTTTCTTCAGAATTTGTAAACAGTTCTTTAGTAGAGCAGTTGAAGAAGAGAGTAGATAGTATTTGTGCACAGTCTGTAATGAGTGTAATGTACTACACAATCTATATCTTTCTACTTTGAGAATCTCCCAGGAATGGACTGCAAGGTCCTTGAGATACACACTATTCCTTGCATCTCTGTGCAATTCTCTCTCTCTCTCTCTCTCTCTCTCTCTCTCTCTCCATCCCCCAAGTTTTCTTTCACTAGTGCTAGGGGTAACACGTGTTTAAGGTACCCCTCCTGACAGTCTGACCTCACCTTCTAAAGAACTCACCCACCGCTCACCTGCAGACCAGCTAAGGTAAGTTCCCATTTACTTTTATTGGATTTCATACCCCAAAACGCTATTAAATGTTTATATATCTATCATTTGTGCACTTACAATGGCCCCCATACGAGTAATCTGTGATAGCTGTGAAAATGAATTTGACAAAGAATGGTTTCCCCGGTATGGATATCCAGATGCTAAGTGCTTCATGTGCTTAACAAATGAGAAATTCCAGTTCTATGAATGCAGAATAGATGCATAAAAAAGTAAATTTGATGAACTAAATCATGAAAACTTCGAGCTGAAGGAAAAACTCAGCATCTTTGAAAACAAGATAAAGGAGGTAAAAGATTCTAACACAGTGGCTAAATCATCAAATGACGGTTTCCAGGTATTTAGAAATAATAGAAATGATAGGAAAAAGGTACGCTCTTAAGGCATCTCCACCTGGAACACATATGATGTGTTGGCTGAGGTTAACACAAATGGTAAGTCCAGGCAGGACAAAAATAACCCTCAGAAAAACATAAAGGTAACCAAGAGTGCAAACAATAAAGGTAAGGCAAATAATATCAAACAAAGTAATAACAACAGTAAGAAAATCAGCAGCAAAGATACATGTACACTGGTGTTCAGTGACAGTCTACTGTGGGGACAAGGTCCTACTTTTGCCGCAAGGAATGCAAAGAAAATGTCAGTGAAGGTTATCCCAGGAGGTAAGCTAGAGCACATCACCAATGACGTAATCAAAGCTCATATTCCTGCTAACGCCTGTGTTATGGTTAACGTGGGTAGCAACAATTGCTTTGATGGAGGTAAGGCCCCAATAAGAGATATATTAGATAAATACCAAACTCTAATCAAGGAAATGAAAAGTAGGGCAAAGAAATGTATAGTAAATGGCATGGTACCAAGACTTGAGACAGGATCGTATAGTCTAAACCGAGCCACTGAAATAATTGATGCAATCCAGAGTATGTGTGCAAGCGAAAAGGTGCATTTTGTACACAACTGGAAAATTTCGAGGAAAAACCAGACCTGTACAAAAGGGATGGTGTTCATCTTTCAGACAAAGGAGTTGAGTAAATGAGGGAAATATTAAACAAGGCAGTTTATGATGCCCATGAAAACATTGAGTTCAGAATTCACGCATCTGAGTATTGACATAATCCATCAGCATCTCCCTTCCCTCGACGTATTACTTCTGTGATCCGCAAAATTAAAACCTCAGTAAACTCCACACAGATCAACAATAATTCCATTCTTAGCGGGGATAAACCTCACCCCACCTTTTAACCCTCCCGCAAACCGTCATAGGCAACCCACCAATAATAACCCTCCACTTATCTCGAAGGTCGCCTAACCATCAGCTAAGACTTCCGGTCAGGCTTTTAATCACAGAAGGGTTGAAAATTCCATTAAAAATTCCATTAACCTAAGAAGGGTGCATGGGGGGTATGAGACACCACACTCCTGTGCTGACGTATTTGAGCGGTTCCCATCACTAACATAGTTATTTTACCATAAATAGCATTAATACTTATCCATATGCGCCTATTATAGGTTGATTATAAAGGTATTAACCTGTTACAACAATAAAACAAGTGGAAACAGTGTTTGGTCAAAATCGGCGATACAGGCCGGAAGTTACATAATGCATGGCTGAGGCAACCTCCCTGCCCTCCTCCCCTCCCCTTGTCTGGAGAGACACTGTTACGCAATAGTCTCTCTCTCGCTCTTTCCCACGCTTGGTAACAGTGATGACAACGCCCTGCTACCAACTCGCTAATGTTAGCACGAAAATAGACCACAGAATAAGGGAATAACAGGGAAAATAGGTGATAACTGAAGGAGGGGAGGAAAGTGGGGAAGGAGGGGAGGTGGAGGAGTGATATTTGGCATGGCCCAGGGGCAAAAAAATAATAAAAAAATAAAAAAATAAAAAAATAAAAACAAAACAAATTTTTGTTGGTGTTTTAAATGGATTTTTGTTTTCCCTTACTCTTAAAAGTCTTCCTGCAGTCCGCCGGGGGAAGTCTTAAGAGTCTCCCGGCAGTTCCCGGGTTAAGATAATGTCTTTCAATGCCTGCTCTATTAGAAAAGATCAATGAATTACGGTGTCTCCTATTAACTGAACAAACTGACATTTTAAGCATCACCGAAACTCATCTTGATTTAAACAATAACAATCTAATATCTGAATACAATATTAATGGCTACAAATTTATTCATAAAGACCATAAAAATAAAAAGAAAGGAAGAGGTGTAGCCATGTACATCTCATCTAAGTTGATGCCAGAAGAAATCCCCCTCCCCCGTAGTATTCTAGAAATAGTGTGTGCCCGAATTAATATCAATAAAACGAAGATTCATATTACAACGTGCGTGCGTGGAGTACTGTACATCATACTGCTTTATTGTTATTATTATTTTTAATTATTGTTATCAATATTTTCATATAGTGGGTTAATAATAGTATCTATATATTGTGTTCCGTTGTTAGCCCATATAAAAAAACAATTGTGTATTTGTGCATACTGCTGTCAACTACCCATTACCCATACCTCCCCTACTCCCTCCCCGTCCTACATACCCCCCTCCCCCTATTCTCTGCCTCCCCCACCTGTCATGACTGATACTTAAGGCGTTCAAGGACCTAGCGTCTGTTAGTGACCTGAAGAAGCCATTTGCGAAACGTTGTCAATAAAGTGCTCCTCCTCATATGGAGTTTATATTCCGCTTACAGACCCCCTAGCTACAAAGTGCTCCTCCTCATATGGTGTTTATATTCCGCTTACAGACCCCCTAGCTACAAAGTGCTCCTCCTCATATGGTGTTTATATTCCGCTTACAGACCCCCTAGCTACAAAGTGCTCCTCCTCATATGGTGTTTATATTCCGCTTACAGACCCCCTAGCTACAAAGTGCTCCTCCTCATATGGTGTTTATATTCCGCTTACAGACCCCCTAGCTACAAAGTGCTCCTCCTCATATGGTGTTTATATTCCGCTTACAGACCCCCTAGCTACAAAGTGCTCCTCCTCATATGGTGTTTATATTCCGCTTACAGACCCCCTAGCTACAAAGTGCTCCTCCTCATATGGTGTTTATATTCCGCTTACAGACCCCCTAGCTACAAAGTGCTCCTCCTCATATGGTGTTTATATTCCGCTTACAGACCCCCTAGCTACAAAGTGCTCCTCCTCATATGGTGTTTATATTCCGCTTACAGACCCCCTAGCTACAAAGTGCTCCTCCTCATATGGTGTTTATATTCCGCTTACAGACCCCCTAGCTACAATGTGCTCCTCCTCATATGGTGTTTATATTCCGCTTACAGACCCCCTAGCTACAAAGTGCTCCTCCTCATATGGTGTTTATATTCCGCTTACAGACCCCCTAGCTACAAAGAGAGTGACGATGTAATATTTTACGATATGCTAAATAAAACTCTTTCGCATAAATCTAGGCGATTATAATGCCCCTAATATAGAATGGAATCTTGTCACAGGAAATAACGCTAATTCAATCAAAATTATAGATTTCATAGAAGATAATTTCCTATAACAGTGTGTAAAGGAAGTAACGCATGCAAATAATATTCTTGACCTTGTCATAACTACCCATGAGCATTTAGTTACTAATTTAGAAATAGGTGAACATCTGTCAAATTCCAACCATAGAATTATTAGGTTCGATGTTAATTGCAGCTATACTATGGAGAAAAAAGAAATCCTAGTACCAGATTTTAATAATGCTGATTTTGACAAACTTAGGTAAGCACCGCATAACACAGACACACGGCTAGATAATTATATTTAACGACGTAAATGTGGGAACACTTTAAGAACATGTTTATGATGGCTCAGAACAAATATGTACCAAAACAAGTAAAAACCAGCTAGTGAAATTAAAAAAACACCATGGTTCAACAGTGAAATCAGTAATGCAATAATAAACAGACAGGAATTGACGGTTCTAATGACCAAGTAAAGGAATTATACAACCTTGCTAGATCAAATTTAAGAAACTGATTAGATCCGCTAAACGTGAGTATGAAGTACAGTACCTATAGCCAAAAATAGCACTGACAAACCAAAGGATTTGTTCTATCTATCTATCTATTGCCTGACGCCGTGATCCCCAAAGGGGTGGCCACGAACGAACCGCCTACGTAAATAACAACAGAAATAAAAAGCGGAATAGGCCCATTAACTAGAGATGATCAAATAGTGACAGCCGACATAGATATTGCAATTACACTTAACAAATATTTTTGTTCTGTTTTTACAAAAGATATAAAGAATAATACAAAACATAGGACAGTAACAACGCAAAAAATAGGAAACTTTGCTATCAGCGCAAGTGAAGTAATATGTAAATTAAATAAATTAAATATCAACAAGACACCGGGGCCTGATAATGTTCATAGTAGGATAGTAAAACAAGTAATCACTACAGTAAGTTTGCGTCCCTAAATGATTAGAAAACAGCCAACATTACACCCATTCATAAAAAGGGTGATCGAGCCAAAGCTAGTAATTACAGACCTATAAGCTTAACGCCAGTAATAGGACAAATTCTTGAAACCATTTTAAGATATAAAATAGTTGAGAATCTTTAATCTAACGAATTAATAAGAAACAGCCAGCACAGATTTAGGATCAGAAAATCGTGCCTAACAAACCACCTCGAATTTTATAATAATTTGTTTACTCCTAACTCATAAACTGCGAACCTATGGTAGCTCAAACCCTCCCGCCAAGCAATGAAATTTGGTTCTATTCTGACGAAAATCGTCATATATAACATATACAATTATTACTTATCCATATGCGCCTATTTTGCTTTTAACACTTTCTCTGTGGGCATATTTCTGCCTATTTTCGCCATATTAGGGCTCATTCAGGCACTCCTGATTGATTAGGCAAATGTCTGAATGAAATTAAATGTATTCATCCGAAAACTAAAAGAAAATAGCTTCAAAATTACACCAAAATGAGCTTCGTAGCTCGCGGGGTTCACCCGGGGTTCACCTGCAGCGCTACCATAGACATTCGCTAAAATGAACAATTCTCGCTAATATCTCGCTACATTTGCCTTTGGCAGAACTGTATATCTCGCAAGATTCTGACTCAGAGCCTTCAGTGCCACGGCGGCATGGCTAGGATACGGACGTGTGGCCTGTCGCGCTCCTGCTCCCTTGCACTCGATTTTGCAGGCCTTTAAAGGCTATAGAAACCTGTAAATTGCTGTAAATTGCCATGGCGTTCGGGAATGTCTCCTGCAGGGAAAGGGTTAATATGAACATAAGAACATTTAAGAGCAATACAAGAAGTGGGAATAGCATTTGGAGGGTGAAAAAGACTTATTATTGTCGCAAGGTAATATCATGAGGCAAGAGTTGGGGTGACATACATCCACCTTCTCCCAGCTCCCAAGTGACACCGAGGCCTTAAACTAGAAGTCTCTGTGTTGCAAGGATCTCTAGCTGACTCAACCGTGTTAAAAAGACCAAGAGGGGGAAATTCGCGTCGAAAATTACCCGATAAAAAGGGGGTATAAGAAGAAAAATAGATGATGATTGAGGAGGGAGGAAAATGGGGGGGGGGACACATATACTACAAGCTATATTCAGTAATTATTATAAGAATCATTATTTCAACTCATATCATTTTAAGGTGATTTACTTGCAGTGGTCTATGTATTTAAGCGAGGGACTGTACAATTTGAAGGTTAAATAATTGTAACTTCCTCCTTCTAGTTTTTACGGTGTCAGATTCTTTCTCACACACTTTTGAGCTCACCTCGCACTTTTGATCTCACCAGGCACTGCTCATGTGATCGGAAGTTAACATCACATGTTAGGGGTGTGTGTGGGGAAGTAAGAAGGGAGGGAGGAGAGAGTTTTGAGAGACTGAGACACGAGATATGTGTAAGATCACATCCCCGGAGATTCCCTCCAGACATAGGGAATTCTCCTTGTAATATTTAAATCTACAGTTGTCCGAATAAATAAACGTGGCTGGATAAATCTTTTCCTTTACCTAAATAAGAATGTAAAGGTGGTGGGGGCAATCATATCTATTTGATATCTACCAATCTACATACAATGAGAGAAGCAGGGCAGAGCAGAGCAGAGAATCTACACAGTTTTTTTCAAGCAGCTTAACAAACTACAATAAACTAGATCTAGAACTCCATAAGGAAACCTCCCAAACGGTTTACCTTATATTATTTGTACAGTACCTAATTAAATGAGACTCACAAACGTCTTCCTAATATGGTCTCAACGTCCTCCTTACACATTATGTAAGAGTAGTAGCAAGTAATGGAAGGGAATGATCTCACCTAATAACAAATGGCTTTGTTTTGAGTGCCACTGGGGTGTTTTCTAAGGGTTTTTTATACTCTGGATCTATTGAGGACGGTCGCAGTGCACCAGAAAAAACTCTATTGAGGAGGGTTGCCGTTTATGGGTTAATGACTCAACTAAGGCGCTTGACATAGTCTACCTAGATTTTCAAAAGGCGTTGACAAGGTACCTCACAATAAATTATTAGACAAATTAGAAATGCTCGGAATAAAGGGTAATTTATATCAATGGATTAAAAGGTGGCTTGCAAACAGAAAGCAAAGAGTTGTTATTAATGGTATAGAATCAGATTGGGTGCCTGTTACCAGCAGTGTGCCTCAAGGATCGGTCCTTGGTCCGGTTTTATTTATCATATATATAAATAATATTGATGTAGGTCTGCTTAACTTTCTCTAAATTGGCTTACGATACAAAGATAGGGAACATAGTCTTGAGTGAGGAAGACAGAAATAGCGTACAGTCCGACTTAAGCAAAATAGTGGATTGGTTAAAAAAGTGGCAAATGCCCTTTAATGTTGACAAATGTCAAATTGTGCACGTTGGTTCAAACAACAAAAAGTATGATTATCAAATGAAAGGCCAACCAATAATAGCAAACTCTAAGGTTAAAGATCTCCGAGTTATAATATCAGAAAACCTAAAATCCTCAGAGCAATGTGCGGCTGCGAAAAATTAAAGCTAACAAAGCCTTGGGATTTATCAAAACAAATGTTACCTATAAAAACGAAAACACTATTTTGCAGTTATTCAAAAGAATTGCTAGATCCCATCCTGAATATGGCGTTCAGTTCTGGTCCCCGTAGCTCAAGAAAGACATTAGAATACTCTAATATGTGCAGTGTAGAGCAACTAAACTAATTCCCTCTCTGAAAAAACAAATATATTATGAAAGATTACAGTAATTAAATTTGTTCTCGCTAAAGAAAAAGAGGTTACGAGGCCAACTTATTGAATGTTTTAAGATACTTAAAGGATTCGACAGAGTAGATATCAGTGCACTGTTCACGATTAATAATAATGCTGCAACCCGAGGTAATGGAATGAAATTAATTAGAAAAAAGGCATCCTTAGATGTGACACACAATTTCTTCACATACAATGTGGTTAAAGAGTGGAATAGTTTACCAAGGAAGGTGCAGGTCGACAGAAATTATATTGATAAGTTTAAGAAAAGACCTTACGATCATCTAATGAAGATTGGATTAATGAATTAATCAGTAGGGATGTGTAATTTCCTTTTAAAACTAATTTTTTCCTATACTATATAAAGGGTAAACCTGACTTTTTGGACCGACAGCGATTTCAGTAAGTTTTATTTTGTATTTTTTCTTTCAGATATAGTGTTGTTTTATACTGAAGAGGAGCGGAAATTAGTATTTACCCATTATCCAACAATCTAAAAACACACCCCTATTAGACTATTTTTTATTTATTTTTTTGCTAGGCTATTAGCCTAACCTAACAACCTTACCTAACCTAACCTAGTATATGGGTGGGGGCTGCCGCCCCCACACCCCGCTGGTTAGGTTCCTTTTTTTTTTTTTTTTTTTTTTTTTGTATTTTGTGCCATTAGCCTAACTTAACAACCTAACCTAACCTAACCTAGTATATGGGTGGGGGCTGCCGCCCCCACACCCCTGCTGGTTGGGTACTGGCTGAAAAACTTATTGTTTTTCAGTAGCCTAGGCCTATACATGTATTTTAGCATTTTTTTTTTTTTTTTCTCCCTTGTAATACATTTCCGCTCTTAATGCCATATATAGCAATGATGTATATGCTCTACCGGACCTATTAGGCCTAAACAGATCAATGGGCTAACTGTCAGTCCAAAACATCAGTATAACCATATAAAAACTTTCCTTGTGTGCATTTCCTGACCCATAAGGTTACACTTCATCCTATTTTCCGGTAAGACTCTTTAGCCGTAGGGTGGGAAGAGATCCTTCTACTTTGCTGTCCAATACTTCCACTATAAACTGTTCCCGTCTAGTAATATTAAGGCCAGACCACCTAGTTGGGACCGCAAGGTCTGTGTGGTCTGAGTATCTGTGCAACATTGTGTACCGCTCTCTCTCTCTAGCCCCCTTCCACCCTCTTATTGCAATAATCGGTTCGGCCAACTGCATGCAACTAAGAGCTTTTATGGGCCAACCCTTTTGCATACCGTGTGGGAGAGAGTGTTCATTATGGTGGGCGGGTTCACATAAACGCCGGACTCAACATTTCTTTTCCGCGGTCGCAATCAGATGTTGGTTGGTGTTGGTTGGTTTGTTGCTTAGGCTGGTCCTGGCTGTCTAGATGGTGCTTGAACTTGCTCCTCTTCGTCTTCCCAAAGCGTGGTGTGGCCGTATCTACTTATCTCTCTCTCTCTTTATATATATATATATATATATATATATATATATATATATATATATATATATATATACACCATGTTACAGACCAAGTTGAATTACTAGGTTATTGCTTCCTTAGAAAAAAGATTACATGGGCCTCTGTCTCCCAAGAACTTAGTCCTCAACACAAATTATTGAACATCAGCAAAACAGTTAAATAGATACAATTTCAATGTTGGAATGTCTGTATTCCAGCGGGATTTATTACCACTCAACTTCTCAATATAGGTAGAAAGAAAATATAAAATCATATTAATTTTCTAACACAAACATAAAGGCAGGATAGATACAGCATAATACACATGCTTCCAAAGAAAGAAAACTAATGAGATTTAATTAATATAAATGTACAAACCTAAAATAATATTAAGATAAATATTGATTAAGATTTCTTAGTATTCGAAACGATATTAGATAAAGATTGATTAAATGAATATTATTATATTGAATAAAACCAAAACTAGTCAAATCATAGTCACACGCTTTACCAGAAAGTATACAAATGGACTAAAAAATAATTAATTACAAACAATCTTACTCTAAGCAAAATTATATTACAGAACAAATGAATCTTAATAAATAAAGGTCAATGTTTGTCAGTTACCCGACGAGTTACCCGACCTTTGTTACTAAACTCCTTCACAGTTTTGGTGCCAGGTGGAAGTGTGGGGCACCGTTGGAAAGCCCAGGCTTTGGAGATGGTTTTAGGCGAGTTTAGTGGAAATCAGAGACACTTTTGTTTAATAAAATTTTCGGCAGAACTTATGTAGTATACGGGAGCGAAAAAAATGGCCGTTTGGGGCAGAAGGAGGCCTCCGATCGAAAAGGTGTATGGTAAGCAAGTTGTTCGCAGCTCCCCAAAATGGGAGTACGGATGAGGTCAGATCCAAAATCGGAGGTCATTTAGCAACCGAAATCGAGGTCGCCGTTTAATGAGGCCCAGAGGCCGGTGATTATGGTAGTAGTAGTATGGTGATGATTGTGGTACAATATGAACATGATTAGATTAATATCTAGTATTCGAGAATGGATAATAAGTCGTAGGCGTGTGCATAAATCTTTAACCGTCCTGGTGGTGTAATGGTTAAGGTGGCAAAAATCTGTGTGTGATAACCCAGGTTCGAATCCCGGTGGATCATATATACTTTAATTAATTTCATTTGGGGGTGTTTGGTGTTGTGGTGAAATTAATAAAATAAAAATTAGTAGTGATTGATGATGGTGATTATGGTAGTAGTAGTGGTGGTAGTAGTGATGGTGATTATGGTGATTACCCGGGCAACGCCGGGTACCCCTGCTATAATCAATAAATATCATTATTGACAACAAAACAAAATTAATAAGATTAAAAACCATCCAAGCTCATTCCTAAATGTTCCCACTTAGCTGAACTCTGTACAGTATATCCAATACGCCAAGTCTCCACGGACGACACAGGGGCTGGAGGTAACTCACACAGCCGTCACATGAGCAAACCACCGGAGCGATATCACAAGGTCAACTGATTTTCTAAATTACGACTACTCTTTACATCAACTCTGGTCATCATCATCATCATTTTCGTACAAGAATATAAATTATTTATAAGATACGCAACTCTAGTGAATGAAAGAATAGTCGTAGCAGATACACAGATGGCGCTCCATGAAGCAGGTGGCAAATAGATAAGAGTGTCAGGTGGTTCATTTCGGGAAACCTGAGGGTTCGATAGGCGGGTGAGAAAAGTTCAGTGGTTCGATTGCCCAGTCATCAGCTCAAAACGTAATAATATATATATACTGTATATACCTGTATATATATATATACCGGTATATACTGTATATATATATGTTTTTTATTTTATTTTTTTGTTTTATCTATGTGAGTGAGGGAGATAAAAGGCATGGTTTGACCATAAAATGGTTTGACCAAAATGGTTTGACCATAATTGTGCTAGAGTAACTGAACAAAAAGCAATAGCCTACAATGCATACACAAGATCAAAAACACATGAAGCCTTTAATTACTTTAGAAACATCAGAAATCATGCCAAAACTGTATTAAACCTAACTAAATCAAACTTTCTCCATAAGCAGGCAAATAAACTTCTAAATAATCCAAATGATAACAAAATATTTTGGTCTACTCTTAACTCATTCAAATCCAACTTCACTACTGCTTCATCCATTCCACCATTAAAATCTCCGACTTGGCAATCTTGTAAGTGACCCACGAGGTAAAGCTAACCTTCTTGCAGAATTTTCTCCACCAACTCAACCTTAGATGACATAAATCAAGATGTCCCTGTACTTAATTTTAATTCACTGAAATTTCCCTCACTTAAGATCCACACCAGACATGTCAAAACTATTTTGCAGAATCTCTCAGTAGATAAGGCTCCTGGTCCAGATGAAATTCCTCCAATAGTACTTAAGAATTGCTCCTTGGTGCTCGCTCCTGTATTGACAAAATTTTTCCCGTCTGTGTACTCATACCTCATGCTTCCCAGTACCCTGGAAAGAAGCAAACATCCATCCAGTTCCTAAAAAAGGTGCCTCTTCAGATCCATCAAACTACAGACCAATAGCTATAACTTCCACTCTTGGCAAAGTTTTTGAAATTATATTAAATAATCACATAATTTAAGCATCTGAGAATAATAAATTAATCAGTGATAGGCAATATGGTTTTTAGACGATGTCGATCAACTGCAGACATTCTTTGCCTTCTTACGCATCAATCAACCAAGCTACAGACCAACATGGTGAAACACATACAATAGCACTGGATATATCAAAGGCATTTGATAGAGTCTGGCATCAATCCTTATTGTCGAAGATGTCACACTACGGCCTTGCATCATTAGTTCCACTAATTTCTTCTTATCTTCATAACAGAAAAATACGTGTAATGGTAGATGGCCTTTATTCTCAATTTTCACTCAATAAATGCTGGTGTTCCCCAGGGATCAGTTTTTTTGGCCCCAACTCTGTGTTCCTCATTCATATCAATGATCTCATATCTACCACTCATAATCCAATACATTCCTACGCAGATGACTCAACACTCCACAGTTCCTTCACATTTACCAATTCTTTCACCCAACCCGATCTTATAAATTCAAAAATAAACACTGCAATTTCTCTGAACCAGGACCTTTCTAGAATTAATGAATGGGGACAAGAGAAAATCTAGTTTCCTTTAATGCACAGAAAACCAAGTACATTCAATTTTCTAACCGACAGAATCTCACTGACTCCATATATTTTTTAATGATGTAAATATTCCCACTTCCCCTAGTATTGACATTCTCGGTGTAACATTAACTACTAACTTGAGCTGGACACATTATGTTAGAAGCATTGCTAAGAATGCCTCTAAAAAACTGGGACTCCTGTACAGAGTTCGAGAATTCTTCACTGACGAGCAGTTGGCCGTATATATAAAAGTCATGTGCGCTCTCAGATGGATTACTGTTCACCTCTGTGGGGTGGAAGTGGAGTGGTTGCATTGAGGCAGTTGGACAAAATTCAAAAATAAAGCTATTAGATTAATCAATAACCCTGCAATCACACAGGACCTTCCTACATTAGCCATACGAAGAAACGTTGCATCCCTTGCATTATTCTACAGATATTTTCACAGCAATTGTTCCGAGGAACTTGCTTCAATTGTGCCGCCGCCTCTCCACATCTTCTTCCCCGTAGAACTAGGGCAGCTGAGAGCGCCCATGAATTTACACTTTCTCCTCCACAATGCAGAACTTCTGCTTATCAGAATTCATTTATCCCCAGAGCTACTACTCTTTGGAATTCACTTCCCTCGAATTGCTTTCCACAAACTTACAATCAACAAATGTTTAAATCCAGTTGTTACAAACATTTTATGAATGGAGGATGCCTTTAGGCACATGGACCTTTTTGTTTTATCTGTGTTTTTCCTTCCTCCATTCATTGTCTCTTAAAAAAAAAAAAAAAAAAAAAAAACTGCCTGTAGCGAGTGCCTCCCCCATAGTTGAAAAAATTACCAGGCCAAAATCAAGGGACGTTCGAGCCAAAATGCCTGGACACACGGCGTTTGAAGCAATTTAAGTCATAGGAGGAGGGAAAAACTGATTCTGGGAGAGAGTTCCAGAGCTCAGCAGTTGAATAGAAGAAAGTCTGAGAGTAGCGTTTCACTCTTGGGCTAGAGAGTTGCACAGAGTAGGGGTGGGAGTGTGTTGCAAGACGGGTACCACGTACCCTACGTAGAGGAGGTGGTATACACTGGGAGAGCTCTGAGAAGCACTGATTATTGTAGTAGTGATAGAATAGCGAGAGAGATGCAACATATGACTTAAATTGCTTCAAACTCCGTGTGTCCAGGCATGTTGGCTCGAACGTCCCTTGATTTTGGCCCTGTCACTCTTTCAACTATGGGGGAGGCACTCGCTATAGGCAGTTATGCCTTATGCCTCCCTCAATCACATAGAAAAGAAAAAAAAAAAAAAAAAAAAAATAGCGGCGAAGAGAGAGAGAGATTGCAGAGTTAGTGAGTGGGCGGGAATTAATGATACGAATGGCCTTCCTTTCTACTCTGTCTAGGAGTGCGGTGTGAAAGGATCCTCCACACACATGTGAACAATACTCAATACAAGGACGCACTGTGCCCCTGTACAGAGCAAGAAGCTGTGCAGGGTTAAAGAACCCCATGAGGCGGTTGAGCAAACTCAGTTTCTGGGAGGCTGCTTTAGCAAGACTGGTAATATGGTCCTTCCAAGAGAAAGGAGAAGAAAAAGAGACACCAAGAATATTGAGAGAAGATGAAGAATTATTTTTTGTATTGTTGAAGAATAAGAGATAGTCCGCTGGGAGTTCCGGAGGGGTAGATAGATGGAGAAATTGGGTTTTGGAAGCATTAGAGGCAACAAGGTTTTCTCTGTCCCAATTGGAAATAGTGGTTACATCAGAAGATAAGTGTAGCATGGCTTCATTACGTTTGTATTTGAGAGATTGCTGGCTGGGGCGTTCTGGAAAACTAATTGAGTAGTGTAAGGTAGAGTCGTCTGCATATGAATGGATGGGACTGGAGGTACAGTTGAGAAGATCATTTATGAAAATTAGAAAGAGAATAGGAGATAGGACAGAGCCCTGAGGAACACCGGAGTTCATAGGATGAGGAAGTGAGCGATGGCCATCCACAACCGCAGCTATGGAAAAACCGGAAAGGAAATTAGAGACAAAGGCACAGATGGAGGGATAGAAACCAAAGGAAGGTAGTTTAGAAATTAAAGATTTGTGCCAGACTCTATCGAAGGCCTTCGATATGTCTAGCGCAATAGAAAAGGTCTCACCAAAGTCCCGAAAGGAGGATGACCAAGAGTTAGTAAGATACGAAACAAGTAGAGGAAACCTTGAGGAAGCCATACTGGCAATCTGAGAGTAGATTATGAGAAGAGAAATGCTTAAGAAATTTGGAAGCAAGAATAGTTTCAAAAACTTTGGAGATACAAGAGATGAGAGCAATTGGAGGGTTGAGAGCGGTCACCCTTCTTTGGGACAGGTTGAATGAAAGCAAACTTCCAGCATGAAGGGAAGTCGTTAGAGGAGAGACAGAGACGAAAGAGTTTTCCTAGGAAGGGAGTCAGCACGGAAGCACAGTTTTTTAGTACAACAGAAGGATCACCGTCCGGACCGTAAGTCTTCTTAGTATTAAGCCCTGAGAAGGTAGAAAGTACATCTTTAGAATAGTATTAGGATATTAGGCATAAGTAGGGGAGAGGGGGTGGAGAGGGAGGAATATCACCGGAATCATCTAAGGTGGAGTTTCTAGCAAAAGTTTGAGCGAAGAGTTCAGCTTTGTCAGAGGAAGAAGTGATGGTTGATTCATATGATTGGAAAAGAGGAGGTAAAGACAAGGAAACAAAATGTTGGAGAGGTTTTTGACTAGATGCCAGAAAGCTTGGAAAGAGCTAGAGTTGGATAGTTCAGTGCATTTATTATTGATGAAAGAGTGTTAGCAAGTCCAAGAACAGATTTGGCTTGATTCTGGGCAGAAACATAGGAAGAATGAGATTCTTGAGTTTTAAGGCGTCAGTACTGTTTGAATGCTTTCTCCTTGTTACGGACAGCAGTAGAACAAGCGTGAGTAAACCAAGATTTTTTTGCATTAGACTGAGAGAAAGAAAATGGAATGTATGCTTCCAAGCCCGATAGGATTACCTCGGTAATGCGTTCAGCACTCTCTGAGGGTCCTCGGCCATGGAAGCAGAAATCATTCCATAGGAAATCAAAGAAGTACTGCCGGAGAGTCTCCCAGTCGCGAGGCAATTGACCTAGGTACACCCAGGTATACCTGGGTCAGCTCAGTATTCCCGAGTCCCTATACCTAGGTGCACCTGGGTCGACCCAGTCCCAGTGGATGTTTTCGCGAGCCAGTGACGTCATCTGGGACTGGGTGTACTTGTAAAGTCAGCCCTGGGTGCCAAGTTGGGCTGGGTTGACCTGGGTGATACTGAAGTCACGTATGACAACAAACAAGATGGCGAAAAAGGTCGGGTATGGTGAAGAACTCGTTCCCAGTGATGCAAGTGGTTGGCTATTTTCACAAGATCTTGGATTTTTTGCCCTGACAATGCGATCTTGGGAGTTTTAGTAGGAATCTAAGATTTATTTGGGGGAGTTAATATTGTTTGTTTTGAAAAGATACACCTTGTCCTTGTCTAACACATTGATGTGTTGTTGTTTTTTATCTTATATTGCATGTATTTTAATAATTTTTCGCATGCCATAATTATATTCAGAATACATAAAAATAGGTAGAAAATCCTCTATGAGTGCCTCTTTATTGGAACAGCCATATTGACATTTCTCAGCCAATCATAAAGCCGTAATCCGGCCTTGGTAAAGTCAGGCTTAATTTTCCAGATCTTTAGGTCAGCCCAACCTCAAAATCACGAAAACAGAAACAGGCCTGGGTCGACCTGGGTACACCAAAGATCTATAATTATACAATAGGTCTACCGGACGGCTGGCCAAATGTATATAGACCTTGGGTCGACCCAGGCCCATAAAAAGCTCTCAAAAACGCGCCTTTAGTCTAGCTTACCATTTTGTGCTATCCGGTCAGTCTCACCTGCTTCGTTGGCGCTTCTGGGCCGGTATTTATAAAAGAATTTAAACATTTCCCTAAAAGTAATTTTAACTAAAAAAAAATCCTAAAAAGTGTTTCATAAAACATTTAAAAGCAGCTTTTAGTGGAAGCGTTAAGAAAGCTGCCACAACCGCTATTTCGCTACATCTAGCAAGATTACAATTGATGAATAACGTTTAATAGGTAAGTATAGGCTTCTAATTGCATATAGTAATTACTATAAAACATTAGGGTAATTATGTAATATTTTGTTATTGTGAAATCTATTATATATTGCTAAATTGAAAGGGTAATATATTTACCATACCAAAACAATTGCATACTCCAGTGTGGCAGCATCTGAGATAGTTGCCAAATTCGCGAGTTTTCACAATTCGTAAAGTGGGGTAATTTCGGACATTTTTCGAGTTTGTTTTTTACAATTTCTCCTGACTGTAAACACATTGTAGAGATTTAACTAGGTCAAGTGATGTGTAGTGATAATGCGCCGTGCGCCGTAATTATCCCCCATAATATCCTTATCCTTATCCTAAATGATGTCCGAAGTATTCTTGAAAAGTGGAAAACTTCGGACTTGTATGGTAAAAGCGTTTCCATTATATAATGACAATGGCTAATTACTTATTATCGCCAAAGTCCGAAGTTATGACCGCAGTCCGAAATCACCCCACTTTACGGTAATTTGCGAAAAAATAGGGTGCAAATAGGCTACTTGTTCTCAGATGTTATGAAATAGGCCTATCTTGTGACAATCGAATATTATATCTTAGTCCTTCTACACTCCTTTAATTTGGTATATTTGTTAGTGTTTTTCCAACAAGTACAGTATAGGCGTTTGTCAACGAGGACGCTGGAACTGTCGAGGTTGTGGGCGGAGGAGGAGGATTTACCCATCTAAATATAGAGAGACCGCGACCGCGGCAAAAAATGTAGTCGGACATAATTATATACAGTATGAATCGAAATGTTTAAAGTAGGTTGATATATATGGTGGTAGGTTACTTTCTAATATAGCTTATTCGTTGGAGTGGATCACCTTTGAGTAGTATGATGTAGTATATATCCATATACCTTTAGGTATATGGATAGAATCAAGAGTTACCTAACATACTGCATTTGATAATATAGTTAACCTACAATCATGAGTTACTCATACAGTTACATTTTGACCGTTGCCAAATAATGTAGGGTAATACACACTTTCATCTCGGGGTTAGGAGCTTTGTTCCTCTAAGTTTCATTCATGGTTTATATGGTATCTTTTGATTAACTCAGAGTCGCTATAGGCCTATTAAACCAAGTAGTCTTTCTAACATGAAAATTCCTTGACAGGAGGTGGCGGATTTGTTATTCAACCATCTTCATCGTCCTCTAAAAGTAACTTTTAAGCGCTAAAAGTCCCCAGGAGGGCTTTTAGTTTTCGCCGAGTTTAAAAGCTACTTTTAGCCGCTAAAAGTTTGTTTACCCAACTTTTATCTTTTAAAAGTGGCCGCCATCTTTAAAAGCTACTTTTAAGCTTAAAAGTGCTTTATAAATACCGCCCCTGGTAATGCTAGGCTGCTTGGATTGTGGTCAGGTAGTAAGGAGAATTCTGTGAAATATGACAGTGAGTTTGATAGTCTGTGTTCACTCTAAATACCATGAGCTTACACTTGCGCTGATGACAAATGCATTTGTTAAGTTTCTGGTGTGTGTCTAAATAATGGAGAATGTCGGCAACAGCAAGAGCAGTTTTATGGCATGTCCATGGTATCGAGAACGAATCGAATCTTACAAATAACGCCACCAGATATACGGAGAATCAACCCAAGTTAGTAGGATTACATGCATTCTTATGTAATATAGCTTACGAAGAAATCTATAATAACCGAAATTAATAATACATTCTTTATTCAGCCAATAGCCAATTTTGATATAATAAAAATTAGTCATTGAGAATCAGAGACCAATAGTAGAGAGAAGACAACAGACAAATAATGCACACAGGTAATAGCCAGCTAAAAGCAAAAAACACTTTACACATGTCTACAAATCACCCACTCACATGTTAAGAAGTGTTAAGGGGTTTGAAAACGGAGACAGGTTGAACACAAAACAAGAGATTGTACTGGCAGGATAACAAACGGGGAAATGTAGACCGATGAATTACATTATCTGTATGATGTAAAACGGAGAAAGATCTACAGGGAAACGAATTGGTGGTGTAGGTACAGTAGCATCGCAAAAAGATTAATGTTGACAAGAGATGGTGTTGTTAGGAAGGGAAACAAAGACAGGATAACCATTTACATTTTAATGCAAAATAAGAATAGGCGATGGGGAAAAAAAGCTAGGTGGGCAAAACAAAATACAAATAAAACAGGTAGAGAATTAACACAGTAAGAAAGGGGACGTGGTGATTGAGTAAAACCAGTAATAATGAGAGAGCAGTAAGCGGTGGTGAAAAATGGCAAATAAAGGCAAGATGACAAAATGGGAAAATCGGAAAAATTAATATGTTGGTGAAATGAAATACAAAAAAATGGTTGTAGAGGTATGGTTTGGCATAATTGAGAATTAACTAAGTTAAGAGAGAGGTATTGCAAACATGAAAGAAAAAGGAAATTTGACAAGGTAATGGGATATTTGGGTAACACGGAAAACGGAGAAACAAAAAGAAAGAAAGGGTGAGGTATGGCGAGATAGAAAAACAAAAGTTGAAGAGTTGATAGAAAGCATGATCCACTGAGAAACGAAGAAAGTTTGGCAAAGTACAAGCCATTGGTGAAATGAAAAACTGATGAAATTATATGAGAGAAACTGTTGGTAGAATGAAGCTTTAAGCAAGAAAGAAAGAGGTACTGTCTAAAAAAAAAAATAATAATAATTCGACAAGTTGGTAAAAGGAGAAAGAGAAAAATGACAAGGAAAAAAGAGACTGGAGAAATAGAAAACATAACAAAAGTTGAAGAGATAAGAGGCTGCGTTGATCCTATGAACAACGAAGGCAGAATGGCAGGTCAGGAGATAATTTTGGAATGGACAACAAAATGAAATGTTGAAAGCATGAGAGAAAAAGTTGATCCAATGAAGAAAAAAAAACGAACACAAAATGGCATAGCAAAAGGGGAAATTGGTGAGAGTTGAGGATACGATAGGAGGCGTTGGTAGAGTGGCAAAATAAGCCGAAAAGGTGAAGTGGAGAGGAGATAGCAAGGGAAATTGAGTTGGTGGGAGCGTGTGGGGGAAATAGTGAGGTGCGGGAGAGGAATTGGGGAAGGGAGGAGTTGATTAAGTGAATGGTGAGATGTTGTTTTGGTAGATGTGTGTGAGTTTGCATTGTGTGTGTGTGTGTTTGCTTGTAGAGAGAGAGAGAGAGAGAGAGAGTAATAGTAAACAAACAAGGTAACAAATATAAGACTCTAGGCTATGAGTGAATAGTCTGCTTTCTCCAGTAGAGGGCTTCATAGGACTAAACGTAATGCAAAATAGGCTAAAATAGAGTATAAGAACCTAAAGAGAAATAATATAGAGAACATTATAGTAGAGTGAATCATATAGCACTAGTAGAAAGAAGAGTAGACACAGAAAACATAACAAAAACAATTAGACTAGATTGAAATCATTTTACTAAAGTAATTTATAACTAATTGAATTAAAGTAAAGTAAATTCCAGGCAAATATAGACACCTTAAGTAAAGCAGTCTAATGCAGAGTATAGCAAAATAAAGTAAATATAAGTAAAGTAAACGAGTCTTCGAAAAATAGATCCACTAGTAGATAAAACATAACAAACTGTAAATCGAAATAGATCCACTAGTAGATAAAACATAACAAACTGTAAATCGAAATAGATCCACTAGTAGATAAAACATAACAAACTGTAAATCGAAATAGATCCACTAGTAGATAAAACATAACAAACTGTAAATCGAAATCGTAATGGCAAACAGATACGGTGACAAGATAGCAACTGCAAAATGCGATATTGGAGCAGAAGCCATGTAACCGAGCAGGGTGCTGGTGGTGGTGTGATAGTAGTAGTAATAGTCAAGGGTGGCAACTACAATGGTGAGGTGGTAGAGATCACGTAGTGAGCGAGAGCGGTTTGTGTGTGTGTGTCGTCATGCTCCAACTACCGGGTGATGTTTGATTTTTGATCATGTAGAATTTAGATCCAAAGACCAAACTATATAATTAGTAGTGGTTACTTCGTCAAAGAAGCATAGCCTATAATTAATTATATTATGGCCTCATCGACCATGTCTCAGGTTTTATCTGATCACACCAGTCTGAGAAACCATAAACATCCTAAGTGATACCTTACCCATTTCTTAGGGCACGTCATATATATGTACGCCAATACCGAAACGAAAAACTAAATATGTTTACAAAGAAAAGTTTGATTCAATTAGAGCCCCTTGTCTTCCCATTCTCGCTTCCCATCCGCTCCCTCTGCGCTCTTGAACAATGCTAAACCTTCCTCTCTCAGGCTGGTGTCCTCCAGGGGTAGGCGTGCTGCTTCGATCATCTCCGCTTTGGTCGCTTCGCTGGCCTTCGTCACTGTTCTTCATGATTGGAGAGTATATATTACATAATAGGAGTGACTAGGAATGGTTATTTAGTAAAGGTTTTCAGTGCCAATTTTCTTAGGATCACCAGCCGAGAACCTTCTTATGCTACCCCATCTTGGATTTGTTTATTAGCTTCCCCTTTTCTCGTGTTTTTGCTGTTATTTAGTTAGTTTTTTGGAAGCCCAACATTATTTCTTCACATCGAGCCCCCTCTTGTGCATATTTTCTTAGAAAAGTTGCACTCACGTGCTCTCCTACTGCAGCATGAACCCTTTGACCTCTTTGTTGGCCCTATGGTAAGATTTTTGTTTATAAAGAATGTATTAATATATACAGTAAATGCATGATTTAGAGTTCAATATATTTCTGATCAATACAGGCTAATTATAATTTTTGTCAATTTCATGATTGTCTTAACCCATTTGAAGTGGTAATTTTCCCACTATAATAGGGCTCATTCAGGCACTCCTGATTGCTTAAGCAAGTGCCTGAATGAAATGAAATGTTTGCAGCAAACAACTAGAAGAACAGAGCTTTCAAGTGACACCAGAAGGAGCTCCTTAGCTAGCGCGATTCGCCCGCAGCGATACTACAGACATCGGTAATATTCGCTAATAATTAGCAATGTTCCGCTACATTTGCTTTTGGAAACAATGAATATATCTCGCGAGACCACCCAACAGAGCCTCAGTGCCGTGGTAGACTTGCCGGAGAGTGGACGGGGGCCTGCTCCGCTCCTGATCATTCACATTCGTCTCCACAGGCATTAACCCTTTCACGTTTTTATGACGCAGAGGTTGCCAGAATAGCAATAATAAATAGAGTTCTCTCACTCTTATAATTACCTCTCCAAAATTAGTTTTCTGCCCACAGCTAACTCAAAGACAACTGCAGAGATTGAAGTAACTAAACTAAAGGTTTCTAAATACCCCTGATGGTAACAAAGGCTTTAAAGTATCCCTAATAGGCTCAAAATTGCGTCAAGAACGTGAGAGGGTTAATGGGCTAATAATTCCAGGATATTTACAGGACACACCTGTACAGCAACTGCAACTGCAAGGGATAAACTATATTTATCATAGCCTCCCATTTTTGTTGAATCTATCCAAGTTCATTGTTTAAATTTTTGTTTTATCATGTTTCGCATTCATTAATTCAGAAAGTTAAGAATACTTCGATCTTTCTCATGACCTATTATTTTTATCTCATGAATAATAAAAATGATTTTGTGTTTTACTGTTTACTGGTACTGCAGCTTTTTTCTTATAACGATACTTAAAGAGATATATACCCATGCTGTGATCGAGTATTCTATATTAAATTGTATTGATATAAAGTTATCCTCTGACCCTGTATTCACTACTTTGTTCCGTACTTCACTGTACAGTAATATTTGTGTCTCCTGGGTCTCCTATAACTCTGGAGTAGCCCGGATCCCGGTCCTCTATACCGGCTACCAGTATCTCCAACTTGACACTTGCTGGAGTGCAATGTTCTAACTTAACACTGAGTGAGCCTATTTAACCCTCTCCGATATATGACGTGATATTGAGCCTATTAGGGATACTTTAAAGCCTTTGTTACCATCAGGGGTATTTAGAAACCTTTAGTTTAGTTACTTCAACCTCTGCAGTTGTCTTTGAGTTAGCTGTGGGCAGAAAACTAATTTTGGAGAGGTAATTATAAGAGTGAGAGAACTCTATTTCTTATTGCTAATCTGGCAACCTCTGCGTCATATGTGCGTGAAAGGGTTAATCAGTGTCTATCACATCTCCCAGCCAGGTATAATTTATCCCCCCTTACACTCCCGGTTAACTATAATGCGGGTGATGAAGACATCTGGCTAACCTAGAGGGCCAGTGCTGTTGGTCGTTAAACCTTAGAGCCCTCTTCTCCCGGCTCATACTAGATATAGCTGAATATATTCGCACAACTCAGCTTCGGATTGCATAGTACAGATAACCCATAGGGTTATAAGAACTAAGATAAAGTCCTGGGGGCTTAGATCACCCTCAAGTACTCGTTTGTTTAGCTGCCAGGGTCTACCTGGCAACCAGACGGTCAACCCGGGAATAACATTGCCCGTTCGCTCCAGGGTCTACCCGGACACCAAGCTGGCGACCAAGGAAAGAATTACCTGGCCACCTCGAAGACAAATAACCCGGTAACCAGTCAAATTACTCAGAAGTATTTAACCGGATGTTATTTTTCACTTCGTTGAAGTAATAAATTAATGAATGCAGGGCTTCTTTAACACCTTAACACCTTACGAGCGGCCTATGCGGTTTATTTATATGTACCGCCCAGCGGGGTGTTTTTAGCCAAAATAGGGCTGTTTACGTGATCATTTTCATGCCTAAATAAGACCCAGAACGTAAAACAAGTACCTATCCCTGAAAGGGCATAAACAGAGCTTTCGAATGACACCATAACGATCCTTTTATGATGGCTAGTTTTCTTGCAATAACCGTGCAACGCGAGTGCGAAAAGCATGTAATTAGCCACTTTCCCGATACAATTCCTTATATAGCGAGTGAGAGAGGGAGGAGGGAGCTGGGATTCGTGTCAGTATGTTTGCCGCGGTGGTCTGGAGCAGTCATACGCTCGCTACTCTCCTGCCACCACTTGTCTCTCTCTCTCAGCAACATTACGTGCTGAAATTGCCACTCGACCTATGTCGAGCGCCGCCACATAGTCCAGCTTTATTAAATACGACTTATGTGGTGAGCCGCTAATTAAGGGTTAAGAGCGGGTGGTGGAGTATATTTTACTGTGCCGCCCAGCGTTTTTTTTTTTACCATAAATGGGGTTGTTTCCGTGCTCTTTTTCATGCATAAACAAGACCCAGAGCGTAATACAAGTATGTATCCCTGAAAGGGCATAAATTGAGCTTTCCAATGACACCCGAACCATCCTTCTACGATCACTGGTTGTCTTGCAACGATCGTGCAACCGAAGGGCAAAATCGCTAAAATACGGTAATTTCTTTATACAATTACGTATGTAGCGAGGGAGTGAGGGGGATGTAAGTGGAGTAAATCTCAGTAGGTCCACGGCGGCCGTGGCGAGCGGTCCTGAGGTAACCCAGGCTCCTCCCGTCGCTCGTCTCTCTCTCAGAGCCAATATTGCGCCAAAATTGCACACAGACTTAAGTCGGGCCCCACCACATAGTCCAAATTTTTCGATACGGACTGAAGTTGGGCCCCGATAGACAAGGGTTAAGAACTGATTAAGACATGAATTCTTAGCATTACAGTTGACTGTTTTTTGGTAACACTCCTTGTCCCTATCTCTCTAGGTTGTCGCCGTCTGCCATCTAGACCTCCACCTCCGCAGCCCACCTGCCTCAGAGACCACTGTGTGCACCTAGGTGCTCCCCATGGTTTATAGCCCTAATCCAATTGTCCATGGTTGCCGATATGACCTGATCTGAAATTATTAGCCCGTCCAGTACCGTAGTATACAGTAATAAAAGTCCCCTGCAGTCCCAAGCACTGTGGCCAAAATGGCAAGAGAGAACAACTTTCCACCTCAAGAGACGAAGCGAGACTAGCTCTCCCACCCTTCAGTGGGTTTTATATAAGCTGAGAAGTGTTGCCATACCGAGAGCAGTGCTCAAACGGTCGCGGTACCAGGTACAGGCTTGTACAAGGAAAGTTTGGTGATGGGCTGATCTATCAGAGTGAGAACTGAGCGATCTCTGTCATACCCATAGCTTACTCTGACTGTTCCTTTTACTTATATATTTTCTAGATCTCAAGTGACGGCGTCTCTTCCGTGGATTGACCTCCAATCTACCAAGATTGGAAGCCAAAGCGTCACATTTTTCCTGTGCCCCTCAACTTTCTCTTCATAATTGATGAGGGGCACAGGGCCCTGAAAGGGGTGGGGCTTTGGTTTCCGGGCGTTTCCGCACCCTCCTCAGCTCCCCGCCATTGAGTGGCTTAGGTCACCCAGGCTTTATTGTGGTCGGCAGGGAGGGTTCTGTGGGGGCGCTCAGTTATGGCCTTGGCCTTGCTCGGGGCCTTGGGGCTGTTCGGCCAGGCAGCTTGGGGAATAACAACAACAACAACAACAACAAGGAAAGTACATTACTGACGGTGATTCGCCGTCTCTATGGGACTGGGGAGTGACTTATCTACTGACGGCGATTCGCTGTCGCTGGTAGAGCAAGGGTTAAGGTTAGTACAACTTTACCTTCTTTGGGGGTAGTCAGTCATGCTGTTCTTAAGTTTGGTAATCATCTTATTTATCTAGAGTTCTGTATCCGATAGTTTTACATGTCAATTATCACTGACGAATTGTGGTCAGGTCTGTTTACTTCAAATATTTGTTTTCATTTGTACAGCCTGCCTAACCCACATCTTGTATTTTGGCCAGCCTTGGACTTGTCATCCCTTACCTCTCCCTCCCGTTGGAGGACTTCTTCAGCCATTACCACACTCAGGTGACTATACCTGAAGGAGAGCTCCCGGTGGAAATAGTGTTGTGTAAGGCCATAGAGTGTTTACAGATCCCGGTACTATGACATCAAAACAGCCAATTCCATGTATAGTGTTTTGACAGAACTCCTGCTGCCTGGAACCCCCTAACATGCTCCTACTATGTCATTAAGTTAACTAACCAAGAACTGTTTATGCATTATAATACAAGCAATCACATCTTACTCACAATTTGGGACCAATTCAAGTCATATTGTTCCAAAACTTTCAGAAAATGTCCTAAATTTCTCAACCCGTACTTTGTCAGCTGGTTAGGTATACCTCTGGCAGAAAATAAAAATGGGTCAACCTCAACCTCGGACCTTTCTTCTCAGTCTAGTCCACAACCAAAGTGGAAGCACACTCGTAGGTTCGAAAGGTAAGAAGATGAGTACATTTTGGTGGTGAAACTGAGCATAATTTACCCCGAACTACAGACCAGCTAGAAATGGGACACATTCTCAAAGTGTACATACTCCCACACCACAATTATCCTACCTCATGCACCAGGGAGTCGGCTCCTCAAATATTCAACAGGGTTCCTCTGATTCTGTCATATCTTGTTGTCCTTAAGCCACAAATATTTTCACACAAACCACTGTTCTCTTGTTCGAAGCTACTAATATTACCATGTTACCGGCTCTGTATTCTACTGTTTAACATGTTGCTCCTCTTTAAGTTCCCCGTTGAGTACTCAAACATTACATAAAACAGTCAAACGTTTATCTCTGCTACCCTGCCTCAGCCGGTCACTTTATTGAATGCTGCCGGGTAACAGTTTACCTTGCCTTTAAGTACTCAACCTCCGCCTGTGATAAAACAAGACCATAAGCTTTATGCTTCCAACGCTCAAGGTCAACAGCTAAATCATGGGGAGACAGAAAAGGAGCAGGATGATAACAAAAATTATGTTCATTATGACGATGATGATGATTAGTATCTTGAAGATAATGATTATGAGGGGAATGAGGGCGAAGACTGGAAGGATAGAGGTGACCAGAACTTCTCTACAAGCAGTGCAGGTTCCCAGGCTTCTTCTCTGGGTGCCCCTTCCTCCTTTACTTCTCCAACTCCTCTATCTCCTGCATTGTACACATATTTAGAATCCATGTTTGAAAAGGCTACTACAAATAATCAAGCTATGATTCAAAACCTCAGGAAAGAAATGTTCCCTTTATACATCTACTACTAGCGTTAAGTTACCTCCTTCCACGCCCATTCCTTTATTACAATCTTCTGTGAAATCTATGCGTCCTTCCCCTACCCTACTTTCTCACACTATACCTACTACCACTATGTCCTATTCCACTCCCTCCATTATATTACCTCTATCTACGCCAATTCCTGTATTACAATCCTCGGTGAATTATAAATATCCTTTCCTTACCTTACTTTCTCACACTATACCTACTACCAATATGTCCTATTCCACTCCCTCCATTTCCACACTCACAGGTAGTGATATGGTGTCTCAGATTCACTTACACCCACTACAGAAGGACCTCATTATGACCAAACAAAAACTCCCTTTGCTCTACGGTCCACCATAGTGTTAGCAAAAAGTCCTTCTCGCCGCTCCCACTACTCCTCATATCCCATTGAATGATGAATTGCCGGTCTCTTCTGATTGCGACATCCAAATGAAACAGTTCCGGCTCTAGATGCCCAAGGTACTCTACATTGTTGGATGTTCCAATTAGATTCTTCCCTAACCATATTCAAGCACTGTACTTCGTTTCTTCCTAAACTTCTGCCATCCCCTCCCTTCAAAAACTAAAACTGTGATCGGATTTTAACAAGGCGGATGGGCATGCTGCCATCAAATTATTACAACAGCACACCGACTTCCTGAATTACTCCTCTGTTATTGACGAAACATAGTGTCCTTCCTAGGTTCTGGTCCCTGGTTTGATTGGGAGCGGAATGCTATAGATTTTACCAAGACTTGTTCAGATTCTAATCCTCACAAAGTACCAAATGAGTCTAACCTTTTTGTATGTATGTTGTCAGATCAAATGGCTTTTGGAACTTCATTAGAGGCACCAAATTAGTCATCCACCCCTCTTCTTCTATCTCACTTCTATCTAACTCTTCCCCAGCTTTTCTAAATATGGATTATAGACTTCAGCAGAAAACTCACAGGCTCCTATCCCAATTATACTTATCTCACATGCAACCAACGCAGATTCTCTGCCGGATGACCATACTCGCTCTGCTCTCAAACAAATCCGGAAACTTTCACTAATTTATTCATTAATGTCGATGGGGGATAAACCAGTAGCATTTAATGAAGCTATGAGAGACAGACAAGATATTAGGTGCAATTCACCAAACATCTCCCCGTCGACATGTAATGTTGGGTTATACGAGTACAGTCTCTAGTATTTTCTGATCTTTATATTTTCTCTGAAATATGGCAAGAACTTTACACTCTCTTACAATGCCGGGAGCTGGACCAACTTCGTAAGATTGTAATGACAAATAAGAGAGGCAGGGGTGGGAAGACTCATTCCTGTGGAAACCTGTTTTAGGCCCGGGGCAGAGCTTCCTTTTCTCCGGGTTCCGGTTTATAGTCAACCAGCCAGGCAAATAATCAATCCTTTCAGTAACAGTCCTTTCAGGTCCCATGAGGTAGCTTCAATTCCCGGGCCAGAGGGTTACGCAGGGGACAATCCCCTCATAGAGGCAGCAGGGGTAGAGGCTCCCAACAAATACAGTCCTATGCACTTATCCCGTCAGTGTCTCAGTCAAATCAACAACGTCAGTCACAGCATAAAACTAATAAACATCCCAGACACCTTTCAATCCCTATTGTAATCACAGCCACCACAGGTTTCTTTTGTGTTCGGTAACACTGAAACGGGATAGCACAAAGTTGAGGCCGATCATAATATTATATTTATTAAAATTAACCAAATTCATCATCAACGAGATGTTTCAAATGCTTACAATTACTCAGATCTGACGAGCTTTACGTCCAAGTGTTACGTTGACCTGGTGTGCATGGTGTGTGTGCGCATTTGTGCCTTTCAGTTCAATGTATTCAGTTTTATTAATTTACGTTCTTAATCCTTATACTTGGTTTATAATGTAATGTAGGCTGTATTGGTAGTTATTTTGGTATCGTTTGGTATATGATACTTCATAGTATTATAATGATTGAGGCAGAACAGAAAATAATACAATCGTGATTGGCCTAATAAAATAGATTAGGATCCCGTAGTATTATGATGGTTTTTTATCCATACTGCCTGTGATTGGTCCCGGCACCCCACACCCTCATTTTTTATTGACCAGTGAGCTCCGTACTTGTGGTGGGATATTCAAAAGGAATTTCCCCTATAATGGCAATCCTCCGCAAGCAATGTTAGGTCTTTGCTGTGTTGAGTAATTAATGTAGTGGCTGTGTATATTACCCTACAATGAAGTACATCCAGTCATGGAGATAAAACTTTGCTCCCAAGTGGTCACCTCCTCGGCGCCTGTAGCAATTGTGGAGAGCTACCCTATTCATACTGTGGCCGTGACGTCAGGTCACGTGACAATAATAAACAAACCAAGCCTTGGCCCTATGGTAGGGGGCTGCCGCGCGCTTGTACACAAAGAGACTGGTCAAGTTCGTGTTGTACCAGACTGTTTTAGCACACACGGACAAGACAATGTGCTTTTGTATTGATTTCAAACAATCAAAGATGTAAGGAAAATATATTAAGGAAACAATAACAAGCTTCAAAGCAGTAACATAAAACAATATGATGAATAGATGATAAGACTGAATATTGAGCTCTCTCCTTTAATATGTGTGGATGTTAGGATTATTATGAACATAATTATCTTAAGTAATTTTACCCAAATATATATAGGCCTAGTTCATTCATAAAACTACAGATATATACAGTACCTATCAGACGGCAACGGTCAATAAGAGTAAAGTTTTGTTATTATTTTGTATATAAAGCACAAAGCTCTTAATCATCCATCGCCGTCTGGAAACTGTCTAATATCTTCTTGTATAAGGACTAGGCTTAACAATTATCTGTACTGATATTTATTGTCTCATTTTACACAATATATTTGTATACACATTTATGTTTATCGATATATTAGGGAGGTAACCGCAATTCACGGCAAAGCGTATACCATTAGCCTACACTAGATTACCGTATCCTATGCAAAGCCAACTGAAAACAAAAGATTAATAGGACACCAACAATCTATTAACCACATTAATGATGTATATGAAATGTCTGTTATGGTGGATGGGTGAGGGTAGGGGAGATTATTTGTGTGTTTTCGACCATTCCATTCTTACACAAGATATGTTTATATCAATCTATTTTACCTTCCATAATGAGAGACAATACGATTCATCACGAAGTGTAGCCTACCGGCAGATATATAACAAACGTATATATTATATACTAAATGAAGAGACCAGGAATAATCGTGTCTTTAGACCTCTTCATATAGATTAAAATGTAGGTTAAGGTACATATACTGTACAAGTATATCGTTTGCTTCAACAGGCAAATTATATAAATCTGAACTTGGCTCTTTTACCAACCATTGGCGTGCAACAATATCAAACCCACCAAACCTGCCTAAGAATTAACTTAACTAACGATTTATTTGAGGAGGTTTAAGCAAAGTCCGTTGTATAAATATATGTTACCTTCCATAATAGGAGAATATACGATTTATCATGAAGTTTGTCGGTTGAAGCAAAACTATATACCTGGTACAGGTACCGTTTATGGACATACCTTACCTACATTATGATCCATGTGGATTGGTCTAAAATTCTGGTCTTCTCATATAGTTTATGATATATAAGTGCGTTTCATCTCCGCAGGTAGGCTACACTTCGTGATGAATCATATGTTATCTAACAGTGGAAGGTAAATGGATAAATGGATTGTGCAAAGGATCGATATAAACAGCTTTGTAAGGATGGAATGGTCGAAAACACAGGAACAATTTCCTTTATTTAAACTCATCCACCCACACAAACACTACCTTGTGTAAAATTCATCAATTTACAGTTAATATGTTTAAGTCTAGCTCATACATAAGGTGATATTTGGTGTAGGTTTTAACTTTTGAACTTGTTTGACATCAAATGTTGATTAAAATCCAAACTCGATCGGTTATATTTTGTCAACTCGGGTATTTCTATGGTTGCGGGATTTTTGCGGGTAGAGGGTATTACAATAAGCTAAATACATCGGAGATTTGACCATATTAATTACCTAAACCTTTATTATGCATCACTGAAATTATAAGTAGGCCTAGCCTATGTACCGGTAGATTGTGTTACGTGCCTTTAACCCCTTCTGTACCGGTGATGTACTTTTCATTATATTCTGGCCACTATTAGACGATTCTGTACAGCTTAGGAAGGACGTCTACTCATTACAAGGCTACAGCCTATCTTAACTAATCCTTTTAGATATCATATATCCTTCCCAAGCTTAAACAAAATCGTCTAAATGTAGCTGAAATCAAATACAAAAAGACGTCACCGGTAAAGAAGGGGTTAATATTCTGTTCTCAAATATTTATGTACGGTATTAATGCGCAGTTCTGCTGTTGTAACAAGGATTATAATCTTTATAGTATATCTAATTTCCAAAATGTAGACATTATTTGATATCTCTCTCTCTCTCTCTCTCTCTCTCTATACATATATATATATATATATATATATATATATATATATATGGTCAATATACAGGAGGCGCTACAATATAGGTAGCAAAATTGTAATGGTAGTTTTGGGTTCCTATCATCATATGCTTCATTTCTATATACTTTTTATCCCCGGGGGAAAACAAAAAAATCTTGGGATTTTTCATTTATTTGCTTGGGATTTTTTGTTTTGGTCATTAACCTAACCAAAAAACCTAACCTAACCTAACCTAACCTAACCTAACCTAACCTAATAGCCCCCAAATACATTTAGGTTAGGTTAGGTTAGGTTTTTTGGTTAGGTTAATAAAACAAATACAAACAAATCCAAGAAAAAAATAAAAACCCAAGATTTTTTTTTGTTTTTCCCGGGGATAAAAAGTATATAGAAATGAAGCATATGATGATAGGAACCCAAAACTACCATTAGAATTTTGCTACCTATATTGTAGCGCCTCCTGTATATTGACCATATATATATATATATATAATTATATAAACAATAAAAAACATATATTACAGAAAGGAAGTGAGTAATGGAATGTTGGTGTCTTTTAACAATCTTTTGTTTTCTGCTTCGCCTTCGCTCGCATAGTAATCATTAGCAAAATCTACGGAAAACGGATAAATATCAACATACTATGGTGTGAAATTATAAAATCGACATGTAAATAATGATAACACAGTATTTAAGTTAGCTCAGTACGGTATATAAGGAGATATAGTCGGTGTTGTTCACTCTTCATACACCCTGCTTTTATCACAAGGCAGTAATAAATCTTCATTGTGGTAAATTCCCTCTATTTTACCCTAGGGACCCTCCCCCTTCAGAACACTAAGAATGTATTGTGATACCTCAATTTCCAGTGTTCATGTTAGACACGGCATTACGAGCATATAAAGTAGAAACCAATTCAATCGCATAGAGTTCAACGTGTTTATTTACGCGGGAGAAGGGCCAATGATGCCCCACGCCGTCTGGTGGAGAAATCGGAACTATACCCCGTGCACACTATGAATTGAGGGGGTGCAGTTCCTACTGGGGGCAGACCTGGCAGGCAACAGGGTGTTTCCTCCCCCAGTGGTGGTTAGCAGTAAAGTTCTACCAGAGGCTGATGACAACCACACAGTTGAGATCTTCCTGGTGTTACGACCAGCACTACGAAATAAACAAGGGCACTTAATAATGGACTAGATGATATGCTATATCTGCAACAACGGCCATTTGTTATATCTATTACAACGGTAACGCTAATTCCAAACCCTCGAACTATTACGCCGGTGAACAAAAACACTTAAAACCCTCCAGAGTTAATCTACTGGATAACGGGGTATCAATTAACTGGGTTTTAGTGCACTTCTACAAAGGCTTTCCGGTGACGGCAAAGCCAACTCACAACAGGAGTGCTTACGTTACGAAAATGCTCTTAAGTAATAACAATGCTTGAATAAACTATATAAGATTTAATAAAGGAATAATTGCTTACGTTAACTTTAGTGTGAGTCTGTACTCAACACTAAACTCTTCAATGCTCTATGAAAACACTAGAAGTCTAGTCCTACAGCAATCAGATAAGGAATCTTCTGAAAAGGTCTGATGCTCTAAGATGCTCGTTAATATAGAACAGAAATAATGCAGGGGCAGGACACCAAAGCGTGTATCTTAAATACACCAATAAGTAGGATACATATATATAACAAGGGAGTGCAACAACTCTGTGACAGCACTAATAATAACCACTCAAAAACAGTACTTCCTTAGCCAACATAACAGCCAAACTGGGTTGTGCACTATGCATCAACCAAGGCTAAAATAAGGCGTGAATAATTCCTAAAGCATACACAATGAAAGTTAATAAACACAATGCTGTCTTTCTCAGTAATAAAGTCTAGCAGTGGCATAAAAGGTATCAGGAAACTAGGCAGAGCGCAAGCATGCTCATAGCCTACTGTCTCCCCTTGAACAGATTTCCCTTATGTTATGTTAAGTGACTTGGAGGCTCTCTTGGTAAGTCCAGATCTCTAGTATCTGGTCTTGCCCTGGCGCTCCACAAAGGTCAACAAAATGAGGTAGCAATCATACAGGTAAGAGTAGGCAAAAGCCCTTTACCTGTATACTGCTACACTCGCAAAGGAAAATATGCACAAGGGTTACAGGCTAGCTAGCTTCGTCGATGTTGTACAGGCTCTGACTTGCCACATACCTAACTCAGACAACGACCAAAGATACCTTCCACTGTCTAGCATTAAATAATGGGAAAGAACAGCTCAATACTTAGAAGCACCCCAACACTAGGCTACCATATGACTATGACTCTAATAATCCCTAAAACTAGTGCAAACATATATGGAGTGCTGGTGCTGGTAATACGACTGGCCGACTATGGAAGTCGTATGCAGAACCAGAAGGGATAAGTAATTGAATAAAGAGAGAAGTATGAAAAGGAAGAAGTTCAGAGAGAGAGAAAGTAGTATAGGGGGTTATATGGGGGACAGATTGCAAAGGACATGTAGGACCAAGCACGCTGTGCCAAGCTCTGAAGGAGACACGGGGGCAGGAGCCTGCACCACCCTCCCAGGACAGCGGCCTCCAATCACAGACCACTACATCATGAAGAGCAAGCGTCCTATGACGTAGCCAGGCCCGCCAGCCAATCACGGGCGTGGGAGACTCCTCCGAGCGAGGGAGGCACACGTACATACACACGCACATACTACCACCTCGCTGCCTACCTCGCTCTTTCTCCTACAACTTCACACAATGCATCTTATATTCTATCAATGATATAAAATGCTTCCAAGTGTCACAGACAAGAATAAAGACCACCACTAATCTGTCTGTTACAACATGAACTCTATGAAAGAAAGAACATCGTTCTACGATTATTGTAGCCCATATCACTGCCCTGGCGAGAGCTAGCAAGTTACGAGTGCATTCTGGCAAGCTGGCCAGCGTAACACCCCGCCCAAGATGTGGGACGTTTCAGCCTCAGGTGAACTCCACATCTGACCAGACAGAATGCCCACCAACCCCGCATCACCCAGCTACTCTCCCAAGTTGTGAAAACAAGGCACGATCACAAACATAAAACACTGCATCATTTAAACAAAAAATCTGCACAAATCTTCCCCAAAATAATAGCATCATAATAATTATATCACGCTCAACGAGCAAGCTTCACCAAGCCTAGCCTACTAAGACAACAACTCAGAGTGTCTTAGATGCTTGCTGTGATATACTGCACTTATATACTATCAAAAAGAAAGAGTTTTTATGATGTGAGGTTTTTATATTTTAAATAGTGTTTTTGGCGGCGTTGCACTACAGGGGCAAGCCTAATTTTTCTCCACTCTCAAACAACCACTGACTGAACGGCGAGGGTGCTCCTTAAGACATACCCTCCCGTGACAAACAATCAGCCAAAACATTATCAGTGCCCTTAACATGCCACACATCCAACTTGTGTTCCGGCAGCAAAACAACACCTGGCACTGATAAACTGCCCAGTTCATCACAAGACTGGCACTTCTCTTCGCTCTCTCCGGCAACGGGACCTGCCAATAACCTTTCACTAGTTCTACCTTCGTGATAAATGAGGCAGCCCCGATGCGGTCTATGGTGTCGTCAACTCTAGGTAAGGTATAGGCGTCTGTCAGGGATAATGCACACACACTCTTGCAATCAACACACACACTGATCTTGCCACTTAACTCAGATTGCAAAGTTACTGGCAACGACCACTCACGATATCCCTTATCCCTCAGACCCTTCTCCAACATGTAGTCTAGCTCTGCTTTCACGACAGGCTGTTGAGCAGGATTTATACGGTAGGGAGCCAATTTGAGCCTTGCACTGTCTCCAGCCTCCATGACGGATTCTACCCCGTACATCAGGCCTGGAGAATCAACAAACATACGGACGTACTGCCACAGCCTAGTAAACAACATCTCTTGACGCTTAGGAACTAGAGGTTGCAACTTATCTCGAAAAACAACATGCTCATTACCCTCCCACAACCCATCCGAGACCGCAGTTTCTACACTATAGTCTCCCTCCTTCTCCACCTTTGTCCCTAGAACAGCCAGGTCATGAGAGGGACAATCTGTACCACCTGTGCAGTCACTCCCATAGTTCATAATTGCTAAGGCTTCCCCGCCGATACCGTACATGCGCACCCCCGCATTCCTTGCGACTACATCTGCCTGCGCAGCATCACCGCCTTCAGCGACATGGCCAGATACAGTCGATCTATGGTAGGGCTGTTGCATATTACTAGGGCAGCACTGGGAGGCTATGCGACGACCGGGCGCATCCACTCCGCAGCCAACCTCACCAATCTGCTCAATGTCCTGGTTCTGACCACTACCCTTAGCAGCCATGGGTCGACCCTGACCTGACAACCATGCCAAAGCCTCGTCGCCCACCTTGAACCACTGAAACAACGAGGCCAACGGTCTACTCACACTCAAGTGACCTGTCAGCGGAACATCATGCACCGCATGAGTTGTGAGGCCTGGGTGCTCAGCACAAACAGTGGGGTATGAACCGAGCAGGTGCTGGAGCGCTGCACACTGCTACTCAGGCAGGTGCTCTAGCGCTTCCACAGCCACCTGACTCGTGTCCCCCGCCCACTGCTCCGCCGAGACATGACAATCCCAACTCTCCTCCACCTGTGCCCCACTGCCCCCCTCTCCTTCTCCACCTTGGCCGCTGCAGACCAACACAGGGGCAGTAGGCTGCTCAGGTGGTTGCCTCACAAACTCCTTTAACAGGTTCACATGACATGCTACCCCGTCCTCGAGTTCAATATCCCCGTTCCCACAACTCTCAAGACTAAGATCTTCTTGTTGTCCCTGGGAACTACTCTGTCGCGGAGTGCCATCACGCCCTATCACGTCACTAGGGGGGACAGGTTCTGGGGCCACTCCGGAGCTCACCTTTGGGTCAAGTACCGAGTCACCAAGGAGTGTCGCTGGGTCCAAACTCTCAACCCGACCACCAGCCTCAACTTTCTCCTTCCGACCCTTCCTCCGCTGGTCAAAAACTTGGGTACTAGGCTGTGACACCTGAGCGGACTGAGATCTCTCAAGCCCCTCTTGCCCCTCCCGACTCGTGTCGGCCGCCCTCTCGGCAATGACTAAGGGTGGAACATCGGAAGTGAGCACCGCAAAGTCGTTACCGAGAAGGAGGTCGACCCCCTCAACTGGCAACTTCTCCACCACACCCACATCTAACTCCCGTGTCACACCGTCCACCTCAAGCTCCATTCTGACCAGCGGGTAAGACCGCGTAGCATTGATGCCTTGAACCACCACAACCCGAGCCACGTTAATAGGCTTGCCAGTGAAATTCTTAACAAGTGTCTGGGAAGATCCCGTATCACGCAACAACTCAAGCCTATGCTTCACACCAGCCCACCTCACAGTGCCGTGCCCCCTATGACCACAAAAAGCATCACGGACGGGTGACGAGCCCTCCTGCTGCTTCTGCACCGACGATGATTTCGCAACCGACTGTTTACCCCGGGCAAATGCGGAAGACCTCAAAGAAACGCCAATGTTGCTCACTAGTGACACCACTGCTGTAGGCGGTGTGCTCGGACATGAGCGCGCAATATGCCCCTTCTCATGACACTTGAAACACTCCACTTCGCTCTTGGACTTCCTCTGAGGTGAGGAAGGGCCCTGGCCTTTCTTAAACGGGAAGGGTTTCGACTTGGGATCATAATTGGCAACGGTACTCTTGAATGGATAATTAGTTGTTGTGTCATTAATTCGGGGGGGGTGGAGTGGTACGTCCCTGGTTACCTGCCTCAGCTCTCTGTGCAGACCCGCACCCACGAATCAATGACATCCTAAGGTCAGCCAGCTCAGCCGCCTTCTGCAGAGTTTTTGGTTGCTTTTCTTTAAGGTTAAGAGTCAAGTCACTGCCAGTACATTTAAAAAAAAAATCCAGCAACACTAGTTGTTTTACTGAATCAAAAGTAGTTGCCTTCTCCGACCTTAACCAATTTTCAAATGCATCTGACAGCTCTCTAGTGTGTTCCTGGAAAGTACTCTCCTTTCTTTTTGGAACCGCCCTAAACTTCAGCCTATAGGTCTCTGGCTGTAGATCATACGCCCTCAGGACAGCCTCTTTTACTTACAGCTCAATACTTAGAAGCACCCCAACACTAGGCTACCATATGACTATGACTCTAATAATCCCTAAAACTAGTGCAAACATATATGGAGAGCTGGTGCTGGTAATACGACTGGCCGACTATGGAAGTCGTATGCAGAACCAGAAGGGATAAGTAATTGAATAAAGAGAGAAGTATGAAAAGGAAGAAGTTCAGAGAGAGAGAAAGTAGTATAGGGGGTTATATGGGGGACAGATTGCAAAGGACATGTAGGACCAAGCACGCTGTGCCAAGCTCTGAAGGAGACACGCGGGCAGGAGCCCGCACCACCCTCCCAGGACAGCGGCCTCCAATCACAGACCACTACGTCATGAAGAGCAAGCGTCCTATGACGTAGCCAGGCCCGCCGGCCAATCACGGGCGTGGAAGGATCCTACGAACGAGGGAGGCACACGTACATACACACGCACATACTATCACCTCGCTGCCTACCTCGCTCTTTCTCCTACAACTTCACGCAATGCATCTTATATTCTATCAATGATATAAAATGCTTCCAAGTGTCACAGACAAGAATAAAGACCACCATTGATCTGGCTGTGACAACATGAACTCTATGAAAGAAAGAAAATCGTTCTACGATTATTGTAGCCCATATCACTGCCCTGGCGAGCGCTAGCGAGTTACGAGTGCATTCTGGCAAGCTGTCCAGCGTAACACCCCGCCCAAGATGTGGGACGTTTCAGCCTCAGGTGAACTCCACATCTGACCAGACAGAATGCCCACCAACCCCGCATCACCCAGCTACTCTCCCAAGTTGTGAAAACAAGGCACGATCACAAACATAAAACACTGCATTATAAAACAAAATCTGCACAACACTTCCCCAAAATAATAGCATCATAATAATGATATCACGCTCAACGAGCAAGCTTCACCAAGCCTAGCCTACTAAGACAACAACTCAGAGTGTCTTATATGCTTGCTGTGATATACTGCACTTATATACTATCAAAAAGAAAGAGTTTTTATGTGAGGTTTTTATAGTTTTAATAGTGTTTTTGGCGGCGTTGCACTACAGGGGCAAGCCTAATTTTTCTCCACTCTCAAACAACCACTGACTGAACGGCGAGGGTGCTCCTTAAGACATACCCTCCCGTGACAAACAATCAGCCAAAACATTATCAGTGCCCTTAACATGCCACACATCCAACTTGTGTTCCGGCAGCAAAACAACACATGGCACTGATAAACTGCCCAGTTCATCACAAGACTGGCACTTCTCTTCGCTCTCTCCGGCAACGGGACCTGCCAATAACCTTTCACTAGTTCTACCTTCGTGATAAATGAGGCAGCCCCGATGCGGTCTATGGTGTCGTCAACTCTAGGTAAGGTATAGGCGTCTGTCAGGGATAATGCACACACACTCTTGCAATCAACACACACACTGATCTTGCCACTTAACTCAGATTGCAAAGTTACTGGCAACGACCACTCACGATATCCCTTATCCCTCAGACCCTTTTCCAACATGTAGTCTAGCTCTGCTTTCACGACAGGCTGTTGAGCAGGATTTATACGGTAGGGAGCCAATTTGAGCCTTGCACTGTCTCCAGCCTCCATGACGGATTCTACCCCGTACATCAGGCCTGGAGAATCAACAAACATACGGACGTACTGCCACAGCCTAGTAAACAACATCTCTTGACGCTTAGGAACAAGAGGTTGCAACTTATCTCGATAAACAACATGCTCAATACCCTCCCACAACCCATCCGAGACCGCAGTTTCTACACTATAGTCTCCCTCCTTCTCCACCTTTGTCCCTAGAACAGCCAGGTCATGAGAGGGACAATCTGTACCACCTGTGCAGTCACTCCCATAGTTCATAATTGCTAAGGCTTCCCCGCCGATACCGTACATGCGCACCCCCGCATTCCTTGCGACTACATCTGCCTGCGCAGCATCACCGCCTTCAGCGACATGGCCAGATACAGTCGGTCTATGGTAGGGCTGTTGCATATTACTAGGGCAGCACTGGGAGGCTATGCGACGACCGGGCGCATCCACTCCACAGCCAACCTCACCAATCTGCTCAATGTCCTGGTTCTAACCACTACCCTTAGCAGCCATGGGTCGACCCTGACCTGACAACCATGCCAAAGCCTCGTCGCCCACCTTGAACCACTGAAACAACGAGGTCAACGGTCTACTCACACTCAAGTGACCTGTCAGCGGAACATCGTATACCGCATGAGTTGTGAGGCCTGGGTGCTCAGCACAAACAGTGGGGTATGAACCGAGCAGGTGCTGGAGCGCTGCACACTGCTACTCATGCAGGTGCTCTAGCGCTTCCACAGCTACCTGATTCGTGTCCCCCGCCCACTGCTCCGCCGAGACATGACAATCCCAACTCTCCTCCACCTGTGCCCCACTGCCCCCCTCTCTTTCTCCACCTTGGCCGCTGCAGACCAACACAGGGGCAGTAGGCTGCTCAGGTGGTTGCCTCACAAACTCCTTTAACAGGTTCACATGACATGCTACCCCGTCCTCGAGTTCAATATCCCCGTTCCCACAACTCTCAAGACTAAGATCTTCTTGTTGTCCCTGGGAACTACTCTGTCGCGGAGTGCCATCACACCCTACCACGTCACTAGGGGGGACAGGTTCTGGGGCCACTCCGGAGCTCACCTTTGGGTCAAGTACCGAGTTACCAAGGAGTGTCGCTGGGTCCAAACTCTCAACCCGACCACCAGCCTCAACTTTCTCCTTCCGACCCATCCTCCGCTGGTCAAAAACTTGGGTACTAGGCTGTGACACCTGAGCGGACTGAGATCTCTCAAGCCCCTCTTGCCCCTCCCTACTCGTGTCGGCCGCCCTCTCGGCAATGACTAAGGGTGGAACATCGGAAGTGAGCACCGCAAAGTCGTTACCGAGAAGGAGGTCGACCCCCTCAACTGGCAACTTCTCCACCACAACAACAACTCCCATGTCACACCGTCTACTTCAAGCTCCATTCTGACCAGCGGGTAAGACCGTGTAGCATTGATGCCTTGAACCACCACAACCCGAGCCACGTTAATAGGCTTGCCAGTGAAATTCTTAACAAGTGTCTGGGAAGAGCCCGTATCACGCAACAACTCAAGCCTATGCTTCACACCAGCCCACCTCACAGTGCCGTGCCCCCTATGACCACAAAAAGCATCACAGACGGGTGACGAGCCCTCCTGCTGCTTCTGCACCGACGATGACTTCGCAACCGACTGTTTACCCCGGGCAAACGCGGAAGACCTCAAAGAAACACCAATGTTGCTCACTAATGACACCACTGCTGTAGGCGGTGTGCTCGGACATGAGCGCGCAATATGCCCCTTCTCATGACACTTGAAACACTCCACTTCGCTCTTGGACTTCCTCTGAGGTGAGGAAGGGCCCTGACCTTTCTTAAACGGGAAGGGTTTCGACTTGGGATCATAATTGGCAATGGTACTCTTGAATGGATAATTAGTTGTTGTGTCATTAATTCGGGGGGGTGGAGTGGTACGCCCCTGGTTACCTGCCTCAGCTCTCTGTGCACCCACGAATCAATGACATCCTAAGGTCAGCCAGCTCAGCCACCTTCTGCAGAATTTTTGGTTGCTTTTCTTTAAGGTTAAGAGTCAAGTCACTGCCAGTACATTTAAAAAATTGTTCCAGCAACACTAGTTGTTTTACTGAATCAAAAGTAGTTGCCTTCTCCGACCTTAACCAATTTTCAAATGCATCTGACAGGTCTCTAGCGTGTTCCTGGAAAGTACTCTCCTTTCTTTTTGGAACCGCCTTAAACTTCAGCCTATAGGTCTCTGGCTGTAGCTCATACGCCCTCCGGACAGCCTCTTTTAACAACTCGTAATTCACACAGGAATCTAGGGGCAAAGCATCGTACGCCTTGAGTGCTTTCCCCGTCAATCGTGAAGAGACAAGGGCTGCCCACTTCTCCTCGGACCATTGGTGCTCCTGGCACTTTTTCTCGAACCGGAGAAAAAATTCTGTAACTCCTAACTCATCAAACACTGGAACCAACTTAAGTAGATGCGACAGGGACTGGTCATGGGCTCGACCCTCCTGGGCGACCCGGTTCCTCGTCACCTCTACACGAGTTTTCTCTAGGTCAATATCGGCACAATACCTTTCAGACTCATACTTATACTTGAGCTCAGACTCATGCTTTCGCTGCTCGAGCTCAGAATCATGCTTTCGCTGCTCAAGTTTGGCGAGTTCGAGCTGAAACAACATCTCGGCAGACAAACCTTGAGGAGGGGGTGCTACTATCAGCGACCCACCCCGTGAGCCACCTAGAGGCATACACAACCGCCAACGGGCATCGGCCTGCGGGAACGTACCCGGCTCTGGAGCCCGAGGGGGCGCCATGATAGGAGTCGAGTGTAATGGGGGCTGGGCCGAAGGTACAAAGGAAATCAAGCAACAACAGATCTAGTGACCCTTCTAGATTGCTTGTCCTCCAAAACACTGAGGATCAAGTGTCCAAACAGTGGTTTAGAGTGGGTAAGGGAACATTGGAAAGGGAATTACTGCCCTGGAACTAATGTCTGTGGCAGGATTAGGAAGTTAGTAGGGAACAGATGGGTTAGTAACTGAGGGGGGGATAAAATAAAGTTATTCATTTACAAACGCAGTCAGTCGCGGGTTTGATGCGAGATATTTGTCTAGGCGGAGTTTAAATGAATCAACGGTGATGCAGGTGCCCCAGCTCCCGCTCCACCCGAAGCCCCATGCACCCCACCGAGCACACAGGTAACCAGCTCACCTTTCGACAAACCGCTAGTACCGGACAACCCCAAGACCGCGGCTACACACTGCAGTCCGTACCGGTCCAGCCCCGACACCCGGTCCGCTGACACAGGCTCCTCCAAAAAAATCCGAGCATCCTCCTCATTGTTCACCACCCGAACGCCGTTAGACAACTCCACCTTCTCCACCTCCTCGCCTGTCTCTCGCACTGTGCCCTCACTATACTCAGACCCGTCCAGTGACATGATGGAGTCAACAACAAAATTCTCAAGTCAAAACAAAAGTAGCCAAACTCTTGCGTAGCTTTATTCACCAAAAAATATTCGAAGATGTTCTTGAGTGCAATACTAGGTCACCAATAACTCCAACAAGTTCTATATATCCTCAAAACAATGTCTGCTGCCAACAATGCGAGAAATAAATTCAACCCCAAATGGCAATAAGATTTCTCCAAAAAAAAAACTGCAATATTCAGTTCACTATATTCTGGTCTAAGGTCGCCATTTGTTACGACCGGCACTACAAAATAAACAAGGGCACTTAATAATGGACTAGATGATAGGCTATATCTGCAACAATGGCCATTTGTTATATCTATTACAACGGTACGCTAATTCCAAACCCTTGAACTATTACGCCGGTGAACAAAAACACTTAAAACCCTCCAGAGTTAATCTACTGGATAACGGGGTATCAATTAACTGGGTTTTAGTGCACTTCTACAAAGGCTTTCCGGTGACGGCAAAGCCAACTCACAACAGGAGTACTTATGTTACGAAAATGCTCTTAAGTAATAACAATGCTTGAATAAACTATATAAGATTTAATAAAGGAATAATTGCTTACGTTAACTTTAGTGTGAGTCTGTACTCAACACTAAACTCTTCAATGCTCTATGAAAACACTGGAAGTCTAGTCCTACAGCAATCAGATAAGGAATCTTCTGAAAAGGTCTGATGCTCTAAGATGCTCGTTAATATAGAACAGAAATAATGCAGGGGCAGGACACCAAAGCGTGTATCTTAAATACACCAATAAGTAGGATACATATATATAACAAGGGAGTGCAACAACTCTGTGACAGCACTAATAATAACCACTCAAAAACAGTATATACTTCCTTAGCCAACATAACAGCCAAACTGGGTTGTGCACTATGCATCAACCAAGGCTAAAATAAGGCGTGAATAATTCCTAAAGCATACACAATGAAAGTTAATAAACACAATGCTGTCTTTCTCAGTAATAAAGTCTAGCAGTGGCATAAAAGGTATCAGGAAACTAGGCAGAGCGCAAGCATGCTCGTAGCCTACTGTCTCCCCTTGAACAGATTTCCCTTATGTTACGTTAAGTGACTTGGAGGCTCTCTTGGTAAGTCCAGATCTCTAGTATCTGGTCTTGCCCTGGCGCTCCACAAAGGTCAACAAAATGAGGTAGCAATCATACAGGTAAGAGTAGGCAAAAGCCCTTTACCTGTATACTGCTACACTCGCAAAGGAAAATATGCACAAGGGTTACAGGCTAGCTAGCTTCGTCGATGTTGTACAGGCTCTGACTTGCCACATACCTAACTCAGACAACGACCAAAGATACCTTCCACTGTCTAGCATTAAATAATGGGAAAGAACAGCTCAATACTTAGAAGCACCCCAACACTAGGCTACCATATGAGTATGACTCTAATAATCCCTAAAACTAGTGCAAACATATATGGAGAGCTGGTGCTGGTAATACGACTGGCCGACTATGGAAGTCGTATGCAGAACCAGAAGGGATAAGTAATTGAATAAAGAGAGAAGTATGAAAAGGAAGAAGTTCAGAGAGAGAGAAAGTAGTATAGGGGGTTATATGTGGGACAGATTGCAAAGGACATGTAGGACCAAGCACACTACGTCATGAAGAGCAAGCGTCCTATGACGTAGCCAGGCCCGCCGGCCAATCACGGGCGTGGGAGACTCCTCCGAGCGAGGGAGGCACACGTACATACACACGCACATACTACCATCTCGCTGCCTACCTCGCTCTTTCTCCTACAACTTCACACAATGCATCTTATATTCTATCAATGATATAAAATGCTTCCAAGTGTCACAGACAAGAATAAAGACCACCACTGATCAGTCTGTGACAACATGAACTCTATGAAAGAAAGAACATCGTTCTACGATTATTGTAGCCCATATCACTGCCCTGGCGAGCGCTAGCGAGTTACAAGTGCATTCTGGCAAGCTGGCCAGCGTAACACTGGCATGTGCTGTGACACAGTCTATGGCATGGATCGTCGACCGGGAAGAGAGAGAGAAGGAGTTTGAGGTTGACGTGACAGTAAGTTCGGAGGGGAGATTGAACGGTCCTGAGGACGCACTACCCAGTACTGCCGCGAACCATAGTGGTGACCAGGGTGTTGATTTGAGTATTGGAGAGGCTAAGGTGTGCAGTCTTGGCTCTCCTGTGGACCATGTTGCCAGAGGTGTCTCTGAAGGCATCGATGTGGATCCCAAAGAAGGGCCAGCCCACGCTGAGTCACCGTCCTTCCCCAGTGTGTGTTGAGTCGTATGGTGGTTTGGCGGTTGTGGTGCCAGAGAAGGTGATGCAGCTGCAACATGATTGTCAGGAGTTGGGCTCTTGTTTGGGCGTGTGGGCAAGTTTGATTCTCGGAACAGTGGTGCAGTAGAATTATTTTTTCACAAGGGGTTACTGTACAGGCGGTGGGTGCCTGTCGAGGGAGGGGTAGAGGAGTCTGTTGACCAGCTGGTGGTGCAAAGGGTGTTTAGAGAATATCTGATACCCTTGGCCCATGAATCTCCTCTTACAGGCCACCTATGGGTTAGGAAGACAGTGGATAGGCTGTGGGCTCATTTGTGGTGACCAAGTATGATAGCAGAAGTACCGGGTAGCTTATTTTCAAGTCTTGTCACATCTGTCAGATGGTGGGGAAACCCAACCAGAGTATTCCTGTTACCCCGCTACGGCCTGTACTTGCCGTAGATTCACCTGCATTATCATCGACATGGCAGGCCCTTTGCACCGTGCCACGGCTGGGAATAAGTATTTACTAACAATAATGGATGCCACCCCTGATCAGCAGAAAGGTCATGTGTCATGTATACATAATGAAGCAGTATTTTTCGCTCCCCTTCAGCTGCCTCTGCGCTTCCTGCGGGAGGTGTGTCTGGTGTTGACGCTAAGGGAACTCGTGGCTCTACACGGTCGGTGCAGGGTGCCATCGAGCCAACCGACGCTCTGGAAAGTCAGGCACTGACACCGAAGGAGCGGGTAAGTTTGCTTGAGTCGGAGGTGATCATTGGTGGGAAGTCTATCCTTGGGGCCACCCCTGTTCTGGCTGTAGTAGACACGGAGGAGGAGAAAGAGAAGGTTTTCGGGGCTTTTCCCGATGCCGTGTCAGCCGGAACCTGGGGGAGCAGTGGTGTCCCAGCACCTCACTCCCTCGTTTTTGACTGGCCAGTGAGCTCCTTGTGGTGGGATATTCAAAAGGAGTTTTTCCTTCAACAGCAATCCTCCGCAAGCAATGTTAGGTCTTTACTATGTTGAGTAATTATTGTAGTGGCTATGTATATTGCCCTACAATGAAGTACAACAATGAAGTACATGTTTTATAAAAGAGATATGATAAGGTGTGGCTGGATGTGCTGGCGATACCTGACAGGTGTGGCAGTGAAATTCTTGGCAATGAGATGTCTGGGGTGAAAACTGAACTTCACTCCTGGGTTAGCTGGCATGGTGAACAAATTGAGGTAGTCTCCGGTGCCATTTGTGTTGTGCATTTAAATGTAGTGGAATATTAACTACCCAGGGGTCCGAGGACTTTGATAACGCGCATCAATTCATTTATAATATACATGCATTCCTTGTATAGATTCTTTCAGTTGCCAGCTACCTTCTGGGCCGGCGGTAATCAGTTATATAAGCACTTTTCCTTGCAAATTCACACCTTGGTATATTTTCTGTTTATTGATTTCCTGTGCCTGTCGTAGTAGGCCTACTTGCCCTACATTGTATATAACTTGCGGCACAATTATATCTGTTGTAATTTGGACAGTTGTGGCATTCTAGTAATGTGGTGCGGGACCGTTAATTTGGCATGTTATCGTATCTCTCTATACAAAGGATTGTTTGTAGCAAACTTGGCCCTGGCTTCACTATGGGAATTCCGTTGGGTGTAGGTCATTTTAGGACTGCCCAACGTATTGGTAATTCACTGGTAGGTTATACTTGGCCACATATAAATGAAGTACAGTAGAGCACATTAATATTATATAACTTTACGAGGATCTGCCCCAGTAATCGATGTTACGGTGCTGGGTTAGGTGAGTGGGAATTTCATGTACATTGTATATATTCAACTGCGCACTCAGTGTTCTATTCGTATGTATCTGGCAGAACTCGTTTGGGGGATTGTTGTGCACTTCTTGACCCCAGAGAGCCTGGAATCATGTGTTAAGTGCTCTATCTGTTGCAGTATGGTGGATGGTTGGTAGAGAGACTGTAAAGGTGCTGGTAGTCTAAATAGTCTAGTAGTGTATGGACTAGGAATCTCACCTGCTTTTTGTAACACAAGCTTTTGGATTGTCATTTTGGATCTCAAAGATGCCTACTTGCATATTCTGATTGAGAAACGTTACCACCGGTACCTCTCAATCGTATTCAAAGACCAGACTATTGCCTTTGCTAGATATACCATTTGGCCCTTGAGTCTTCAAAAAGGTAGTCAGACAGGCTCTCCTCCCTTTACCAGAGTATATATACCTTTCTACCTCAATGACTGGTGTGAGGCAGCAGATTCTCTAACTCAATGCAAAGCCGACACTTTAAAATTTATCATTCATGTATCAAATTTGGGCTTTCTGGTCAAGCTTCAGAAATTTGAAACTATTCCAACTCAGAGGGCTCATTTGGGATACTCAGTACGCTACTATTCAGCAGAGCCCCGACAACGCTTGTACCGGTATATTGAAGCGGAAGTTGTTCATGGTTCTTCATGCCAAGACCATAACAAGGAAGACCGGGGAGTCCCTAGTAGGTTCCTTAAATTGGGTCCACCTGACTGTACAATTAGGCCATCTCAGATTAAAAGGCTAATCCTCCTGGGGAACAAAGCTTTCCCAGTCTTACTAAACCATTGATTTTGGCTTGTCCCAAAAAAGATACAACACTATCTGATTTTTTGGGTGAAACCCGGGACCTCTACTTTAGTCCAGCTGTGGTCCAACCCACCTCCCACAATCTGGGTGGACACGGACGCATATGGGACCATAGGTTGGGGTTATCAGTCTTCAGCCGGACACCACAACTAAGGCCAGTGATCCACACTAAATTCTTACCATATCAATGCCAAGGAGCTTGCAGTCCCGCTGTTCTTTCTAAGAGACTATGGAAAGGCAGTGGCATTCAGACTGGACAACACCTCAGCAGTGACCTACATCCAGAGGCAAGGCTTGACTATGTCTTGTATTTTGTAGGACCTGTCAGAGAAACTCTTCTTGTTAGCCAGCGAATATCACATAACACTTCATGGTTCATTTCTGCCCGGGGTGTTAAACCTCTGGGCAGGCGCACTGTCAAGGGGACCGAGCACAATGATTAAATGGCAGCTCAAACAGGAGACCTTCGACGTCAAAATCATCACTCATTATTGCCTATAGATAGATCTCTCTACTTCTGAAAAATCGGCGAAACTATCAATGTATCTGACGAGATGGCACAGGACCCTAGCAAGGGGGGCACGATGCCTTCCCATAGGACTGGAACAAATGGAGGTCAATCTATTTATTTCCCCCTCCAGATGTGATTCACAAATTATTTAATTGATAGCTCCAATTAGTCCAGCCCATGTGTAGTATGCCAAGCTAAAGAGTTGGTGCCCAGACCCGGAAGCCGCTTCTGTCTTCAAGTTCCACTTGGAGTAAATTGATGACCTCAAGACCTTGCTCGCTTTCACCTTGTGGACATTCAGGAGGCCAAGTGGCTAGACAAGTATGGACGGAGCATTGCCTCAGCGCTCAAATTTCAGTATACAGAGTAAAAAATTAGACAATATGAGTCTCATTGGAAAACTTTACCAACTTGGAAAGTGGAGTCTAATCAGCGGGTCCCCTCAGTGGCATTGTTATTCAAATCATTAGACCATCTTTATAAGAACAACAAATTATCGCTAAATACTTTACGCAATCATTTAACAGCTATCAAGGACCTATTTTATGATTTGACCGGCCTTTCTCTCCCGACTAAAGATGAGAAAGGTTTCATTAAGGGATGCTTTACATTGTGTTCAACCCAGAGACAACTTGTGCCATAGTGTTCACTAGATAAAGTGCTTAATGTCTAAATATCTACTCCATACACCAGTCATCCATCATTAGAGCACAAAGTGAATAAATGTGTATTCATACTGACTCCAGCAACAGGGAACAAGAGTGTCTGAATTAGCGGCTATGTCTCGTTCCCCAAACTGTCTCCAATTTGCACTAAATAATAATTCTGTATCAATAGCTCCTGCTCCCAACTTAATTGCTAAGAACAAGGGGGAGGATCATGTTTTCAGCAAGTTTTCTGTCCCAGCTCTGAAATGAGGCAAGAGCCACCATACCTATTACATGTTATATTCAGTAATTATTATAGGAATCATTATTACAACTCTCATATAATTTTAAGGTGATTTACTTGGAGTGTACTATGTATGTAAGCAGAAGACTGTACAATTTGAAGGTTAAAACATTGTAACTTCCTGATTCTGCTTTCTACCGTGTCAGACTTTACCCACGCACTTTTGAGCTCACCAAGCACTGTCCACGTGTATCGGAGGTGCCCTTCACATGTGAGGGGTGTGTATGGGGAGGTAAGGAAATAGGTAGGAGAGAGACTTTAAGGAAACTTAGACAGAAGCCATGGGCACGATCACAGACCTAGGAGATTACTCACTACTTAGGGAAATTCTCTTTGTAATATTGTAATCATCATTTGTTACTGAATAAATCAAGATGGCAGGACAAGATAGTTTTCCTTTACCCCAAGTCAATGTGGTGGCGGCATTTATTCTACCACATCTATTTTATATATACCAATCTACGAGCGAAGCAGGAGAGAATCGACACAGAAAATCTACACAGTAACTTCAATCAACTTACCAAACTACAATAAACCAAATATATAAACCCATAAGGAATGACAACCAAACGTCTTCCTAACATAGCTTATGTCCCATCAAAGCTTTAAATGACTATGTCCAAGTAGCTAGACCACTAGTACCTACACACCTTTGGATTTCACCAGTCGACAAGTCAAGGTTGATCAAATGCCACCTCGCCTCTTATCTTTTAAACATAATTCGAAAGGCTAACCCTGATGCCGTCACAAAGGTACACAACCCCGAAAGGAGTTGAAATAGGGGAGCTATCCCCCCGCCAAAGGCAGCTTTCTAGGGCCTTTCCTAGCTGATGCTGAGAGGATTGGGTTCTAGTCATGTGGTGATGGGCTGGTCTATCCGAGTGAGAACTGAGCGATCTCTGCCATACCCATAGCTTACTCTGACTGTTCCTTTTACTTATATATCTTCTAGATCTCAAGTGGCGGCGTCTTTTCCGTGGATTGACCTCCCTACTGCCAATCTAGAAGTTGGCAGATTGGGAGCCAAAGCGTCACATTTTTCCCTTACCCCTCAACTTTCCCTTTATAATTGCTGAGGGGCACAGGGCCTTGGGTGGGGCTTTGGTTTCCCGGGCGTTTCCGCACCTTCCTCAGCTCCCTGCCTTGGAGTGGCTTCGGTCACCTGGGCTTTTTTTTTTTTTTTTTTTTTCTATGTGATTGAGGGAGGCAAAAGGCATAACTGCCTATAGCGAGTGCCTCCCCCATAGTTGAAAGAGTGACAGGGCCAAAATCAAGGGACGTTCGAGCCAAAATGCCTGGACACACGGAGTTTGAAGCAATTTAAGTCATAGGAAGAGGGAAAGACCGATTCTGGGAGAGAGTTCCAGAGCTCAGATGTTGAGTAGAAGAAAGTTTGAGAGTAACGTTTCACTCTTGGGTTGGAGAGCTGCACAGAGTAGGGGTGGGATTGAGTTGCAAGACGGGTACCACGTGCCCTACGTAAAGGAGGTGGTATGCACTGGGATAGCTCTGAGGAACACTGATTATTATAGTAGCGATAGAATAGCGAGAGAGATGCAACATTGCGGCGGAGAGAGAGAGATTGCAGAGAGTTGGTGAGTGGACGGGAGTTAATGATACGAAAGGCCTTCCTTTCAACTTTGTCTAGGAGAGCGGTGTGAGAGGAACCTCCCCACACATGTGAACAATACTCAATACAAGGGCGCACTATGCCCCTGTACAGAGCAAGAAGCTGTGCAGGGGAAAAGAACCCCCTAAGGCGGTTGAGCACACCCAGCTTCTGGGAGGCTGCCTTAGCAAGACTGGTAATATGGTCCTTCCAAATAAGAGCAGAAGAAAAAGAGACACCAAGAATATTGAGAGAAGATGAAGGGTCAATTTTTGTATTGTTGAAGAATAAGGGATAGTCCGCTGGGAGATCCTGACGGGTAGATAGATGGAGAAATTGGGTTTTGGAAGCATTAAAGTTAACAAGGTTTTCTCTGCCCCAATTGGAAATAGTATTTAGATCAGAATTTAAGAGTTCTATGGCTTCATTACGTTTGTCGTTGAGGGATTGCTGGCTGGGGCGTTCTGAAAAACTAATGGAGTAGTGTAAGGTTGAGTCGTCTGCGTATGAATGGATGGGAATTAAGGTACAGTTAAGGAGATCATTTATAAAAATTAGAAAGAGAATAGGAGATAGGACAGAGCCCTGAGGAACACCGGAGTTTATAGGGTGAGGAAGTGAACAATGGCCGTCCACAACCGCAGCTATTGAACGGCCGGAAAGGAAATTAGAGACAAAGGCACAGATGGAGGGATAGAAACCGAAGGAGGGTAGTTTAGAAATTAAAGATTTATGCCAGACTCTATCGAAGGCTTTCGATATGTCTAGTGCAATAGAAAAAGTCTCACCGAAGTCCCGAAAGGAGGATGACCAAGAGTTAGTAAGATATGAAAGAAGATCACCAGTAGAGCGACCCTTAAGGAAGCCATACTGGCGATCTGAGAGCAGATTATGAGAAGAGAAATGCTTAAGAAATTTGGAAGCAAGAATAGTTTCAAAAACTTTAGAAAGACAAGAGATAAGAGCAATTGGACGATAGTTGGAGGGTTGAGAGCGGTCACCCTTCTTTGGGACAGGTTGAATGTGAGCAAACTTCCAGCATGAAGGGAAGACGTTAGAGGATAGACAGAGACGAAAGAGTTTGCCTAGGCAGGGAGTCAGCACGGAAGCACAGTTTTTGAGAACAACAGGAGGAACACCGTCCGGACCGTACGCCTTATTAGTGTTAAGCCCAGAGAGGGTAGAAAGTACATCTTTAGAAGAGATTAGGATATTAGGCATAAGTAAGAGAGAGGAGGGCAGAGAGGGAGGAATAGCACCGGAATCATCCAAGGTGGAGTTTCTAGCAAAAGTTTGAGCGAAGAGTTTAGCTTTGTCAGAGGAAGAAGTGATGGTTGTGCCATCAGAGTGGGAAAGGGGAGGGAAAGACGAGGAAGAAATTGTTGGAGAGGTTTTTGGCTAGATGCCAGAAAGCTTGGGAAGAGCTAGAGTTGGATAGTTCAGTGCATTTATTATTGATGAAAGAGTGTTTGGCAAGTCGAAGAACAGATTTGGCTTGATTCCGGGCAGAAACATATGAAGAATGAGAGTCTTGAGTTTTTAGGCGTCGGTACCGTTTGAATGCTTCCTCCTTATTGCGGACAGCAGTAGAACAGGCGTGAGTAAACCAAGATTTTTTAGCATTAGACTGAGAGAAAGAGAATGGAATGTATGCTTCCATGCCCGATAGGATTACCTCGGTAATGCGTTCAGCACTCTCCGAGGGTCCTCGGCCATGGAAACAGAAATCATTCCATGGGAAATCAAAGAAGTACTGCCGAAGAGCCTCCCAGTCGGCAGCGCCAAAGTGCCACAAGCGCCGCCGGCTAGGAGGATCGGGTGGCTGTACTGGAGAGATAGGACAGGTGACAGAGATAAGTTTATGGTCGGAGGAGCCCAAAGGAGAGAAAAGATCGACAGTATAAGAAGAAGGGTTAGAAGTTAGAAACAGGTCAAGAATGTTGGGCCGATCTCCGATGCGATCCGGGATACGGGAGGGTTGCTGAACTAACTGCTCTAGGTCATTTAGGATAGAAAAGACGTAGGCTTGTTCACCAGGTGGATCAGTAGTGTGAGAGGAGAGCCATTGGCGGTGGTGAACGTTGAAATCTCCTAAGATGGAGATTTCTGAGAAAGGAGAAATGGATAGAATGTGTTCCACTGTAGAGTTTAGATAGTCAAAGAATTTGGGAAAGTTGGTAGAGTTAGGGGAAAGATAGACAGCACATAAATATTTAGTAAGAGAATGACAGGAAAGTTTGAGCCATAAAGTTGAGAATTCAGAGGAGTCAAAATCGGGTACACGAGAGCAAGTGAGTTTGTTGTGCACATATGCACAACATCCGCCTTTGGCTTTGAAACTAGGATAGAGAAAGTAGGAGGATACAGAGAAGGGGTTGCTGGATGTTGCTACAGACACCTGGGTTTCGGTGAGGAAGAGGAGATCAGGTTTGTAGGAGGAGAGATGGTGCTCAACAGAGTGAAAGTTAGAGGAAAGTCCGCGAATGTTGCAGAAATTAATAGAAAGAGTAACAGGCCGAGGTCCAGGTAATTGTGTGGGGTCGTCAGGGGATGGTCGGTCATGTGAGGGGGCATTTATGGTCCCCCCCCGTGGGGACTCCGAGGCTGGGCTACAATACATAATTTTGTGTTTTTTTAATTTTGGTGTGGAGGAATGAAGTGTGGTGTGCATGTTAGTGTAGTGAAGTGGATAGGAGGAGGAGGTGTTTGTGAGAGCTAGCTGGATTGCTCTCAGTGTAAATGAGGCACACAGAAAATCAGTAAGAGAGGCCAAGCAAATGAAACAGGAGTTCCAGTGACTCTTTATCACATGCATATAACCTCACCTGGGTCTAGCCCTGATCGATTGGTGCCTACAATCTCCCCACAGCAGATTTGTTAGTGGTAAGCAGGGAGGATTTTGTAGGGGCGCTCGTTTATGGCCTTGGCCTTGCCCGAGAACTTGGGGCTGTTCGGCCAGACAGCCTGGGGAACAACAACATTAGAAAGTGGGCCACTACCATGAGGTTTCTCAATGATAATTCTATCATTGATACTATTAGCACTAAATTGTGGTCTTCTCATCACATTTTTCTGTCAAGGTATTTATCAGTGCATTTAGTGTAACCTTATTTTTCCTGTATGACCTTGTGTTAGAGGGTTACCTATTTATTTTGTTCTATGTGCATGGAGAAGACAAAAGGCAGGTTGCCTGTAACTATAGTGTCTCCCCAAAAAAGTTAAAAGAGTGACAGAGCCAAATTCAAGGGACGTTGGAGTCAAAATGCCTGGACACACAAAGTTTAAAGCAGTCTTAGTCAGAGGATGAAGGAAAGATTGATTGAGGGAGAGAGTTCCAGAATTCACTTGTTGAGCAGAAGAAAGAAAATGTTCCAATTTACCAATTGGACGATAATTAGAGGGTTGAGAGCGGTCACCCTTCTTTGGGACAGGTTGAATAAGAGCAAACTTCCATCAAGAAGGAAAGATGTTAGAGGATAGACAGAGACGAAAGAGTTTGCCTAGGAAGGGAGTCAGCATGGAAGAACCGTTTTTGAGTGCAACAGGAGGAGCACCATTCGGTCCGTACACCTTCTTAGTATTAAGCCCAGAGAGGGCCGAGAGTACATCCTTAGAAGAGATTATGATATTAGACATAAGTAGGAGAGCAGGGGGTGGAGAGGGAGGAATAGCACCAGAATCATCCAAGGTGGAGTTTTTAGCGAAAGTTTGAGCAAAGAGTTCCACTTTATTAAAGGAAGAGGTGACGGTGGTACCATCAGAGTGGAAAAGAGGAGGAAAAGACGAGGAAGTGAAATTGTTGGAGAGGATTTTGGCTAGATGCCAAAAAGCTTGGGAAGCGTTAGAGTTTGGACATTTCAGAGCATTTGTTATTGATGAAAGAGTTTTTGGCGAGTCGGAGAACAGATTTGGCTTGATTCCGGGCCTAGACATAAAAAGTATGTGATTCTTGAGTTTGAAGGCGATGGTACCGTTTGAATGCTTCCTCCTTATTGCAAACAGCAGTAGAACAAGCGTGAGTAAACCAAGATTTTTGTGAGTTAGTCTGAGAGAAAGAGAATGGGATGTATGCTTCCATGCCCGAAAGGATTACCTCAGTTATGCGCTCGGTACTCTCTGAGGGTCCCCGGCCACGGAAGCAAAAATAATTCCATGGGAAATCAAGGAAGTACTGCCGTAGAACCTCCCAGTGGGCAGCGCCAAAGTGCCACAAGTGCCGCCGGCTGGGGGGGGGTCAGAAAGCTGTACTGGAGAGACAGGACTGGTGACAGAAATAAGGTTATGTTCGGAGGAGCCCAATGGAGAGAGAAGATTTACAGTATTAGCAGAAGGATTAGAGGTTAGAAATATGTCAAGGATGTTGGGCCGATCTCCAGGGCAGTCCGGGATACGGGTGCGTTGCTGAACTAACTGCTCTAGGTCAGTTTGGATACAACAGATGTAGGCTTATTCACCAGGTTGGTCAGTGAAATTAGAGGAGAGCCATTGATGGTGGTGAACATTGAAATGTCCTAAGATGGAGATTTCAGAGAAGGGAGAGATGGATAGAATGTGTTCCACTTTAGAAGTAAGATAGTCAAAGAATTTTGGATAGTCAGTAGAATTAGGGGAGAGATTTATAGTTTTGTATTCAAATATATTACCATTTTCTCTAATATTCAAGATAAAAGAGTATCAGGTAAACCTCATGGTATTTTATTTTCATGAGGTTTGTATCAAAGTTTCATACATACAGTATTTTTACATGTATTTGTATAAGAATATACAGACATTTTGTACAATCTCTTTTCTTACGCCTTACAGGTGTTAGTAATATGGGTTTTTGCTGTTTCAAGGATGCTCTGGTTACAAAAATGGGAGGGTAAACATGTTCAAGCATAATATATATATATATATATATATATATATATATATATATATATATATATATATATATATATATATATATATATATATAATGTTTGTATTTACATTATAAAGCTAAATAGCTGTCACTTATATATCAATCAGTTTAGGTATTAGGAAGATTGTATCATGAACATAAACTTTTTTGTTGTCCTTAAAATGTCCTTACGACATTGTGAAACTTGATCTTTTATATTTCATCAGTCAATGAATTCCATACCTTCGGTCCCTGACATAGAATACTATTAGTAATGAGCGTAGTACGAGCATGAGGACAAACCAGTTTATCATTATTTGGTCGTGCTCAATGATTAATTAAACAAATTCTTACTAGCAACATTAACCTTTATATTTCTATAGCCACTAATAATAATATTTTCAAATTTTGGTAACTTTAATGAAACAAAAACATTACTTGTTGATGTCTTTAAAATGCTGTATATACATACATACTTTACATATATACAAGTTTAAAGACTTCGTCCACAGAGAGTGTGGTTACAGTCTCACGTCCTAAATGGCGACTTTCCAGGTGACCATCAAGGGCTGCCTCTGTTGTCAAGTTCTTTATTTTTAGATCGGACCGGAGTACCTGATCCCACGTCTTTCTAGGTCTACCCCTATGCACAGCTTCCTCCAACATTCACAGTCCGGCATTTTTTCACCCAGTTCTGATCATCTATTCTGTCCACATATCTGAACCAACCAAGTCGGATCGTATGGATCACTTCACTGATACTCTTAATTCTCAAATGCCTTCTTAATTCCTCACTTGATACCCCGTCCCTGAGGTTAACCCCACACATCCAACTCACCATTATCTTCTCATTACGCTCCATTCTATTGATATCCTCCGCTTTAACACCTTACGAGCAGCCTAGGCGGTAATTTCTATGTACCGCCCAGCGTGGGGTTTTGACCATAAATGGGGTTGTTTCCGCGCTCTTTTTCATGCATAAACAAGACCCAGAGCGTAATACAAGTATGTATCCCTGAAAGGGCATAAATTGAGCTTTCCAATGACACCCGAACCATCCTTCTACGATCACTGGTTGTCTTGCAACGATCGTGCAACCGAAGGGCAAAATCGCTAAAATACGGTAATTTTCTTACATTATTACGTGTGTAGCGAGTGAGAGAGGGTGGGGGAGGGTGCAATAAATCTCAGTAGCTCCACGGCGGCCGTGGCGAGCGGTCAGGTGGTAATCTACGCTCCTCTCACCGCTCCGCTCTCTCTCAGAGCACATTATGTGCTCAAAATTGCACTCGACAATAGCCGGGCCCCGCCACATAGTCCATATTTATTTCACTCGACTATAGACGGGCGCCGTCAGTTAAGGGTTAACCGGCTACGTCTCCGAGGCATAGGTCATTGCACTCCTAATACACGAGGCATACACCTTCCCTTTAAGGTGGGGTGGGAGCCCTCTCATGGTCAGGAGTGGCAACAGCTTTCTAAACTTCACCCAGCCACTTCTGACTCTAGCAATGGAGTTAGCTTCAGCGTCACCTCCGGCAGAAACCGTATCGCCCAAGTAGCAGAATTTATTCACAGACTCCAGTGCTACACTGCCGAAATTATCACTAAAAGGCGTGTCACTTTAAGTATCTTACTTAGTATCTTAGGTCAGAAGTGTGGGAAGCCATGAAAAGAGTGAAGTTGGGGAAAGCACCAGGAACAGATGGAGTGTGTGGGGAAATGTTGAGGTATGGTGGTGAGATAGTGATAGAATGGGTATGGAAAATGTGCAAACTAGCATGGGAGAAGGGCAGTGCACCCGATGACTGGAAGACTGGCATAATAGTCCCCCTATATAAGGGCAAAGGGGAAAGAGGAGTGTGTGGTAACCACCGAGGAATATGTCTTCTAAGCGTAGTAGGGAAGGTATACAGTAGGGTAGTGATTGAGAGAGTGAGAGTGAGAACGGAGAAATGGATAGGCGACGAGCAGGGAGGTTTTAGGAAGGGAAGAGGATGTGTAGATCAGATTTTTACCCTGAATTGTGTTGTGGAGAAGTATCTGGAGAAGAAACAAAAGGTGTATGTTGCCTTTATGGACTTGGAGAAGGCCTATGACAGAGTGGATAGAGAAGGTTTGTGGAAAGTACTTAGAATATACGGAGTAGAGGGCAAGTTGCTGAAAGCAGTGAAGAGCATGTATGAGGGTGCAAAGGCGGCAGTACGTGTGGAGAGTGAGCAGAGCGAGTTCTTTGACCTGAATGTTGGTTTGAAACAGGGGTGTGTGATGTCCCCGTGGTTGTTTACTGTATATATGGATGGAGTTATGAAAGAAATACTATCAAGAGCAGTGGATGTTGGTGTATCGCTGAAAAGGGAGGGAATTGAGTGGAAGCTACCTATACTGCTGTTTGCGGATGATACAGTTCTGATGAGTGATAATGAATGGGAGTTGCAGGGTCTGGTAAATGAATTTGGAACAGTGTGCGAAAAACGGAATTTGAAGGTAAATACGGGGAAGAGCAAGGTTATGGTCTTCGAAAGGGGTGAAGTCACAGAGTGTGAGGTGAAGCTGAACGGTCAGGCTATGGAGATCGTCAACTCTTTTAAGTATCTGGGCAGTGTGTTGAGTAAAGATGGGACTATGGATGAAGAGGTGCGGGAGAGGGTACAACAGGGGAAGAGGGTTGTAGGAACGCTAAAAGCAGCAGTAACAAGAAATAGGGTGGTCAGTATGGAAGTGAAGAAGTTCTTGCATGACAGTGTGGTAATCCCGACACTGACTTACGGAAGCGAAGCATGGACGTTGGTTGAGAGACTCAGACCAAGAGTGAGAGCAGTGGAAATGAATTACTTAAGGAGTGCGTGCGGAGTTACATGGAGGGATAGACAGACTAATGAGGAAGTAAGAAGGAGGTGTGGTGTGGAGGTAGATGTGCTGGAAAGTGTGAAAAGGAACAACTTGAGATGGTTCGGCCATATGGAACGTATGGAAAGTGAGAGAATGACTAAGAGGGTGTACGAGAGCGAGGTGGAGGGACAGAGGGGGAGAGGTAGACCGAATATGAGGTGGAAGGATGGAGTGAGGAACTACATGAACGAAGGCGGTGCTGGTTGGGGGGAGGGGCGTCGACTGACTGGGGACAGAGGTGCATGGGGGCGGTTCGTTCGTGGCCACCCCTTCGGGGATCGCGGCGTCAGGCAATAGATAGATAGATAGATAGACTTAGCGATACTATATAATTTATGAAATTAAATATAAAATAGGACCTAAAATTGGTCCTTGAGGTACCCCAAGCTAAATATCTTTAAATACAATCTGAATAGTTGTTGTTGCAAAATACAGACGGTTTCTTATGTGTCAAATAATTGTTAAACCCTTTCGTGTACGGGAGTCTTCCAGTGATGCTTAAAACCCTTTGTGACCACCAAGGAAGTTTAGAAACCTTTAGTTTAATTTGTTCAACCCCTGCACTTGTCTGTGAGCAAGTTTATTGGTAGAAGAAGAACTTTGGGGATCTAATTATGAGATTAGGAGAATTATATATATAAATACTAAACGGCATCTTAGGAGCCTGACAAATTAAGGAAAACTCCTGCAATATATTTGTTTTCATCTAAATGTGTATAAACCTTGCTAGAAAATTGTAAGAGATCAGACTCCATTGATCTATACTTACGAAATCCTTACTGGCAGTCCGTCAACAAATGAATGTATTCTAAGAAATTCATTAGGCGTTTTGAAATAGATTTATCAAGAATGTTAATAAAATATTGTAATATCGATATTAGTCTATACATATTGGCATCTTCTCTACTACCTGCTTAATGCAAAGGAACAGCTTTGGCAACTTTTATTCAGTAATGGAAAATGTCACACCGAACAGTTTACTATATTTACAGTTAAGTTTACGATGTGACTAAGAGGCAAGAAGATCAATATGAGCTGTGTTTTAGTTTGTTTTCCGTTGATCTGAGAAGATCAGTGTGGTATTTGGTTAAGTGTGGTAGTTAAATCAGTGTATTGGGAAGATCAGTGTGGTGCTTGGTTCAGTGTGGTAGTTAAATCAGTGTATTGGGAATATCAGTGTGGTGCTTGGTTCAGTGTGGTAGTTAAATCAGTGTATTGGGAATATCAGTGTGGTGCTTGGTTAATTAAGTGTGGTAGTTAAATCAGTGTATTGGGAAGATCAGTGTGGTGCTTGGTTTAGTGTGGTAGTCAAATCAGTGTATTGGGAAGATCAGTATGGTGCTTGGTTCAGTGTGGTAGTTAAATCAGTGTATTGGGAATATCAGTGTGGTAGTTAAATCAGTGTCTTGGGAAGATCAGTGTGGTGCTTGGTTCAGTGTGGTAGTTAAATCATTGTATTGGGAAGATCAGTGTGGTGCTTGGTTCAGTGTGGTAGTTAAATCATTGTATTGGGAAGATCAGTGTGGTGCTTGGTTCAGTGTGGTAGTTAAATCAGTGTCTTGGGAAGATCAGTGTGGTGCTTGGTTTAGTGTCGTAGGTAGGATAGTGTGGGAGTTTGGTTGGTGTTATAGCTTAATCAGTGTGTTGGTTAGGTCACTGTAATAATTGTGACAGTGGATACTTAGGTCAGTGTAATAACAATCCATTAAGAGAGTGTACACGTGACAGATACAGTAGGTCAGTGTAATAATTACAGTAGGTCAGTGTAATAGCTACAGTAGGTCAGTGTAATAGCTACAGTAGGTCAGTGTAATAGCTACAGTAGGTTAGTGTAATAACTACAGTAGGTCAGCATAATAGCTACAGTAGGTTAGTGTAATGACTACAGTAGATCAGTATAATAGCTACAGTAGGTTAGTGTAATAGCTACAGTAGGTTGGTGTAATAACTACAGTAGGTCAGCGTAATAGCTACAGTAGTTTAGTGTAATGACTACAGTAGGTAAGTGTAATAACTACAGTAGGTTAGTGTAATAACTACAGTAGGTCAGTGTAATAGCTACAGTAGGTTAGTGTAATAACTACAGTAGGTCAGTGTAATAGCTACAGTAGGTCAGTGTAATAGCTACAGTAGGTTTGTGTAATAGCTACAGTAGGTTAGTGTAATAACTACAGTAGGTTAGTGTAATAACTACAGTAGGTCAGTGTAATAGCTACAGTAGGTCAGTGTAATAACTACAGTAGGTCAGTGTAATAGCTACAGTAGGTGTGTGTAATAGCTACAGTAGGTTAGTGTAATGACTACAGTAGGTTAGTGTAATAGCTACAGTAGGTTAGTGTAATGACTACAGTAGGTTAGTGTAATAGCTACAGCAAGTTAGGGTAATAACTACAGTAGGTCAGTGTAATAACTACAGTAGATCAGCGTAATAGCTACAGTAGGTCAGTATAATAGCTACAGTAGGTTAGTGTAATAACTACAGTAGGTCAGTGTAATAGCTACATTAGGTTAGTGTAATAGCTACAGTAGGTTAGTGTAATAGCTACAGTAGGTTCGTGTAATAGCTACAGTAGGTTAGTGTAATAACTACAGTAGGTTAGTGTAATAGCTACAGTAGGTTAGTGTAATAATTACAGTAGGTCAGGGTAATAGCTACAGTAGGTTAGTGTAATGACTACAATAGGTTAGTGTAATAGCTACAGTAAGTCAGTGTAATGAGTACAGTAGGTTAGTGTAATAGCTACAGTAGGTTAGTGTAATAGCTACAGTAGGTCAGTGTAATAGCTATAGTAGGCTAGTGTAGTGACTACAGTACATTAGTGTAATAGGTACAGTAGGTTAGTGTAATAGCTACAGTAGGTTAGTGTAATAGCTACAGTAGGTTAGTGTAATAGCTACAGTAGGTCAGTGTAATAGCTATAGTAGGCTAGTGTAGTGACTACAGTAGATTAGTGTAATAGGTACAGTAGGTTAGTGTAATAGCTACAGTAGGTTAGTGTAATAGCTACAGTAGGTTAGTGTAATAGCTACAGTAGGTTAGTGTAATAGCTACAGTAGGTCAGTGTAATAGCTACAATAGGTTAGTGTAATAGCTACAGTAGGTTAGTGTAATAGCTACAGTAGGTTAGTGTAATAGCTACAGTAGGTTAGTGTAATAGCTACAGTAGGTTAGTGTAATAGCTACAGTAGGTTAGTGTAATAGCTACAGTAGGTCAGTGTAATAGCTACAGTAGGTTAGTGTAATAGCTACAGTAGGTTAGTGTAATAGCTACAGTAGGTTAGTGTAATAGCTACAGTAGGTTAGTGTAATAGCTACAGTAGGTTAGTGTAATAGCTACAGTAGGTTAGTGTAATAGCTACAGTAGGTCAGTGTAATAGCTACAGTAGGTTAGTGTAATAGCTACAGTAGGTTAGTGTAATAGCAACAGTAGGTTATTGTAATTGCTACAGTAGGTCAGTGTAATAACTACAGTAGGTCAGTGAAATAGCTACAGTAGGTCAGTGTAATAGCTACAGTAGGTCAGTGTATTAACTACAGTAGGTCAGAGTAATAGCTACAGTAGGTTAGTGTAATAGCTACAGTAGGTTAGTGTAATAACTACAATAGGTTAGTGTAATAACTACAGTAGGTCAGTGTAATAGCTACAGTAGGTTAGTATAATTGCCACAGTAGGTCAGTGTAATAGCTACAGTAGGTCAGTGTAATAGCTACAGTAGGTCAGTGTAATAACTACAGTAGGTCAGTGTAATACCTACAGTAGGTTAGTGTAATGACTAGAGTAGGTTAGTGTAATAGCTACAGTAGGTCAGTGTAATAACTACAGTAGGTCAGTGTAATAGCTACAGTAGGTCAGTGTAATAACTACAGTAGGTCATTGTCATAGCTACAGTAGGTTAGTGTAATTGCTACAGTAGGTTAGTGTAATAGCTACAGTAGGTCAGTGTAATAGCTACAGTAGGTCAGTGTAATAGCTACAGTAGGTCAGTGTAATAGCTACAGTAGGTCAGTGTAATAACTACAGTAGGTTAGTGTAATAGCTACATTAGGTTAGTGTAATAGCTACAGTAGGTCAGTGTAATAACTACAGTAGGTCAGTGTAATAGCTACAGTAGGTCAGTGTAATAACTACAGTAGGTTAGTGTAATAGCTACAGTAGGTTAGTTTAATAGCTACAGTAGGTCAGTGTAATAACTACAGTAGGTTAGTGTAATAGCTACAGTAGGTTAGTTTAATAGCTACAGTAGGTTAGTGTGATGTATAGTGCCGGGTAGTAGCTGAGTCTAGTGACAACTATAGTTTATTCTATATAACTAGGCCAGAAATCTACAGTAGACACAAACATCTTATAAGTATTTGGGAACCCTTAACGAGGAAATAGACATATACAGCCCGTTAGCTCTAGTCCTTATAAAATTACAGGAGGTTAATGTCAAGATTTCCGGTTAAGTATAGTGAATAATAAATAAGTCAGGGTGATAGGTAGGTCATAGTAATAGCTAGGTCAGGGTGAGATGATGGTTAGGTCAGGGCGTTTTCTAGTTGAGTGTAATGCTAGGTAAGGGTGATATTAACCCCTTATGTACCGGCGACGTCTTTTTAATTATATTCAATCTATAGTTAGAAAAGTTTGTGCAGTTTAAGAAGGATCTGTGGTAGTAAAAAGGGTTAAGGGAGATATTTCGAAGCCTGTAAATTGCTGGAGGACCTTTTAAAATTAAATACAATCGTCTAATAGTAGCCAGAATAGAGCTAAAAGGACAGCAACGGTATTGAATGAGTTAAGGTGGTGAGCATAAGCCGTAAGAGGTAGGTCAGGGTGTGAGAGAGGTATCCTCACCAGGATTCGAACCCACTCACTCCAGGTATATTTGGGAGAGTTGGGCACCATAACCACTCGGCCATATGTAGGGGAGGGTGATGGCTAGGTGAGGGCTATGGCTAGGTGAGGGTGATGTTAGGGTGGTGAGGTGTAAGGTGACAGCAGGTAAAGTATAACAAGTAATTTCCTAAGTGCCATGGGGAGGGAAGTCAACATAAAAGCAGCATTTTGTGTTCTCGTCTTTACTATCCCCTCGCCCCTCTATATATTCACGGGTTTTACAGCATTAACATGTAGAATAATATTTGTTTGGCCAGCTATATTTATGTTAAGCTATGTTATCTTACCGGTATATTAACCAATTCAGTAACGGTGCCGTCCTTTTAACCCACTGCACCCCAGCTAGTGTAGATTAAATGTACACTGAGAGACCAACAGATTTGATTTTTTGTTTTTGTTTTTTTAATAACTTAAATAGGTGAGATATGAAGAATAACACAAAAAACACTCATCTCGGTTATTTGGGGGTCCTATGGGGGGGGGGGAAGCCTCAGCCATCAGCTGATGCCGGGCGGCCTTCAAGCTTCCCGCCCGGCAAGACACAGCTGAGCATGGCAGCATGGCAGATGTACGATGCGTCCAGTTTTCGAGTGACGGTTATTTACACCACCCGAGCATCATGTGTGCCTTCATAGTTCAGATATTAGCAATATGTATCATATAATGTAATTGTAAGTGAAGTTACAGTGTGATAAGTGCATAGATTCAAGTTTTATAAGTGCCGAGGGAGTGGCAAGCCTCACGCGCGTCCTGGTTACCATGACGACTGGCGGGCTGGCGGCCATCTTGTTCATGGACTCACGCATGTACACACTGCCAGCTGATTGACACCCGACTCCCCCTTCACTCACTCTCACTTTTATTATGCCTCTCTCACGTACTCTGTTTATTGATTTTATACTTTACCGTATATTTTATATTTAGAATATGAGTGTTACACATTGTTTTAGGCACTTTTGACATAGAAATTATAGGTTTGAGTCCCGAAGGGAAGAAGGAAAATCTAGTATTTAGTAGTGGCCCCTTCATCATTGACGATGGGCCTTAACATTGTTTATGGCAATCTTTGAACTCAAGCTTGTCTTTCAAACTTCCCGCCCGGGAGAGATCCAAATACGATTGCCACACATCGTGAGCGAAATGCTCTTAAAAAAACACTCACGGACTCGTCCTATATGATGTGGGTACCACTACTAGAAAAACTAGCAAAAAATAATAAAATAAAAAGATTAAACTTGATCTTAGCATTGCGCTTCTCATGCGTCTGCTGTTTCTGCATGCTTCGCCTCACTCATCGAAGCGCTCATTCGCCCTTGATCTGATATATCAAGACTTTCAAAACATAGCAGATGAATGGGAAGGGGATGGAAGGGAGGGCCAAAATCGTCAATGATTCCGGGGCCACTACTAAATATTAGGTTTTCCTTCTTCCCTTCGGGACTCAAACCTATAATTTATTAGTGGCCCCTTCATCATTGACGATGCGCCTGATATCTCAAGACTGGAGGGGGACATTCATCATGAACATCATAACCACTAATAAATTACTAAGGTTAAAAGAAAAATACGTACGAAAAAGTACATAGTTTAATAAAAATAATAAAAGGTTGTACAGGCAGCGTTCCTTAAAGGTTGCATGTTGTGTAACACTGTTACGTTTGACAGAACAGTTGGTGAGACACACATAAACATTTAGCTTATGAATACATAAATAAATAAATATCTCATCTCTTATAAAATACTGATAATATGGTGGCCTATACATATATGGCCTACAGGTACTGTATTACAAAAATATTTGTACTCTTGCTTTTAATCCTAATCCTTAAGATTAATGAGCATAATGGAAACTCTATTGCCATACATAAAGTAAACATAAATTTTGTCCTGACTAGACTTAATTTAGTCTAAGGAACGGGTTATCACATGACCTTCATTCTCGTCATATATTGTATCACATAAGAGGCAGGTTAGAGGCCCTAGCTAGGATACCTCCCCCCCCCCATTTTCTTTACAAAAAATAGCTTAAGACTAGACTCTCTGCCTTAATGCTATACATGTACGAGAAGATTTCATGAGATTCACGGACAGGTAACGTGTTAAGAAAGTTTTTTTTTTTTTTTTTTTTTTTTTTTAAGAGACAATGAACGGAGGAAGGAAAAACACAGATAAAACAAAAAGGTCCATGTGCCTAAAGGCATCCTCCATTCATAAAATGTTTGTAACAACTGGATTTAAACATTTGTAGATTGTAAGTTTGTGGAAAGCAATTCGAGGGAAGTGAATTCCAAAGAGTAGTAGCTCTGGGGATAAATGAATTCTGATAAGCAGAAGTTCTGCATTGTGGAGGAGAAAGTGTAAATTCATGGGCGCTCTCAGCTGCCCTAGTTCTACGGGGAAAGATGTGGAGAGGCGGCACAATTGAAGCAAGTTCCTCGGAACAATTGCTGTGAAAATATCTGTAGAATAATGCAAGGGATGCAACGTTTCTTCGTATGGCTAATGTAGGAAGGTCCTGTGTGATTGCAGGGTTATTGATTAATCTAATAGCTTTATTTTGAATTTTGTCCAACTGCCTCAATGCAACCACTCCACTTCCACCCCACAGAGGTGAACAGTAATCCATCTGAGAGCGCACATGACTTTTATATATTACGGCCAACTGCTCGTCAGTGAAGAATTCTCGAACTCTGTACAGGAGTCCCAGTTTTTTAGAGGCATTCTTAGCAATGCTTCTAACATAATGTGTCCAGCTCAAGTTAGTAGTTAATGTTACACCGAGAATGTCAATACTAGGGGAAGTGGGAATATTTACATCATTAAAAAATATATGGGAGTCAGTGAGATTCTGTCGGTTAGAAAATTGAATGTACTTGGTTTTCTGTGCATTAAAGGAAACTAGATTCTGTTGTCCCCATTCATTAATTCTAGAAAGGTCCTGGTTCAGAGAAATTGCAGTGTTTATTTTTGAATTTATAAGATCGGGTTGGGTGAAAGAATTGGTAAATGTGAAGGAACTGTGGAGTGTTGAGTCATCTGCGTAGGAATGTATTGGATTATGAGTGGTAGATATGAGATCATTGATATGAATGAGGAACAGAGTTGGGGCCAAAACTGATCCCTGGGGAACACCAGCATTTATTGGGTGAAATTGAGAATAAAGGCCATCTACCATTACACGTATTTTTCTGTTATGAAGATAAGAAGAAATTAGTGGAACTAATGACTAGTATGACTAGATGACCATAACTTGGTCTGTTGAATATCATCGAGTAGGATTGTGTAGGAATCTGAGTGATGCAGCCCACTTCCGGATATCGTGTGACCTAGCCAACACGCCCGGATTACTCTCTCTAATTACTTCGACTAATAACGCGGCTAGCTGGCGTTTTTGGAGACGTTTACCTGTCCGCGAAACCCAGAGGGATCCTGCCTGTGCTGGCCGAGATTCCCGCATAAATAAAATGGGTGATTGCACCGGGCAAAGTAAATGGTGTTTATCGCCCTGTTTCAGAGCAGGAACTTCAAACTCTGTAAAAACATGATTACTGTGTTCATTCTTTGCGATGAAATTAGGAGCAGGTGCAATATGGACACTCATGTTGCGCCTCGATAATCTTAAGCAAGATGGCTCCGAACTCATCGCCGCCAACTCAGACACCCTGTCACCCATGGCTAATGCCATTAGAAAAATGGCTTTCTTAAGTCTTAAATCGAAAGGAGGATTATGACAATATTTACGGGAGTGAAGCATTTCAAGGGCCAGATCAAGAGACCAGGTGGGTGTGAGTTGACGAGGAGGAGGGCGAAACCGGAAGCCGGACAGACCAGTTAAATCGAAAAAAGGTGTCCGAATTGTTGTGAGGTGATTCCTTAATGTGACAACTGACAACTTTTGTATTTCAAATAGGTAATATAAATAATTAAACACCAGAGCCACCGAGGAATTCTGTTGATCAGTTTCTAAAATCGAGATAGTAAACGACTTCCAATGAGATTGATACTGTCTTTGAGTTGATTTAGCATACTGATTAATCAACTTGTGAGTCACGGCTTCCCCAAACTGGCCTAGCCACTTGGCCTTCTGAATATCCATAAGGCAAAAGTCAGCAAGGTCTTGAGGTTTCCAATTGTGTCTAAGTGGAAGCACGAGATCGGGAGCGACACCGGGTTCCCACACCATGTCTTTAATTGATTGTACCAAACTTGAGCCGGCCACAACGGCGCGATCATCGTGACCATGCCTCGATAACCCCGTAGTTTGTGAACTACTTTGCACATTAAGGATGCGTCTGGAGGCGGAAACATAAATGGAGCTCCATTTGTTCCACTCTACCAGAAATGCGTCTGGACCCCCCGCCGGAGTCTGACTCCGGCGTGTGAGGTACTGAGGCAGCCTGTGGCTTGCCTCTGATGCAAACAAGTCCACTTGTGGATGGTAGGGATCTGCAATCATCTCTTGAAAGATGTTTTGCTTGAGAGCCCATTCTACTTGAGTGTTCTGTCTCCGAGACAGAGCGTCTGCCCACACGTTCGCCACGCCGGGTAGATATGTTGCATGAAGATAAATCTCTAGCCTCGGAGCTAGTCAAAAGATCTTTTCCGACAACCCTTGTAACACTCGAGATCTCGCTGACCCTTGCTTCTGAATGCATGTCACTGCAGTCAGATTGTCCATTCTGAAGGCTAGGGACTTTCCCGCCTGGCTCATGCCGTGCTCCTGTAAAAAGAATAGTGGGACTAACAACTCCTTGGCATTGATATGAAGGTGATTTGATTTGGACCATAGACCCTGACCCTGATGACCTAGGTTTGACTGGTAACCCCATCCCAGGGTACCTGACGCATCTGTATCTATCCAGACCGTCGGAGGAGGAGCTGTCCATGTCAAGGAGGAGTGTATTACTTCTGGCTTCGCCCAAGCTGCCAGGAGGTTGTGGATTAAAGTTGGAATTTTCCTCAATGTTTCTGCTGGCAACAGCGGAAAGCACCTGTTTCCTTCCAAAAAAAATGTTTTACCTTTAGACGACCTAACGGGACCGTCAGCTGTATAATTTTCCTGGTGGGGATCAAGAAGAACTTTGCTAAGTTCACCTTGAACCCCAAGGCAGCTACATGAGTTAACACTAGTTGTACATGTTGGAGGCAGATTATTTTGGATTGTGCTACTATTAACCAGTCGTCTAGGTACCATAACACCATGATCCCTTGTTTGAGTAATGGTAGCAAAGCCTGTCGGACTTATTTTGTGAATATTCTGGGTGCTAGACTTAATCCAAAGGGCATTCTTTGAAAGACAAACATTTGATCCCCGTTGCGCAAAGCTAGATACTTTTGAAAACGTTTGTTGATAGGGACATGCCAATAGGCTTCTGTTAGATCGATGGAACACATCCAACCCTGCGGCGGGAGTGTCAATCTGATCTGATTCACAGTCAGCATCCTGAACGACTGATTGTGAATATGGGTGTTGAGATAAGAGAGGTCGATCACTGGCCTCATCTGAACACTGTCCCTCTTTGGCACCAGGAACAACTGGGATGTGAATACGGGCTGTGACAGAGGACTGGGGATAATAATCTACTTTTGGGCCATCTCTTTGACGACGGATCCCACCTTCAATGAAACAAGATTGAATTCTGTGGGGATACATAAACGGGGTCGCCGGGACCACCGCCAGGAGAGGCCTTTGCGGACTACCGTCCTCACCCATGTTCGCCGGGGCCATGCCCAATAACATTTTCGGAAGTTGCCAGTCGCATGACTGGTGTTGTCCGGCAGTATTACTCTCGGTTCCGTCTCGCCTTGCCTTGGCACTGGGAGTAAGAGAGCCTTGTTGTGTCTCAGTTTTTTGAAGAGGAGGGTTGTGACTCTGATTTTGGAGTGGGGGGATGAGAGGCCTTGCTACCATCACTACCGGGTTTACCCCTAGACTGACCCCTAAACCAACGCTCTCTAGTCCTGGATTGACCTCGTCCACGAGACGTCCCGTTAATCGCAGGGGCTGTGTAAGTCTTTGTTGACTGAAATGACTGGGATTGACCACAAAAGGAACTCTTGGCATTAAATTTAGATTTAACTGAATGCTCATTCTTTGACTTAGAAATAGTGGCAGGTTGCCAGTCTAGAAAGAAATTGACAGTGCGCCAGGCATCGTCTGAGGCTAGAGTTTTGGTGAAAACATTTGATAATATCAGTCTCAACCGATCTCTGCAGGGAGTTTCCTAACCAAGTACACCCTCAGGTCTTGACGGACCCGTACCACCTCAAAGAGAGCAGTCCGGATGTCGCCGAGAGACTGAATGGAGTTTTTGGAGAAGAAGGCGCCTAGTCAGAGAAAGAGCCTTCTTGGTCCCGGAGTCCGTTACCGATTCAGATGTCCTGGCCAGAGAGGCCGCAAGTTGGCGGCTGAGTAAGTATTGGGACGCCAGTCTCCAGGCTTTCTGCCTCATTTTATAGTCTTTATCGATCTGGACCTGTGTGGGAGAACAAAATGGTTCAGGTAACTGGCATAAAGAAAGTTTAGAGGCACCCAAAAAATAAAAAATATGTTGGGGAATCCCTACCGCCTTGCCTACCGGCATTGAAAACCAATGATTGTCTTTTTGCGGAAGCTGATGACTGCTTTTATTTGTTATTGTGCTGGCAAACAGCTGGGCCTCTTGTCCCCATGCGACCCACGGCCCTGACTCTTCCCCCTGAATCTGAACTAGTGAAGACCCAGCAGAGTCCCTGAAGGGTATTGAATTTAATTCTGGAGTCAAACCCTGTAACAGCTTTAAATCATTAAACCCATCTGACTTAGTCCAGTCGGAAAATAGTTTTCCGGCGGAAGCGGGAGGCAAGGCAGGAGATGGCATGTACACAAAATAGTCAGGATTATAAAATGTAGGAATGGCCCTGACGACAACATCAAATACTTCTCCAGACTGGTTCTTGGCCTTCAATTTCTTAGCCTCACTCGCCTCAATAACCCAATGTTCCAGCACAGGGGACTCACCCGTAACTGTGGGTTGTGCGACCTCGGGGCGTAAAGGCTTAACAACAGACCAAGATGTATCCGGTCCATATAAAACTGGCATAGGGCCCTTTTTACTAGGAATGGATTTATCAAGAGGGGGAGGAAGCAAATCCGAGAACAATTTCAGATTGGACGGCAACAGCGCCGTAGCTCCCAAAGTGAAAGCTATAGGAGTGACAGAAGGGGGAGGTAAATTTACATCAACTTGAGGTTGAACAAGTACTTGCCCTATAGGTCGCACCACCGGGGCTACTGGTACTGGAACTGATACCTGTCGCTCACCTTTAACCTGTCTCATAAAGTCAAATAACTCCTGTAATTGGTCCCTCGCTACAAAAACCCCACTTTCTTGGTCTGACTGGGACGCAGACTTCGACATCTCTGAGTCATGCGTTCCCGAATGCCGAGATGAAGGACGTTGGCCACACGCCTGCTCCTCGGCGTGTACTCCTTGTTGGTGTAAAGTAGATCCCAGTGACCGGGTCAGGGGGGCCAGTAAAGCCTCCAACAGAGAATCGCCGACCCGGTCAGCGGAATCATGTGTTCCTGTTTGTGAGTCGTCAAGAACGTTGAACTCAGAAAGGTCTCTAAAGTTCAGATCCGGTATGTCATACTCTGAATGGTCTTGAACTGAGGCGGGCTGGTCAGAAGAGCTCTCATGCTCCCGCCAGCTATAACACATGCTGCTACCTCTCTCCGTTCCCAATACCGGCAAGACCTTAGGTTCTGGTTGTGGGTTGTGAGGAATGGTAAACCGGTGAGAATGGCCTGAGACATGACTGGATGTGTCTCTGGTTGCCTCCTTACTTGACAAAGACTTTTTAACCGGTTTGGGTGGAGGCTGCGCCGCCTTCTTCGACGGTGAGGAGGACTTCCTAGACCGACTCTTCCTGGACTTGTCATCGCCTGCAGATAGTGCGGCGTCAAAGTAAGAGCGAGACCTCTTCGTTGCTTGTTCTACAGAAGGCAACGTGGGTCTTGGTCTAGGTGAGCGGGACCTGTCACGCCGGCTAGACGACGGTGGTGCGTCCGGCGGATCTGAGGTCCTAGGTCGCTTGGTCTGGCGGGATGAAGTTTCACGAGAACTCCCATGTGGTGAAGTAACTTCTAAAATGTGGTCATCCAATTGTAATGATTTGTGGGCCACCGTCTTACAGTACGTTACATACACTGACTGGATATGAAGTAAAATAGTCTTGCACTGACTATCAGTATGGTTTAAATAAGCATTGCGGAGGGCTGAACACTTGGGGTATGATTGGGAAAGCCAACGACCACGAGAACGGTCTAGACAAGGAACACACCTAACACATAGAATGTGCCCAATTACCATTAAATTCTTACAACCCAAAGCAGAACAAAAAGAGAAAGAACTCTTATCCATGATTACTTTCCTCCTGCCAGGGAGATAGCAGACCCTCCTAGGTGTCCCACATGCGAACCTGTGGTGAGAAAATTCCAAGAATCAATGCTCATTAGGACACGCTAGGCTGGCAAAGCTATATTCAATATACAGTATATCTCCAACGTTAAAGAGAAAGAAGAGTTGAATAACACTAAACAATATAAGTTACCCTTACGTTAAGTACATTCCCCAGAAATGTAAGTGAGTAGTTAGTAGCCTACCATGTGCTACTTATATATATATAACTTCTTACCTAAGTGACTAACACTGACCTCGTTCCGTCATGTGATGCAAGAACTAAACCCGGCGACAACGCACCTATGGATTGTACTTCTTAACCCGGCGGACCAGCGCCATTAATTCAAGCAATACAGACAACTGAAAGCTACAAGATAGGAATGGGCGAGTTCGTTTCTCGGCTCAGCCGTTATTGTCCCGGCGGCAATGGCTCCCCACTTGTCAACCACCTGGATGAACGTTCGGACAGTACCAAGCAATGAACGTTTTTCTCTGTTAAGTTTATGCGGCGGAAAAAGTTATGGTAACGGAAGCGGGCTAGCCGGACACTCTCAGAACACAATTTTAGTAAAATGCCAGTCTAGCCGAAATCATACTAGACGCCGTAAACAAAATAAACAAAATCCATTTTAATCCCGTACCAAAGGAGGATATCTGAATTTTAACACAACTCTAGATGTTTCCGGGCGGAAAAACCACGCGAAACAACTAGAGGCACGTTGGTTTAAGTCTCACTTCTATAAAAATCCCGCCGGAAGGGCCAACCCTCCAAAATGGAATGAACAACGTGCACATACATGGCATGGTTATACATGAATAATAATATAGAATCAATAATACCACACTCTAGCCATATATACACAACCTACATGAGGCCAACTAGATGGGGGCAGATGGTGATGATATCAGTCAATGTAGCACAAACCTGCGATCCAGCGATGACCATAATAACACGTAGAAATCACAAAGAGTAGGTTGAAGAGCAGCATGGCTCCGTGCAGGACTCCTCAACTAAGTGAGACAGTCCCCGAGCACTAGCCCACGTGGCATACTGTTGCACACCCAAAATGGACCGAACAACAGGCTCCGGTTCACCCTATAAGAAGCCTCATGACTAACAGTGAACTAAAATGAGCTAGGATAATAAAACAAGCACGTGGGAGCCTAGCCTTAGCACAACGAGAACTCCACCTAACACACTCGCTTTAGCATATTGAACCCTGAAAAACAGTCTCCAGGGCCCACTAAAGGACACTCACAGCCTACGCCTAGTCTATAAGCTACCTATTCTCAGCACTTAGCATGTACATGTAAGCAAAAGACTCACTATAGCCGAGGGGAGGCCCGAAGCAAGTGGGCCCGGGAGTAATAAGGGCGAATGAGCGCTTCGATGAGTGAGGTGAAGCGTGCAGAAACAGCAGACGCATGAGAAACGCAATTCTAAGATCAAGTTTAATCTTTTGATTTTATTATTTTTTGCTATTTTTTTCTAGTAGTGGTACCCACTACCCACATCATATAGGACGAGTCCGTGAGTGTTTTTTTAAGAGCGTTTCGCTCACGATGTGTGGCAATCGTATTTGGATCTCTCCCGGGCGGGAAGTTTGAAAGACAAGCTTGAGTTCAAAGATTGGCCATAAACAATGTTAAGGCCCATCGTCAATGATGAAGGGGCCACTAATAAATATGGGTTTTGACGTATTCTTAGTGGGGAGACAGGGGAGGTGGTGGTGAAGGCAGGGGGAGTGGGGGAGGACCAGTGTATACATAAGCCTATCTTGCTAGTATGTGCAACATGACACACTATCTCGTCTCTTCTTACCCCTACCATGACCTGGCGGAATTTTGAGGAATGCCGTGGGGTCTGGGTCATCCTCCTCCTCCTCTTCCCCACTTGGTGGGGAGTCAACTATGTTAGGGGTAGCGTTAGGGGAGCAATAAACATAGCGAGGTGACAAGGTACCTCCAACACTCACGATGTAAACGAGGCAATTGGGCCGGGCGGGAGGTGGGAGGTAGCCCAGTCCTTCCACTCCCGCTCTCTCTCTCTCCCCACTCCCCACCGCGGTGGGACTTGGGTATTGCCAATTGATAAGTATTGCCACTGTTGGGCAACATCATAAGGTATATTCCATATGAATTTGAACCCTCTAGCTACCATAGGACAAGAATAAATAAGCACAAAAGTGGCGGTGAGATAAGTGGGTAAACTGGCTTTCCCCATCCGCCCTTACTCACCCGCACGGATGGGCTATGGGGTTGCCGCGTACCGCCACCGTTCAGCAACATCATACGGTAGTTTCCCATACCATCCTCAAACCTCTAGCTACCATAGGACAAGAGTAAATCATTTTGAAGTATCGGATGCAATGTATGCGGCGCTGGGGTTTAGCGTTACATACATTGCCGACGCATACGCTGCCGCGCTGGGGTTCAGTGGGTTAACTTTATTCTGGCTATTATTAGACGATTGTATTCAGTTTAAAAAGGGCCCCCAGCAATCAACAGGCTTCGAACTATCCCACTTAATTCTTTTTACTACCCCAGATCAGATTTTTTGTGTCAGGTCAGGTATTCCTGCTATCAGTAACATGTAATCTGATACTACCTGTTTCATGGTCGGATTGTCGGCGACTAAACCGGCTCCCCCTCCGGGTCCTCACTTGGAGGGTGGGTGGCTAGACACCTTGCAGGACTAAAAGCAATACCTGTCAAAGGGCGGATGAACTACTGTATATATTAGTCAACGGCCATTTAGCAAACTTATGGTATTTTACCATGATGGATGTTTAGGATGTTGCCATAGCCTGCACCAAGGTCTTCCATTGTCCGTTTACATCCATCCCTGCTGTTTGGTGCTATACAACAACTTTCCTTCCTTTTCCTGCAATCTCCTGTTTTTTTCCCCACGGTGGTTAGCAGGCCAATGAGGAAGACTTTTGAGTCTGGTGGATTTTCAGGAGATTTGGCATTCTTTTTCTGTTTCTAGTCTTTTCTAAACAAATAAAATCCACCGCTACTGCTCCCCCCTGGATATGGTGTCTTTGGGGCTTGTTTTATACCTTACCCAGATGTGATGGCTCCGTCTGGGTCGACCTGTTTATATCCATCTTTATGTATTTGTATATGGATTGCTTTCAACTTTTTCTGTTTCTACTTTTGTCCGGTGATATAGAAGTTAATCCCGGTCCTCACAGACAACTTGCTACAAGTTGTCGTGTATTTTATTCCAATATTCGTGGTCTCTATAAGAACATCAAGGATCTTACATTGGCATCTGTTGATTATGATATTGTCTTTTGTTCTGAAACCCTTGTCTCTGGTTATAGAGATTATTCTGAACTTCTTATACCTAACTTCGGTAAACCAGTTCTTATTCGGCGTGATTCTATTCCTCGTGCTCGTGGAATGAGCTTGTATATTAGATCTGGGTATAATGCTCAGCACTTAACTAAGCATATTTGTAAATGCCATGAGATGCAGTTAGTTAAAGTTTCCAGCAAGTATCATAATCATTACATTTTTAGCCTGTACAGAAATCCTGATGTTAACAATGACATATATGACTGCCTTTTAACAGCCATGGCTTCAATACAGTCTGTAGATGTCAAATCATCTTTTATTTTTGTTGGTGATGTCAATGCGCATCATCAAGAGTGGTTGAACTCCAACTAATAGAAATGGTCATGCTGCATTGGATTTTGCAAACTTATCTGGTTGTGAACAGCTAATCCAAGGACCTATTCATATGTCTGGAAATTGTCTTGATCTAGTACTAACAGACATTCCTGGCGTTGTAGACACCTTCGTTCTTGTACCTGTTGGCACTTCCGACCACAATGCCATCATGTGTAAAATTAATCTTGATTTTTCTGTTCCTGATATTACTCTCTCACGTAAAGTCTACCTTAAATCCCGGGTTAACTGGTACAACGTTTGTAATGATGTTTGTAATTTTGAGTGGAATCACATACTAAGATCTCATGACCCGGTTTCAGCTCTCAACAATTCCCTTCTTGGTATCCTTAGCAAAAGAGTTCCATCAAAGACAATTAAGTCTCGTATCAGGGATAAAGCATGGTTTAATGATGACTGAAAGCGTGCATTTGATGACAAACAGGCTGCATATCGTCTATGGAGGCGTAATCAAACCCCCTTGCATTGGGAAAATTATGTTTTTAAAAGGGCAGCTGCGCAGAGAGTTTATGATGGTGCTGAGAGGGATTATAACTCCCATCTTCAGGATGTTCTGGCAGGAGCTACACAGCCTCATAAATGGTGGTCCGCTTTGAAATCCTCTTTATTTGGAATAGATTCCTCCATGCCTCCTCTTTGTGATTCTGATGGCTCCATCTCTTTTTATCCATTATCGAAGGCCAATATTCTATCTAATAATTTTATTAATAAGCAGAGTAATCAGGAATTGTCTTTGCCATTGACATGTTTCCCTAGACCCAACATCAATTCAATGGCATTCAAATCAGCTGAACTGAAAAGGTACTTGCTAGATCTTGATACCTATGGTGGCACAGACCCGGATGGGTTTTTCCCTCTCTTTTAATAAGGTTGCAGTGGTCTTGGCACCTAAATTGGCAGTGGTGTTTAGGTTGCTTTTGAAATCAGGTAGTTTTCCTCTTTGCTGGCGTAAGGCTATTATCACTCCTATTCCAAAGGGAAATACTGCCTCATCATCTCCTAATGACTATCGCCCTATCTCCATTACACCTATCCTATCCAAGCTCTATGAGAGGCTTTTGTCCAGACGCCTTTCCTCTTATTGTAATAGTCATAATTTGATACCAAACTCACAGTTTGGTTTTCGTAAGGGACTGGGTACATGTGATGCACTTCTGACACTCACCCATGACTTGCAATCTTCATTGGACCAGGGACATGAGTCTCGCGTCGTGGCTATTGACTTTAGTTCTGCTTTTGATTTAGTCAACCATAAAGCACTTCTGTTTAAGTTACAGCTCATTGGTATTGGTGGCAATTTTTTAAGGATCTTTGAAGATTTTTGACGAAAAGATCTCAGTCTGTGGTCATTGATGGGTGTCATTCCCCTTCTGTTACTGTTGTTTCTGGTGTTCCACAAGGCAGTGTCCTTGGGCCTTTGCTTTTTATTATTTTTACTGCTGACCTGTGTTCCGAGCTTGAAAATAAGCTAATCTCCTATGCTGATGATACAACTTTATATGCGTCAATTGCATCACCAATAGATCGACACGTAATTGCTACTGCTCTGAATAGGGATTTAGCCAAAATTACATCATGGTGTGAACTTTGGGGCATGAAACTTAATGCTAGTAAAACACACTCCATTATCATCAGCAGATCTCGTACCTTGGATCCTCCCCATCCTTATCTACAAGTTTCTGGCGAGCAAATTGAGAATGTGGATACTCTGCATTTGTTAGGAGTTACTCTTGATCCCAAACTTACTTTTGAAAAGCATATTCGTTCTTACTCCTCTTCCATTTCCCAAAAAATTGGTCTGCTTCGCAAGGTTTATAAAACATTTGCTTGTGACGCCACAGTTATCAAGTCTTTTTATGCTTTTATTTTGCCACATTTCGAGTACTGCTCACCTGTCTGGTTGTCAGCAGCTGACTGCCATCTCAAGTTGCTTGACAGGTCGCTAAATTCCATCAGTTTTATTCTACCTAATTTGTCTCTTGATCTGTGTCATCGACGTAAAGTTGGTGCCCTTAGTCTTTTATTTAAAGTTTTTAACAACCCTCAGCATCCCTTACATGGGGTTCTGCCTGGGCCCTATGTCCGGGCTCGTGCAACTAGATTCACAAGCAATCTTAATTATCTTGCCATGAGCCGTGTTAATTTTTCTACTACACAGTTTTCACGGTGTTTTATGCCGGCCATGGTTGACTTGTGGAATAAGTTGCCAAATGAGCTAGTCAATTCAGCTAATATCTCCATTTTTAAGTCTAGAATTAATGCTTTTTTGCAGCATTAATTCTAATTTTTAAACTTATTTTATTCTATTTTATTGTATTATATTTAAGCTTGATATCCTCCACTGCATAATATGTTATCTGTGTTTAATATGTGTATGTGTACGGTACAGTATACAGTGTATGTTTTTATTTTTTCCTAAGTTGCCATAGTTTCTCTCCAGTGCCTCCGGGTGTTTTGTGGGGATTGATCTTGATGGTGTTTCTGCACCCTGGTTGGAGACTTCGGCATCTCATATAATAATAATAATAATAATCCTTCTTAAACTGGATAAAATTGTCTAAATATAACTAGACGTCGCCGGTACAGTACTATTATAGTTAAGGGGAGATATTGTCCCCCCTCCCTGGATCTCTATCAAGCTGTCCTCAAGATCCCCCTTCGAGATAATTGTTTGCATTTTTCGGTAGAAAAAATGCCCCGTTTGCAGGCTCGCTTTCGCTCGCCAGGAAAAAATGGTCCCCTAAATAGTACGTTCTTTCTCAAAATTAACAAAGGAATGGTGGGACCGGTCTTAAAATAACAAACTAGTTGGACGAAAGTCTTAAAATCTCAAAAGCAAATGGGGCTAAACATGAGGGAGAACGGGATCCAGATTCCAGAAAAAAAAAACATATTGTTTCAATACTTTCCTGGTCCTTCTTCCACAAACCTCGCACAACATCCTGCCCAAAAGTAATCCTCTGTGGATTCCCAGAGAACTAGATATTATTTAATTAATCTAAATCTGTTGAAAATGGGAGGCATAGTAAATGGACAGAGATGTATACAATACGAAGTTTGCTTAAATGTCTAAATATCTCAATTTTATTTTTCGTTAAATCTTAAATGCGTGTCAGATAGAATACAAAAATAAAGGCTGCAACAAAGCTTTTTCGGAAATTAGTAGGGCCCGGCAACACGCATTTGTATATCTCGTCATGTCAGTGTATTTTGTTTCTCTGTGAGTGAGGGAGACAGAAGGCAGAACTGCCTGTGATGAATTCCTCACCCAGAATTGAAAAAGTGACAGGACAAAAATCAAGGGACGTTCGAGCTAAAATGCCTGGATACACGGAGTTTGAAGCAATTTAAGTCATAGGAAGAGGGAAAGACTGATTATGGGAAAGGGTTCCAAAGCTCAGCTGTTGAATAGAGGAAAGATTGAAAATAACGTTTAACTCTTGAGTTGGAGAGTTGTACAGAGTAGGGGTGGGATTGTGTTGTAAGACAGGTGCTACTTGTTCTACGAAGGGGGGGTGGTATACACTGAGAGAGCTCTGAGGAACACTGATTATTGTAATAGCGATAGAATAGGGAGAGAGATGCAACATTGCGGCGAAGAGAGAGAGATTGCAGAAAATTGGCGAGTAGATGGGAGTTAATGAGACAGAAGGCTTTCTTTTCTACTTTGTATAGAAGTACTGTGTGAGAGGATCCCCCCCATATGTGTGAACAATACTCAATACATGTACATACTGTGCCCCTGTACAGAGCAAGAAGCTGCGCAGGGGTAAAGAACCCCCGGAGGCGGTTGAGCACACCCAGCTTCTGGGAAGCTGTTTTAGCAAGAGTGGTAATATGATCTTTCCAAGAGATATCAAAAGAGAAGGAGACACCAAGAATATTAAGAGAAGATGAAGGGTTAATTTGTATATCCCTGTCAGTACTATGGCGCTTTTTACATTACATTCTGGGTGACATTAAGCGATTTTATACAAGCTAGTAAGGCCCGCTAGGAAGCAAAATGGGAATATTTACATCAATTAACCTTCTGACTCCGACACTCACTTCCAAATCTGAATAATATAGACCAACTGTACCCAGAAGATATTGAAGAAAAGCATCATCAGACACTGAAAGGCTTAAGAACAAACATTCACATATCAATTCGTCTACCAGAACATCACCCTAAAGTCAATTCAACCAAACATAACCTACCCACACCTAGACAAACTTCGCATGGCAAACTGTAACCTTAACTTGCGAGGAAATTCGCAATGTCGTGAATATGTATATAGAGAAATTATACCCAGAAGGCGTAAAAGGTTGATATTGTAAGACACAACAGTTTCGAGTCTCTCTGGATTTCTATGTAAGTGTGAAGAGGTTTTTCAGAGAAAACAAATCGTGACTGTAGGGCCTTACCAAACAGGTTATTCATCTTGTATAATTTCGCTTATCTTAACCCCTTCTGTGCCGGCGATATAATGTTATTTTTGTTATAGCTTTATTTAGACGATTTTGCAGTTTATGAAGGATCTGTGGTAGTAAAAAGAATTAAGGGAGATAGTTCGAAGCCTATTAACCCTCTCGCATCTATAGGATGCGATCGAGTCATAACGCCACCCCTCCAAGAGTGCTCGTATGACGCAATCGCGTCATAATGCCACCTGTAAGTTAGAAATATTCGCCAAAAATAAGTTTATGACTCGATTTTGACTCAATTTGGATGGTAAGTTAGGCATCAGTAAGTTACAAAAGGAAGTATCTAGCAACCCCATAGCGTCCCTCTCTGAGGAGCGCGGGCCTCTGTAAAGTCAGTAGTTTCCTGGCCCCCATACTGTGAGGCAGGGTCCCGGCCCTTTAAATTCTGGGCTCCCTCCCTCTGGCCCACCATGCCTAGCTATAGGCAGGCAATTATGGATTATTTCATCTACCCAGTGAAAGTGTTTAGTGAATAATTTGAACTATATATGTATATAAGATGTTACTTGTGACTTTTGGTGACTGATTTATTTCATTTTGTTTATGTTTATTTTATTTATTTTATATATATATACCGTATATATTTGTTTTGTTTTTTTTCTTTATTTTTGTTTTCACCATTAGAAAGAGCATAATTTTGCGATGACGGTGATATAAACAGTTATATACGTATCCGAGCAAATAAACCAATGCCGAGGTGGGGAACAGCTCGGAACCCGGCTAGCATTGGCGGAAAAGAGACGGGTGAAGCGTAAATATTCACATTTTGGCTCTGCATTTCAAATATTCATAGCGCAAAAAGTATTTGTCCTAGGAACTTCTAGTTTGTTTTATACTCATCAGCATTATTTGCCGTATTCATACAGCTTAAATTTAAAACCATACACTTCGTAGCAACGAAATAAATCGAAAATGTTATAAACCATATCTATTTTTTTTTTTCGGTCACTGCATGGAAACAATTGCGCATAGCTCGCGAACCAATTACGCTATAGTATTTTTGTTTTCACCATTGGAAAGAGCACAATTTTTCGATTCTGGTGATATATACAGTTATACACGTATCCGAGCAAATAACGTAACCACGAGGTGGGGAACAGCTCGGAACCCGGCTAGCATCGCCGGAATAGAGATGGGTGAAGCATAAATATTCGCATTTTGGCTCTTCATTTCAAATATTCATAGCGCAAAAAGTATTTGTCCTAGGAACTTCTAGTTGGTTTTATACTCATCAGCATTATTTGCCGTATTCATACAGCCTAAATTTAAAACCATACACTTCGTAGCAACGAAATAAATCGAAAATGTTATAAACCATATCAATCAAAATATATATATATTTTGTTTCGGTCACTGCTTGAGAACTATTGAAGATAAACAATTTCTGTTTTCAGATTTGGAAAGAGGAGAAAACATACTATTATTTGAGCCAAAAAAAATATATGGTCATCACTCACAATTTAGAGCTAGGACGGTGTGAAGACAATTGCATGGGAAATAATTGTATTCCGGACTCATTTACACTTTCATATTTCGATTTATTTACATTTTGTTTTGTTTTATCATGTACTATAAATATTCCTCTTTCCATTGACATATGATACATCACAATAAACAGCATTCTGGTGGATGAAAACACAGAAAAACACAAGGCTTCGAAAACTCGCCCAGCCTGATATTTCATGGCAAATTAGAGAATGTCTGACCGTAAGTTAGATAAATAAGTTGTTGGATGCGGGAGGGTTAATAGCTGGAGGCCCTTTTTAAACTGAACAAGATCGTCTAATAGTAGCCAGAATAAAATTAAATGGACGTCGCCGGTAGAGAAGGGGTTAAACTTATCCTATCATATCATTAACTTATGCTGAACCTAACATAAATTAACCTAACTGATATCAAAATATGAGTAAAACAAATTGAGTACGAGATAACATATTTGAGGGCGAAATTAAATGTGGGAAAAACGGGATGTTGACCAACTAGAAGGCGAAACATAGTGATATGCTTCACGAGACAATGGGGACTGTCTATCTACATATTGCCGGACACCTTACTCCCCTTACGAGGGTGGCCATACACAGAATGCCCCCAAGTGGACCTCTTTCCTGTGGGAGGGACAACCCGAGCCAGTTTAGTGAAGGACTTACAGGATTGACCACTCAATTTAGGATCCGTCTGACTCCGAGGCCTTCTGTGTATCTTGTTAGCACTATTTTTCTACAGTGGTGTTCGGCTAATCCATCCACTAACCTGCCTTACCCTTAGGTAAGCAGTACGGATTTGTATCAGGTTTACTCCCCCAGACAGGTTGCCAACCAAGGCTGACGAGTCCCATCCACCCGGATTTGTATAAGGTTGTCTCCCCTAGATGAGTTGCCGACCAAGGCTAACGAGTCCCATCCACCCAAATGGATACTGACTGATATTAATAATACCGGTATGTCATCTTATGTTTGGGGAACCAGGTCAAGTATGTATGTTCACTGTGCTCATGAATGGAGAACAGATTTGGAGAGATCATATGCTAACGGGATATTATTATTTGGAGAGATCATATGCTAACGGGATATTATTATTTGGAGAGATCATATGCTAACGGGATATTATTATTTGGAGAGATCATATGCTAACGGGATATTATTATTTTTATTTTATTTATTTATTATTTTATATTTATATATTATTTATTGGCGAATATGACATTGTATCAGTAAGGTACCCTGAAGTTCCAATGATCCTTGCAATTTACCAATAGTTAGTTTATTTGTACATAGAAGGACCGAGGAAGGAAAAACAAACAAATACAAATACTATCAATATACCTATTAGCGATCTCTAGCCATGACAAATTCGTAACAATTACTGTTATACCAGCATCTCATCAAATAGTGGCCCAAATTACTGGTACTCAATCCCCCATACAAGTACCATGCTCTTCGGACACAAGGGAAAAGAAAGCACTACCCCGAGCCGTGACGTCACCAGCCCGGGAAACACAAGCCACACCCCTAAAGGCCGCGTCATACAGACTACGAACGTCGGGCGACAAAGCCCCGAATTGGATGACTTGCATATCTGAACCGAATCAGCCAAAATTGTCCCGAAGTTTTAAGAAGAACATCCCCAGACAATGCCCCGAACGAGTCCAGAATATAACCCGATAGTCACGAGCGATTTACGACAAAGACCCGAACATGACTCGATTATAAACCGATGAATGTCAGAGCATGACCCGACTATAACTCGAATATACCCAGAATCAGCCGACCAGTTTCAACTGAGGTACGATGATCAGCCGACCTTCAACCGATATGAAAGAACCTATGACGAACACCAACCGGATCGGACGACCATGACACAATTTTAACACGATGCTAACGAATGTGGGAAGACAACCTGTACCTGCCCTATAGTGTGAACCTCTATAAAGACAACCTGTACCTGCCCTATAGTGTGAACCTCTATAAAGACAACCTGTACCTGCCCTATAGTGTGAACCTCTATAAAGACAACCTGTACCTGCCCTATAGTGTGAACCTCTATAAAGACAACCTGTACCTGCCCTATAGTGTGAACCTCTATAAAGACAACCTGTACCTGCCCTATAGTGTGAACCTCTATAAAGACAACCTGTACCTGCCCTATAGTGTGAACCTCTATAAAGACAACCTGTACCTGCCCTATAGTGTTGAACCTCTATAAAGACAAACCTGTACCTGCCCTATATGTGAACCTCTATAAAGACAACCTGTACTGCCCTATAGTGTGAACCTCTATAAAGACAACCTGTACCTGCCCTATAGTGTGAACCTCTATAAAGACAACCTGTACCTGCCCTATAGTGTGAACCTCTATAAAGAATGTATTGGCGTTGTAGAAGGGGGATGTTAAGGGGGCCCACCTCGCTTTTTTTCTCTTTCTCTCCCTCTCTCTTTGGCTTGTATCCATTCGGCTCCATTCAGCCAACTGTCTTAAGACGTTTATCCCCATCCAGGTGTCGATATCTTCCTGGCGAGCGATAGCGAGCCAGCATTGTATGGAGAAATCCGGCTTCGCCGAAGAAATTTTTCTATCGAAAAATTTACAAATTTAGCTTGCTGTCAAAACAAAAATATATATATGCTGGCTCGCTACTGCTCGCCAGGAGAATATTGACAGCTGGATGGGGGTAAACGTCTTAAAACAGTAGGCTGAATGGGGCCGAATGAATACAAGCCAAAGGGAGAGGGAGAGAAATAGAAGAAAAGCGAGGTGGGCTCCCTTAATAATGGCTGCTACTGATGATGATGGTGATGATGATGTTGATGGTTGTGGTGGTGGTGGTAATGAAGATGTTGATGGTGTGGTGGTGGTGGTAATGATGATGGTGATAAATATGGTGGTGGTGGTGACGATGATAGTGATGATGATGGTGATAACTATGGTGGTGGTGGTGGTGATGATGATGATGGTGATGATAGTGAATGATGGTGATGCTGGTTGTTGTGGTGGTGGTGGTAATGATGATGGTGATAACTATGGTGATGGTGGTGGTGATGATTATGATAGTGATGATGGTGATGAATATGTTGGTGGTGGTGATGATTATGGTGATGATAATGATTGTCTTATTCGTCACTTTATCTGGGGATTTTCGTGTTTTGTTCGAGTAATTTGTCTATCGTTTGGCTGGTAATCGGTTTATTGTCTGCCTTTATTCGTGTTTTTCGGGTTATTATCGACTTATGTTCGGGTTATGTTCGGCCCATGTTCTGGTAGTTCGTTTTAACTTCGTCAATGGAAGTTAGAGCAGAACATGGGCCGAATTAGAAGAACGTAACACGAATGAAAGCCGACCATTTTGTAATGTTTTTTAGAGCCGAATGTCGGCAAAAAGTTAACGCATGCACTAACTTTTGGCCGAACCCTCGGATATTTGCCTACATCCATGAACATCCCCAGAACGTCCCCAGACTAATCAAGATCATTGGCCGAATTGATCCGAATCAACCCGAACCGGCTGAAATTTGTATGACGCGGCCTTAAGGTTCCAAAGGAATCGGGCCAGCACCCTACCTGCCCTTTTTCCTTTCATATCGCCGCTTCCTGTGACGTCCATGGCGAAAGGGCATAAATTCAGTATACCTGAGAAGCAGGTGAATTATTTCTCTACCCTCATCGAGTCGCCAGAAAGAGGAGCAAGAAAATAAGTTTCCTATTTGGCATCTCAGAGGAAGATAGCTCACCTGAAAACGGCCTAGCTCCCCTTTCTGAGGAACTCAAAAGGATTAGCGTGAGAACCTCAGCACCACCTGGATATTCCGGTACCAGAGAGCCTGGGCACTCCAGTTGATATGGATATTCCGGTCTAAACCAGTTTGGACATTCCAATACCCAGTTTGGACACGCCAACAGACCACAGTACCACAGTTTGGATATTCCAACTACTAGTCTGGACACTCCGACGCACCGCAGTTTGGACATTCCAGCAGCAGGTTTGGATATCCTGGAGATACTGGTACAACACTAGAGTATCTCAGCACCTTCTCTCAACACAGGGTACTTGAGCAATTCAGACTCAGTAAAACTAATAGAGATAAAGAGAGACAGATCCCACAAATTCAACAAGGACGCAGCATAGGTCATTCTCGCCCAAACAGCACCAGTCGCAGAAGCGCCGGAGGACTGAGCTTAGAAGGCCCTGTCAAGACAGAGGTCCGTGGAGGAACCATCACCCCTACCACAGACACCTGGAAATACCCTCCTGAATAGGCGCAAGGATTAGCTACCTTCCGTCTCTATCTTTCGGAGACCCTACCTAGGCCTTCCAATAAGCAACAGAAAACAATACACATTGTCTAACATGTAAATAAGTGATATTATAACATTATTACTCCTAGATAGTTCCGTCTGTCAGTATAATTCTACATTTATAATTCGTCACTTTCATAAATAAAACTTTATGTACCAAAGCTTTTGTATTCTGTGTATACTTAGTCTCCTAGTCGATTACAGACGTTTTTGCACACACAGTATAGTAGGAGGAGATTGCATGGTAGGATGAAGTTGCAGAAACCAGCCAAACATGGCGGTACTCCCTGGGAGTGCTACAGGTGGGTGATAAGGATAGCTGGAACTCCTGTTACACCACCTGGTCTCCTTTACTGACCTATTTCATTCCTCACAAACATAGAGGTCAACTCCAGTTTGCCCCCCAAAATACCTTCCCTTCCTATCAATACATTATACTACAAACACATTAGCCTACATACTACACCATTTTCTCAAAATTAAGAACAAAGATGGCACAACCACGACTAGCTTCAGAGTCGAACACCACCTCACCCCAAACAAACTTGATCGTCTTTTTCTCACAAAGACTCAGGTGTTTGAAACAACTTCCAACAACCCCTTCTCTGTTTCCTCCTACTTTCTCTATCCTAGTTTCAAAACCAAAGGTGGATGTTGTGTACATGTGCACAACAAACTCACTTGCTCTCGTGTTCCCAATTTTGACTCCTCAGAAATTCTCAACTCTCTAGGTCAAACGTTCCTGTCACTCTCAAACTAAATATTTCTGTGATTTCTGTCTATCCCCTAACTCTACTGAATTTCCTAAATTCTTTTATATTTTATACTCTAAAGTGGCACACATCCTATTAACCTACCCTTTCTCTGAAATCTCCCTCTTCGGAGATTTCAATGTTTACCACCACCAATGGCTCTCCTCTCATTTCACTGACTAACCTGGTGAACAAGCTTGCACCTTTTCTATCATTAATGATCTAGAGCAGTTATTCCAGCACCCTACTCGTATCCCTGACTTCCTTGGAGATTGGCCCAACATACTTGACTTATTTCTAAACTCTAATTCTTCTGCTTATGCTGTAAACTTTCTCGTTCCGTTGGGCTCCTCCAATCATAACCTTATCTCTGTTACCTGTCCTATATCTCCAGTACGGACATCCGATCCTCCCAGCCGGCGGTGATTGCGGCACTTTGCCGCTGCCGACTGGGTGGCTCTTCAGCAATACTTCTGGAATTTCCCATGGAATGATTTTTGCTTTTGTGGCCAGGAACCCTTTGAGTATTCTGAACGCATTGCCAAGGTATTCGTCTCGGGCAAGGAGGCATACATTCCATTTTCTTTCTCTCAGAATAATGCAAACAAAATCTTGGTTTACTCATACTTATTCTATTACTATTCTCAATAAGGAGTAAGGATTAACGGTACCATAAGGAGTAAGGATTAACGGTACCGTTGCCTTCAAACTCACGAATGTCGTATTTCTATGTTTCTGCACAGAATCAAGCCAAATTTGTTCTTCAATTTGCTAAAAACTCTTTCATCAACAATAAATGTTCTGAACTTTCCAACTCTAGCTCTTTCCATTAAGCCAAAAACCTCTCCAACAACTTTACTTTCTCGTCTTTCCCTCCCCTTTTCCACTTATCACCATCACTTCTTCTTCTGACAAAGCTGAACTCTCTCTAATATCCCAATCTCTTCTAAGAAAATACTTTCTGCCCGCTCTGGGCTTAATACTAAGAGGGAGTATAGACCAGATGGTGTCCCTCCTGTTGTATTAAAAACTGTGTTTCCGTGCTGACTCCTTGCCTATGCAAACTCTTTTGTATCTGTCTTCCCTTCTTACTGGAAGTTTTCTCTCATGCAATCTGTCCCAAAGAAGGGAGACTGCTCTCAACCCTCCAACTATCGTTCAATTGCTCTTATTTCTTGCATCTCTAAAGTTTTTAATATATTTTTAATTCAAAATGTATTAAACATTTGTCTTCCCATAATCTACTTCAGATTACCAGAATGGCTTCCTTAACCCGGGAACTGTGGGGAGACTCTTAAGAGTTCCCCCGGCGGACTGTGGGGAGACTCTTAAGAGTGAGTGAAAAAAAAAATCAACTTTTTTGACATCGAAAAAAAAAAAAAAAAAAAAAAAAAAAAATTGGCCCCTGGGCCATGCAAAATCTCAGTCCTCTACCTCCCCTCCTTCCCCACTTTCCTCCTCTCCTTCAGTTATCACCTATTTTCCCTGTTATTCCCTTATTCTGAGGTATATTTTCGTGCTAACATTAGCGAGTTGCAAGCAGGGTGTTGTCATCACTGATGGCAAGCGAGTGCAAGAGAGAGAGAGAGTATCAATCGACTGTGTCTCAGTGGCCTTGGGGGAAATTGGCGGGAAAGCAGCTTGCCTCACCCATACATTATACAACTCGCGGGCTATATCTCCGATTTTGATCATCCAAACGCTGTTTTCACTCGTTTTATTGTTGTTTCAGGTTAATACCTTTATAATCAACCCATAATAGGCGCATATGGATAAGTATTAATGCTATTAATGGTACAATGAATATTTTAGTGACGGAAACACCTCAAATACATGCGCACAGGGAGAGGTGTCTAATTACCCCCATGCGCACTTCAGAGGTTAAGGGCCGCTATACTGGCGATCTCCTTACTTATCTTACTAACTCTTGGTCATCCTCCTTTCGGGACTTCGGTGAGACCTTTTCTATTGCGGTAAACATATCGAAACCCTTCGACAGAGTCAAATTTCTATATTACCCTCCTTCGGTTTCTATCCCTCTATATGTGCCTTTATCTCAAATTTCAATTCTGGCTGTTCCATAGCTGTAGTTGTGGACAGCCATCGCTCAATTCCTCAACCAATCAACTGTGGTGTTCCTCAGAGTTTTGTCCTATCTCCAGTTCTCTTTCTAATATTCATTAACCTGAGGAGCGCGCCACCCCTTTAGGACCTACCCATCCCTGGTGTGAATTGATGGCCGAAAAATCGAGTTTCTCAGAATTCAACAAAAATTAAATCAACATGTTGAAAATATATTTCCGCATTCACTAATATATAATTGTCCGCCAAAAACGTATGTGGTTTTGGTGTGGTTGTGGTTGTTAGTTGAACCATCTGGCGTGCATAGGCACGACAGCCTAGTGAGAGTGAGGTCTGTGCGGGAGGTGGGAGTTGAGGAATTACCCAATATCCCTTGTATCTCCCTTTTAAAGCAATATTATTGCACCACAAGGCGTGTGTGAAGAATTAGGACCTTGAAATTATGTGTAGGGAAATAATAACGCACATAAATCTATCAGGTAGCAGGTATGGAGTTAGGAAGGGGAGGGAGGTAGGGTGGAATTTCTCCTCCTCCCTCACCTTGTTACTGATCGTTGTTTGCAAGGTTACGCTCATTGCAGGTCCTTTCTTACTCGCTCACTCATATACGTATACAGTATTATGGCATACATGGGATATATCTGGGGTTGAGGGATGGTCCCAAGAGCCCTGCCATTGCCTCCATGATAATAGAGTTGTGTAAGTGTGAGCGTGTGTGTGAGGTGTAAGTGTTTTGTGATGTTTGGTATCGATAGTTCCAGGTAGGCCTAATCTTGATCCAATTTGCCGCCTAAGCCTGTTGGCGTGGTATTTGTGAGTGTTTCAATATCGCTTCCAGAGGGTTTATCACTGTCGCATAGGAGAACCTTCTGGAGGGCCTACGCGCTTCTCGCGTTAATGATCTTCTCGATTGTACCTCTGGGTCTATCAACTCATAAGCTTATGACTCTACCTTACACTATTCAACTAGTTTTCTACAACGACCCACCACGCAAGTACTCCAAAACTTACGTAAGGAGACCATCTTATCTATCAACTATTTTTGATGCTTCCAAGACTCAATTTCTCCATCTATCTACCGGTCACATCTTCCACATGACTATCCTATACTCTTAATAATATATAAAGCAGCCCTTCATCTTCAGTTAATATTCTTGGTGTATCTTTTACTTTTAACCTTTCTTGGATAGATCACATTACCACTCTTGCTAAAACAGCTTCCCAGATGTTAGGTGTGTTCAACTGTCTCCGAGAGTTCCTCACCTCCGCAAAGCTTCTTACTCTGTACAGGGGCAGTGTCCGCCCATGTATCGAGTATTGTTAACATGTATGGGGAGGTTCAATCCATACCAAAAGTATTTTATCTCAGAAATACACCTCCTCTTACTAATTCCCTACAATCTCTCTACATGCCGCAGTGTTGCATCTCTCTTAGTCTTGTACCGCTATTTGAATTATCAATGTTCCTCAGAACTTTCTCAGTGTATATTTCCTCCCTTACGGAGACTAGGCGGCACCCTGCTTTAGACACATCCACACCTATTCTGTCCAACTCTCTAACCCAAGAGTGAATCGATTTTTCCATCTTTTCTTCCACTCTACAAGTAAGCTCTGGAACTATCTCCCTCAATCTGTCATTCCTTCATCCTATGACGTAAACTACTTCAAGCTCCGTGTGTTCAGACATGTTGACCATAACGTACCTTGAATTTGGATCTCTATCACTCTTTTAACTTTTGGCGGGAACCTTGTTAAAGGAAGCTTTGCCTTTTGTCTACTTCAAACACATAGGAAAAATTAAGAAGGCCCTAATAACGTTTTTCAGGGCCGATATCTACAGTATATTACTTTTAACCTGGTGTGGATTGAATATTGGTGAAATGGTACTATGAGGAAGTGAATGCCAAAGAGAGGTGGTTCGTGGGATAAAATAATTTTGAACAGAATTTCCGCATTGTGATGGAGCGATTGTTAAGGCATGGCAGTAGACTGACACTCCTGTACCACATAGAGAGATACGAAGAGGTAAAGCCGTACGTTACTTTGATTGTGATTGGTGGATCCATTATAACTAGTACCACTGGTACCAATCACAAACCGCGTTTCATAAGTATTGCCAGGTAAAATTGATAGTGGAATATTGGTTCGTTTTCTCTCTCTCTCTCTCTTTCTCTCTCTCTCTCTCTGAGCGTATCCTCCTTTTGTCAATTAGCTCAACACTCGAACTCGCTCGACCTTGGTTTTCCCTTTTCAGTTTTAGGATGTTTTCGCCCCCTTCTCGATTATTATTCGTTTCTGTATGCCTGTGATAGGTTTGTCCTTTTCTTACTTTTTGTTTTGTCTTTAATAAGGAGCGTAGGTGAGTGGAGATGGATGGGGTGAAATGGGAAGTAGGATATGGTGAAACTTAAAATACGTAGGAGAGAGGGAAAGGAGTATGGTTTAATTTACTCACTATATTTTATGTTATTGCCGTCTATCTTTATTTGTTTGTCTTTCTATCTACATTATAGGTATTTGTTTCTTGTTGCTTATATATATACTGTATATATATATAATTATATATACTGTGTATACTGATATATATACAGTATATGTTTATTTTGTATTTATTTTTTTCTATGTGACTGAGGGAGGCAAAAGGCAGAACTGCCTATAGCAAGTGCCTCCCCCGTAGTTGAAAGAGTGACAGGGCCAAAATCAAGGGACGTTCGAGCCAAAATGCCTGGATACACAGAGTTTGAAGCAATTTAAGTCATAGGAAAAGGGAAAGACTGATTCTGGGAGAGAGTTCCAGAGCTCAGCTGTTGAATAGAAGAAAGTCTGAGAGTAATGTTTCACTCTTGGGTTGGAGAGTTGCACAGAATAGGGGTGGGATTGTGTGGCAAGATGGGTACCACATGCCCTACGTAAAGGAGGTGGTATACACTGGGAAAGCTCTGAGGAACACTGATTATTATAGTAGCGATAGAATAGCGAGAGATGCAACATTGCGGCGAAGAGAGAGAGACTGCAGAGAGTTGGTGAGTGGACGGGAGTTAATGATACGAAAGGCCTTCCTTTCAATTTCGTCTAGGAGAGCGGTGTGAGAGGAACCTCCCCACATATGTGAACAATACTCAATACAAGGACGCACTATGCCCCTGTACAGAAAAAGAAGCTGTGCAGGGGTAAAGAACCCCCTAAGGCGGTTGAGCACACCCAGCTTCTGGGAGGCTGCCTTAGCAAGACTGGTAATATGGTCCTTCCAACTGAGAGCCGAAGATAAAGAGACACCAAGAATATTGAGAGAAGATTAAGGATTGATTTTTGTATTGTTGAAGAATAAGGGATAGTCCGCAGGGAGTTCCTGACGGGTAGATAGATGGAAAAATTGGGTTTTGGAAACATTAAAGGTAACAAGGTTTTCTCTGCACCAATTGGAAATAGTAGTTAGATCACAATTTAAGTGTTCTATGGCTTCATTCCGTTTGTCATTGAGGAATTGCTGGCTTGGGCGTTCTGAAAAACTAATGGAGTAGTGTAAGGTTGAGTTGTCTGCGTATGAATGGATGGGAATTGAGGTACAGTTGAAAAGATAATTTATAAAAATTAGAAAGAGAATAGGAGATAGGACAGAGCCCTGAGGAACACCAGAGTTTATAGGATGAGGAAGAGAGCGATGGCCGTCCACAACCGCAGCTATGGAACGGCCGGAGAGGAAATTAGAGACAAAGGCACAGATGGAGGGATAGAAACCGAATGAGGGTAGTTTAGAAATTAAAGATTTGTGCCAGACTCTATCGAAGGCTTTCGATATGTCTAGTGCAATAGAAAAAGTCTCACCGAAGTTTCGAAAGGAGGATGACCAAGAGTTCGTAAGATATGAAAGAAGATCACCAGTAGAGCGACCCTTAACCTAAGACGTGCGTATGAGACACCACACGCCTGTGCGAACGTATTTCAGCTGTTCCCATCACTAACATCGTTATTTTACCATAAATAGCATTAATACTTATCCATATGCGCCTATTTTAGGTTGATTATAAAGGTATTAACCTGTTACAGCAATAAAACAAGTGGAAACAGCGTTTGGATGGTCAAAATCGGCAATCCAGGCCAGGAGTTACATAATGTATGGCTGAGGCAACCTCCCTCCCCTCCTCCCCTCCCCTCGTCTGGAGAGACACTGTTCCGCAATAGTCTCTCTCTCGCTCATTCCCACGCTTGGTAACAGTGATGACAACGCCCTGCTACCAACTCGCTAATGTTAGCACGAAAATAGACCACAGAATAAGGGAATAACAGGGAAAATAGGTGATAACTGAAGTAGGGGAGGAAAGTAGGGAAGGAGGGGATGTGGAGGAGTGATATTTGGCAGGGCCCAGGGAAAAACAAAAAAAATGGAGTGTTTTAAATGGATTTTTTTAGGCCCAGGATCTTAAGAGTCTTCCCACAGTCGCCCGGGGAAACTCTTAAGAGTCTTCCCGCACTTGCTGGGTTAAGGAAGCCATACTGGCGATCTGAGAGCAGATTATGAGAAGAGAAATGCTTAAGAAATTTGGAAGCAAGAATAGTTTCAAAAACTTTAGATATAGAAGAGATGAGAGCAATTGGACGATAGTTGGAGGGTTGAGAGTGGTCAACCTTCTTTGGGACAGGTTGAATGAGAGCAAACTTCCAGCATGAAGGGAAGACGTTAGAGGAGAGACAGAGACGAAAGAGTTTGCGTAGGCAGGGAGTCAGCACGGAAGCACAGTTTTTAAGTACAACAGGAGGAACACCGTCCGAACCGTACGCCTTCTTAGTATTTAGCCCAGAGAGGGTAGAAAGTACATCTTTAGAAGAGATTAAGATATTAGGCATAAGTAAGAGAGAGGAGGGTGGAGAGGGAGGAATAGCACCGGAATCATCCAAGATGGAGTTTCTAGCAAAAGTTTGAGCGAAGAGTTTAGCTTTGTCAGAGGAAGAAGTGATGGTTGTGCCATCAGAGTGGGAAAGGGGAGGGGAAAACGAGGAAGAGAAATTGTTGGAGAGGTTTTTGGCAAGATGCCAGAAAGCTTGGGAAGAGCTAGAGTTGGAAAGTTCAGTGCATTTATTATTGATGAAAGAGTGCTTGGCAAGTCGAAGAACAGATTTGGCTTGATTCCGGGCTGAAACAGGAAGAATGAGAGTCTTGAGTTTTTATACTGTATATATATATATATATATATATATATATATATATATATATATATATATACAGTATATATATATATATTTTTTTTTTTTTTTTTTTTTTTTTTTGTATTATTCTATATTTATCTGCCTATCGAAATAGATAAGATAACTTACCTTTGATATTGTTTTAACTTGGTTATTATAGAGGGGCTTTATTGTTTCCACCAGTCCACTTTTTTGGGACCAAAATAAATGATTGGTCTATACGATCTCTGTATAACTGACACATGCACACTTACTCTCACACTCAATCACTCTCACACACTCTCTCTTTCTCTCTCTCTCTCGCTCTTCTTTCCTGCGAGTCACCTGATAAATAGGGGAAGAAATGTGACATATTTTTCTTCAGCAGGGAGGAGGTGGAGGGAGAAGAGAATTAGCTGGGGGAATGTAAAGGAAGGAGAATGAATAGGAAAGGAGGAGGAGGACGAGGAGGAAGAAGAGGAGGAGGAGGTGGAATTGGAAGAGGAAGAGAAGAAGGTGGTAATGGTGGAGGAGGAGGAATACAAGGAAGAGTAGTAGGTGGACAAGGAGGAGAGAGATAAGGAGGAGAGGGAGAGCAATGAAAAGAGTAGACTCAGTAGAGAGAGAAAAGTAGAAAGACATGTAAGAGCAGGAAGAGTAGAACGAGGAAAGGGGGTGTGAGAGGGGAAGCAGGAATATTAAGAAAGAAAGAGGAAGAGGAGGAGGAAGAGTAGAAGATAAAAGACACAGGTAAAAGAGAAGTAGAGGGTGGAGGAAAAGAGGAAGATGAGACAATATAAAGGAGAGAGAGAGAGAAAGTGAGGAAGAAGCAAGGTGCATTAACAAAACAAGATTGAGGGAAATTTCAATATGAACGACAACAGTTTGAAAGTTTTAAGAATATGAAAAACATTATGATATACAGTATATGGAACAAAAATACAGAAAGCAAGGCAAAATGAGAAATTAATTAAAGAGGCAGCAGTGGAAAAGGTGAGAGAGACAAGAGACTGCAGAAAAACAAACGTTATTAGGAACAGCAGAACATAAAATAAGAACAAATATATATACCGGTACTGTACAGTATATACGTTACATATTAACTCTCTCATGCATGCAGCTGCATATTGCGTCCTAAAGAAGGGTGTCTATAATAGGCAATTTGCGCCCTGGAGAATCCTACAATCTTTAGAAATTCCGTTATAAGACACTTAGACAAAATTTGCGTCAAAATTGAAAATTGAGCTACGAATAGCTATGTATGTCAATCATAAAATTAAACCCTTTACAACCGTGTGTGAGGCAGTGTTATGCTGTGAGCAATACCGAGGTAAGCCCAGTCCTCAGTATCATGTCGATAGTGAGGCGGGTAGGATCGCTGGCCAGGCCCTTTAAACTATCCCCATTCTTTAGTTTGGACCGGAATTGGTGAATGTAAATTGCTGTATGATACTATAGTATTTGTTAGAAGGGTTGTATTTGTATATATATATATATATATATATATATATATATATATATATATACAGTATATATATATATATATATATATATACATATATATATACTGCATATATATATACTGTATATATATATATATATATATATATATATATATATATATATACAGTATATATAATTATATATATATATATTTATATATATACAGATTATAAAGTACCGAGTGTGTATACACTTGTTTTATTATATTCATATGAAATCAAATACAAACGATATTCAAATTCTGATTGCACCATGGAAATATACTTGTTGTTTCATATATAAGAACCTATTGCCTATTTGTATTTACGAAGATGCGAAGTCTGATGAAATTGACAAAATATAATTTAGTCAGTATCACGTTCATATTTTTTTCTTTTTTCTTTTTGCTGCTGCTGTAATATTGCAGACAGGCTTTTAATCTTTCTATAGAGATATAATGCATTGTAGTAAAAGTAATTCGTGTTGCTCAAATTCGATATAGAATTAATAGTTTGGATATTTTTGAATCGCCGAGTACCGATAATTATTGTATTCATATAAAACAACTATTGATGATACATATATGCTGATGACACATTTGGAATGAGGATGCAAAATGCTTCCTATTTCACAACAAAAAAATATGTATATTGTTCAGCATATAACAAAATTAAGACCGTGTAAACTCTGAAGTACGATTAAATATTCATTATATATTTATTTTCAAAGTGATAATTTGATCTTGTGGGAATGTTTTGTCGGTGTCATAATAGTATGGGTCTTGCTCCATCTTTGGATGTATAATACATCGGTACAGTCGCGCTAATAAGTGATATCTCGGCACTAACTATGTTTTGATCAATAATGGGTATCAGCAATATCTAAGCTTAATTTCTTCATATCGGGTGAAATATTAAACACAAAAATACACTTACCCACCCTATTCAACACCTGATAGACATTAATACAGCACAGAGCAAGCCAAACGTAATGACAGCTGGGACATGACTTATGAGCGCGACCGTACATTGAATGTAGAACCGATTATTGTGGGTTAATACAAGGGATTATAACATACGTGTATCGTCTCGCAACAGCCTTAGAAGGTCTTGAGAGTGAGCAGTAGGGGATAATACTTTCCTAATACCTAAAGCGAGAGTGGGAGGGGGGGGGGGGGATACTATCAGCATCCAGTGCTCAAGTAAGTCAATGGTGAATATGATGAAGAGGAGAATTGTGAACATGAGAAAATAATGTATGATCATTATAAGAAGACATGGGCAGAAATATAAATACAGAGGAGATTCAAACTGAACAAATGTATGAAAGGAAGATAAGAAAACAAAGACAATAAATAAAGCAAGCAAAAGAAGGATGCAGACTTGACTAAGGAAGTAAGCGAGACAACCGGATCAGAGATGAAGGGTCAAAGGAAAGAGGAAAGATTTAACTAGACAGGCTGAGAAGCATATAACAAAATACGACACAAATAATAGGCCTACCAGCCTAAAATATATATTATTATGTTCTATCCAACAACCAACTCTACTCCTAAAATCGATTAATGAAATATTACAAACACATGTGGCAGTCCGTGGATTCGAACCCAGGACGCTCACACCGAATATCAACACCTTATGCATTACACCACGAAGGCAGTTAAAGAATGGTGGACACTGCCTATGATTTATTATGCAACTTCGAATCCTGCATATCAATCTAAGCATGTACACACATCCCAACTGCAACTCACATAGGCTATGCATATGTGAATGGAAAGAGCAATTAATGGGGCCTTAACCACTAAGGAAGGCCTCTCGATAAATTATTCCTGAACCAATATCAATTATTATGTTCTATCCAACAACCAACTCTACTCCTAAAATCGATTAATGAAATATTAAAAACACATGTGGCAGTCCGTGGATTCGAACCCAGGAGGCTCACACCGAATATCAACACCTTATGCATTACACCACGAAGGCAGTTAAAGAATTGTGGACACTGCCTACGATTTATTATGCAACTTCGAATCCTGCATATCAATCTAAGCATGTACACACATCCCAACTGCAACTCACGTAGGCTATGCATATGTGAATGGAAAGAGCAATTAATGGGGCCTTAACCACTAGGGAAGGCCTCTCGATAAATTACTCCTGAACCAATATCAATTATTATGTTCTATCCAACAACCAATTCTACTCCTAAAATCAATTAATGAAATATTACAAACACATGTGGCAGTCCGTGGATTCGATCCCAGGACGCTCACACCGAATATCAACACCTTATGCATTACACCACGAAGGCAGTTAAAGAATGGTGGACACTGCCTATGATTTATTATGCAACTTCGAATCCTGCATATCAATCTAAGCATGTACACACATCCCTACTGCAACTCACGTAGGCTATGCATATGTGAATGGAAAGAGCAATTAATGGGGCCTTAACCACTAGGGAAGGCCTCTCGATAAATTACTCCTGAACCAATATAAATTATTATGTTCTATCCAACAACCAACTCTACTCCTAAAATCGATTAATGAAATATTACAAACACATGTGGCAGTCCGTGGATTCGAACCCAGGATGCTCACACCGAATATCAACACCTTGTGGATTACACCACGAGGGCAGTTAAAGAATGGTGGACACTGCCTACGATTTATTATGCAACTTCGAATCCTGCATATCAATCTAAGCATGTACACACATCCCAACTGCAACTCATGTAGGCTATGCATATGTGAATGGAAAGAGCAATTAATGGGGCCTTAACCACTAGGGAAGGCCTCTCGATAAATTACTCCTGAACCAATATCAATTATTATGTTTATCCAACAACCAACTCTACTCCTAAAATCGATTAATGAACTATTACAAACACATGTGGCAGTCCGTGGATTCGAACCCAGGACGCTCACACCGAATATCAACACCTTATGCATTACACCACGAAGGCAGTTAAAGAATGGTGGACACTGCCTACGATTTATTATGCAACTTCGAATCCTGTATATCAATCTAAGCATGTACACACATCCCAACTGCAACTCACGTAGGCTATGCATATGTGAATGGAAAGAGCAATTAATGGGGCCTTAACCAATAGGGAAGGCCTCTCGATAAATTACTCCTGAACCAATATAAATTATTATGTTCTATCCAACAACCAACTCTACTCCTAAAATCGATTAATGAAATATTACAAACACATGTGGCTTTCCGTGGATTCGAACCCAGAACGCTCACACCGAATATCAACACCTTATGCATTACACCACGAAGGCAGTTAAAGAATGGTGGACACTGCCTACAATTTATTATGCAACTTCGAATCCTGCATATCAATCTAAGCATGTACACACATCCCTACTGCAACTCACGTAGGCTATTCATATGTGAATGGAAAGAGCAATTAATGGGGCCTTAACCACTAGGGAAGGCCTCTCGATAAATTACTCCTGAACCAATATCAATTATTGTGTTCTATCCAACAACCAACTCTACTCCTAAAATCGATTAATGAAATATTACAAACACATGTGGCAGTCCGTGGATTCGAACCCCGGACGCTCACACTGAATATCAACACCTTATGCATTACACCACGAAGGCAGTTAAAGAATGGTGGACACTGCCTACGATTTATTATGCAACTTCGAATCCTGCATATCAATCTAAGCATATACACACATCCCAACTACAACTCATGTAGGCTATGCATATGTGAATGGAAAGAGCAATTAATGGGGCCTTAACCACTAGGGAAGGCCTCTCGATAAATTACTCCTGAACCAATATCAATTATTATGTTATATCCAACAACCAACTCTACTCCTAAACTCAATTAATGAAATATTACAAACACATGTGGCAATCCGTGGATTCGAACCCAGGACGCTCACACCGAATATCAACACCTTATGCATTACACCACGAAGGCAGTTAAAGAATGGTGGACACTGCCTACGATTTATTATGCAACTCCGAAGCCTACATATCAATCTAAGCATGTACACACATCCCAACTGCAACTCACGTAGGCTATGCATATGTGAATGGAAAGAGCAATTAATGGGGCCTTAACCATTAGGGAAGGCCTCTCGATAAATTACTCCTGAACCAATATCAATTATTATGTTCTATCCAACAACCAACTCTACTCCTAAAATTGATTAATGAAATATTACAAACACATGTGGCTTTACGTGGATTCGAACCCAGGACGCTCACACCGAATATCAACACCTTATGCATTACACCACGAAGGCAGTTAAAGAATGGTGGACACTGACTACGATTTATTATGCAACTTCGAATCCTGCACATCAATCTAAGCATGTACACACATCCCAACTGCAACTCACGTAGGCTATGCATATGTGAATGGAAAGAGCAATTAATGGGGCCTTAACCACTAGGGAAGACCTCAGAGCTATGAGCTCAGAGCTCAGAGCTCAGAGGTATGAAGATATACATTTAATATAGGATAAAATAGACACAGACAGGAATCTATAAAATCTAATGTAGTCACCAACAACCTATGACGCTATTTTTGTTCCATTCTGATTATCATTAGATCATTATGTTCAGCTTAGGAAGAACCTGTGGAAGTTAGAATTAATTAGAGATACTTTATATTCCTTTCATTCCTGGCAATCCCTCTTAAGCGAGTATGGGCGTATTTAGTTGCTCATATATATATATATATATATATATACATATATATATATATATATATATATATATATATATATATATATATATACTGTATATATATATATACTGATATATACGTTATACATAAATATATATATATATATATATATATATATATATATATATATATATATATATATATATATATATATATATACAAGTCTCACAAGGAAAAGGAGAACCAGCGTAGTAGCGAACATCTTATCTTTATTGGTTACCAAACGTTTCGGAGAAAACAGTCTCCATCTTCAGTGAATCTAAAATAAATGAAGGTTAATACAGGAGACGCAACAATGTGTTTTTCAGGTATTTTTTTTGGTATTTTGATTTTGTTTTGGGTGTTTTAGTCGTATCTAGTGATGACATTGAATGGGAATTAAGCATTTACCCATTATCCATCAATCTAAAGACACGCCCCCCGATAGTGGGGAGGGCTATGAAGATCAGGGAAATTGAGGGGTAAAAAGCGTATAGAACACGATAATACACATTTGTAACCCAAATTTGGCTCGGGTTTGTTCAATTTCCAGACTCATAAAACCCGATTTTTTGAAAACCCGAGCCAAGTTTTGACGAAACTTGGCTCGGATTTAACAAATGTAAAAATGAAAAAAATACAGTAACCTTGGTAAATTATTGGCTCGGGTTTTGTCAATTTCCAGACCCATAAAACCCGACTTTTTGAAAACCCGAGCCAAGTTTTGACGAAACTTGGCTCGGATTTAACTAATTTAAAAATGAAAATAACACAGTAACCTTATTAACATGTTGGCTCGGGTTTTGTAAATTTCCATACCCATATAACCCGACATTTAGAAAACACGAGCCAAGTTTTGACGAAACTTGGCTCGGATTTTACTAATGTTCATGTTAAAATTACACAGTAACCCTAATAAAATCTTTGTTTGGGTTTTCATAAGGTTAACATTAGCCTAACCTAACGAAGTAAAAATGGGGTTAACATTAGCCTAACCTAACAACCTTACCTAACCTAACCTAGTAAGAATGGGGTGAACATTAGCCTAACCTAACAACCTTACCTAACCTAACCTAGTAAGAATGGGGTTAACATTAGCCTAACCTAACAACCTTACCTAACCTAACCTAGTAAGAATGGGGTTAACATTAGCCTAACCTAACAACCTTACCTAACCTAACCTAGTAAGAATGGGGTTAACATTAGCCTAACCTAACAACCTTACCTAACCTAACCTAGTAAGAATGGGGTTAACATTAGCCTAACCTAACAACCTTACCTAACCTAACCTAGTAAGAATGGGGTTAACATTAGCCTAACCTAACAACCTTACCTAACCTAACCTAGTAAGAATGGGGTTAACATTAGCCTAACCTAACAACCTTACCTAACCTAACCTAGTAAGAATGGGGTTAACATTAGCCTAACCTAACAACCTTACCTAACCTAACCTAGTAAGAATGGGGTTAACATTAGCCTAACCTAACAACCTTACCTAACCTAACCTAGTAAGAATGGGGTTAACATTAGCCTAACCTAACAACCTTACCTAACCTAACCTAGTAAGAATGGGGTTAACATTAGCCTAACCTAACAACCTTACCTAACCTAACCTAGTAAGAATGGGGTTAACATTAGCCTAACCTAACAACCTTACCTAACCTAACCTAGTAAGAATGGGGTTAACATTAGCCTAACCTAACAACCTTACCTAACCTAACCTAGTAAGAATGGGGTTAACATTAGCCTAACCTAACAACCTTACCTAACCTAACCTAGTAAGAATGGGGTTAACATTAGCCTAACCTAACAACCTTACCTAACCTAACCTAGTAAGAATGGGGTTAACATTAGCCTAACCTAACAACCTTACCTAACCTAACCTAGTAAGAATGGGGTTAACATTAGCCTAACCTAACAACCTTACCTAACCTAACCTAGTAAGAATGAGGTTAACATTAGCCTAACCTAACAACCTTACCTAACCTAACCTAGTAAGAATGGGGTTAACATTAGCCTAACCTAACAACCTTACCTAACCTAACCTAGTAAGAATGGGGTTAACATTAGCCTAACCTTACAACCTTACCTAACCTAACCTAGTATTATTGGTGGGGGCTGCCGCCCCCACACCTCCGCTGGTTGGGTACTGGCTGAAAAACTTATTGTTTTACAGTAGGCCTATGTATTTTATTTTATTTTTGTTCTCCCTTATAATACATTTCAGCTCTTAATGACATATATAGCAATGATGTATAGCCTATGCTCTACCGGACCTATTAGGCCTAAAAAGATCGATGGGCTAACTGTCGGTCCAAAACATCAGTATGGTAACCAACTAGCCCTTGCATGCCAGTTTAATCCTATGCGAAAAAATATTTTACTTTGTTACTTTGCGATGACCCATTAAGATTCCCTAGCTAGCTGTGGTCCGGCTCCTTTATGTTGTCCCAACCAACCAACTAACCTTAATGAACAGAGGAGGTACTGGGCTGCCTGGCTGGCCGCTGGAGGCTCGATCACCACTCATCTTGGTCAACAGCTGGTGGATTTTTGTTTCGAATTTTTCCATGTAAAACAAGTGTATGTGCATTTCAAAACCAGCTGTCCTCGCCAGCTGTATTTGGAACACTGGTTATTGCACTTTGGACAGTTTACACTTATTGGAAGGCGAAAAGGTCTTAAGCAGCCTCAGTGTTTTTAAAGACGGTGGAAAAAGCTTTGATCGGCTCACACCCTCTACACAAGCTGGCCAGAGTCAAACTGACAGCTTATATCCTGGGCCACCTGTTTTCCAAATCATGGCATCACCTGATTGGTCGATAGACATCACGTGTCAGTGAACTCGAGTACTCTTGGCATGAATTAGGTAGGGTGATTACTTTGGCTATGACGCCACCAGTATAGTTCATTGCATTCGCCACCAGATGTCTCAGTTGTTGACTGACAGTCACGAAAAAGAAGTCTCCCAGATGAAGACGAAAAAGAAGAAGTGTAAACAAACCCTTAAAACGTAAATATCCATATAATATGTATTATGTTAGTTTCCCGGGAATGACACCTACATCAACAATTTGGAGAAAAATCGCTTAATCACATGCTATTGAGCTTAATTTTTTACCAATATTGTAGCGCCTCCTGTATATTGACCTAAATGAAAGTTTACATAAGAAATAAAACAAATAATTACATATGTATGTGAAATATCAAGCAGTAAGGTTCGTATGAATATTAACCGAGAAGAGCTAAACATAATCAAACAAAAACTATGTAGTAAGAGAACAGCATTAAGCTAAACTTAAACAAACAAATAATACTAATAAAAGAGGGTATACAATAAAGTACGAAAAGAAAATGGAAGGATATTTACTGAGAGAAAAGAGGTGTTGCAGTGGTCGTGTTGTTCAGGCTAGGCTTTAATTTATTTATATAGATTGATTCTGAGGTGATAAGGTCACAGCGTGAATAGCATGTGGTTAGTATCTGGAAGTATGTGGAAGAGAAAGGGTGATCAAACTGGTGAGAGTGATCGCGGATAGCAGAAGTGGAAGGCTTAGAAATCAACCTGCCTGTTCGAATGGATTTACCCTGGTGCTCCCGGATACGGTGAAGCAACCAACGTGAGGTACGTATCTAGCAGTACAGCTAGAACAGGTGAACTGGTAAACCACATTGGAATGGAGGTTCATAGGAAGAGAAGAAGTATGTTTGAGGAAATTTCCTATAGTGTTATTATTAGAAAAAACGAATTTGAAATTGATATGTGGGTAGCAGTTGCGAAGAGTTTTTTGGAGGGATTTCCTAATTTCATAGCTAAGTGGCCCTAAATATGGGAGTTTAAAATATCTAGTGTCTTTTTGTACGGTTTGAACTGGGGTGGGTGGGCAGAGCTTAGAGTTAAGAAAATGGTTCAGGAATTTGTTAAACATATGAGTGGGGTATTTATTATTAGTAAAGAAGTTAAGAAGGAAACAGGTTTCAGAGTGAAACGAAAGCCAAGATGAACAGGAATTGTATCCTCTGTTAAGAAGAGTAATGATACTGTTGGTTTTATATTTAAGAGGTATGAAACTTAAGAAATTTGTACCTAGACCGGTAAAAGTGGGCTTACGATAAACACTAGTGGAAAGGGAAGTAGGGTGTTTGGTGATAAGAGTATCAAGGAAGGAGAGTTTATGATTATCTTCTACTTCATGTGTGAATCTGATACTGTGATGTTGTGAGTTTAGGTATAACAGAAACTGTTCGATTTGAGTGGGGTGCTTAAAAATCAAGAATGTGTCATCCATGTACCTACGGTAGAATATGGGTTTAAAATCTGGAGGGCAATTATTCAACCAAATCTCCTCGTGGTGGCAAAGGAAAGCATTTGCGTATGAGGGACCCAAGGGTGACCCCATCGCCAAACCATCGGTTTGGGTGAACAACTTGTCATTGTATGAGAAAAGTGATTGGTGGGCAGCGATTTCCAATAGGGTATGGAATGATTGCTTATTAAGGCCAAATGAAGAGAGGGTAGAGATAGGAATGTTATTAGTGATAAGATTAGTTGTGTCATGTAATGGGACATTTGTGAATAGAGATTCTATATCAAAGCTAGCAAGAGTGACTGGGTGATCGAAGTTGAAGGACGTGATATCTTTGACAAAGTCTGCGGAATTGGCAACCGTGAAGTGATTGGTGGTGAGTGGGGAAATTATAGGGACCAAGAATTTCGCTGTATTATGATTAAAAGAGCCTGTAGCAGAAATGATAGGGCGTAAAGGGGTGTTAGGTTTATGAACTTTTGGAAGCCCATAGAGGTTACCTGGTTTAGAGCCTGAAGCGTACATATAATTAAAATTATCCATACCAATGTCGACCTTAAGGGAGCGAAGTGTTCTGTTGAGACGGTCTTCATGTTTTAATACGGTGGAGGGTAAATCACCCTTGATAAACTTAAACTTAGAGGTGTCTGTAACAATTTGGTTAAGTTTAGAATCATAATCATCTTTATCAAGAATAACTATTCCTCTACCTTTGTCAGGACGAGTAATCACTATAGTATCATCTTCTTTAAGGGACTTTAAAACCGTGTGAATGTCATTCTTACCATCGTCCGTGTCGTTAATCTGCTTACAATATTGATTAAAAGAATTTCTAGCTAGAGCTGAGATATTGTGCCATACATAAGTCCAATTTTGCTTATATATATTACAGTTCTTTAAGGCGCTAAAAGCTTCAAAATGAGACCAGAACGAGCTACGTAGCACTCGTGGTTCTCTTGCAGTGGTGCCACGAACATGGGAGTTTAGCGTATAGCGGTATATTTTTCCCAGCTATGCTCACTACTGGCTACACCACGAGGAGATTTGGTTGAATAATTGCCCTCCAGATTTTAAACCCATATTCTACCGTAGGTACATGGATGACACATTCTTGATTTTTAAGTACCCCACTCAAATCGAACAGTTTCTGTTATACCTAAACTCACAACATCACAGTATCAGATTCACACATGAAGTAGAAGATAATCATAAACTCTCCTTCCTTGATACTCTTATCACCAAACACCCTACTTCCCTTTCCACTAGTGTTTATCGTAAGCCCACTTTTACCGGTCTAGGTACAAATGTCTTAAGTTTCATACCTCTTAAATATAAAACCAACAGTATCATGACTCTTCTTAACAGAGCATACAATTCCTGTTCATCTTGGCTTTCGTTTCACTCTGAAACCTGTGTCCTTCTTAACTTCTTTACTAATAATAAATACCCCACTCATATGTTTAACAAATTCCTGAACCATTTTCTTAACTCTAAGCTCTGCCCACCCACCCCAGTTCAAACCGTACAAAAAGACACTAGATATTTTAAACTCTCATATTTAGGGCCACTTAGCTATGAAATTAGGAAATCCCTCCACAAAACTCTTCGCAACTGCTACCCACATATCAATTTCAAATTCGTTTTTACTAATAATAACACTATAGGAAATTTCCTCAAACATACTTCTTCTCTTCCTAGGAACCTCCATTCCAATGTGGTTTACCAGTTCACCTGTTCTAGCTGTACTGCTAGATACGTGGGTTGCATCTCACGTTGGTTGCTTCACCGTATCCGGGAGCACCAGGGTAAATCCATTCGAACAGGCACGTTGATTTCTAAGCCTTCCACTTCTGCTATCCATGATCACTCTCACTAGTTTGATCACCCTTTCTCTTCCACAGACTTCCAGATACTAACCACATGCCATTCACGCTGTGACCTTATCACCTCAGAATCAATCTATATAAATAAATTAAAGCCTAGCCTGAACAACACGACCACTGCAACACCTCTTTTCTCTCAGTAAATATCCTTCCATTTTCTTTTCGTACTTTATTGTATACCCTCTCTTATTAGTATTATTTGTTTAAGTTTAGCTTAATGCTGTTCTCTTAATACATAGTTTTTGTTTTATTATGTTTAGCTCTTCTCGGTTCATATTCATACGAACCTTACTGCTTGATATTTCACATCCATATGTAATTATTTGTTTTATTTCTTATGTAAACTTTCATTTATTTTAGATTCACTGAAGATGGAGACTGTTTTCTCCGAAACGTTTGGTAACCAATAAAGATAAGATGTTCGCTACTACGCTGGTTCTCCTTTTCCTTGTGAGACTTCGATTCCCAAGAGGAAGCTCCATTGCAGAAATTATATATATATATATATATATATATATATATATATATATATATATATATATTGTTATGCCGGGTTATAATGTTTATACATCGTTACCCAGTCTTCACTAAAATCCAATTATGGACTTCTAGACCGTAAATATCCTCAACAGGAACACGTCGAACACGTTCTTAATCACAAAAATAGGTATTCAATCAGGTGCTACAAAACTCAATGACAACACACATGTAAATTATACACATATAGTTTATTCAATGGCATAGGGTTTATGGATGGGTATTCGTATTACTTCTTACGATACACTCCGGATTGATCAATGCATTGCATAATTATCTCAATATTAAGATCACGGATATATTGAGCTAAATGAGGGCTGAGGGTTAACTTAACTATTATAAGAAACAGTAAGTAACAAATGGAACGCATTTGGTTATGAATAATCAATCTTTAATTAAGAATACAAAATATAAACATATTGTGGTAATCACTGACCACCACGCCCTTCAATGTCTCCGTAAGTCAGAGAAGAAGAATGCTCTGACTGTCAGGTGGAGAGAATCGCTAGAAGAGTTTGATATTGACATTGTGTATCGCCCAGGTAAACTACACACTAATGCGGATGCTCTTTCTCGCCTACCCATTAATTCCTTCAAGGATGACCTTCAGCTCGACGAGACGCCACACCTGATACTTGCCATTCATCATCAAGACTCGTTGGATAGCTCCGGCCAGGTATGCTTTGAAGTACTGAAGAGCCCATATCATACCCAGGCACTCCCGTTTTGTGACAGGATAATTTACTTCTGCTGGATTGAGGGTGCGGCTTGCACAAACAATTATGTGTTCTTTTCCATTGCTTGTTTGACCCAGAATGACACCGATCCCGAATTGAGACACATCAGTATACAACCGGAATGGCCGGGTGTAGTCCGGGAAGGAGACAACCGGAGATGCTACTAACTTGTCCTTGAGATCGTGAAAGGCTTGGAGACGTTGATCTGTCCACTTGAATGGTTCTTATTTTTTAGTGAAGTCATGTAAAGGTTTGGCAATGGTGGCGAAATTTTTAACAAACCTTCTATAATAAGAAGCCAACCCTAGAACAGCTCGTACTCCTTTAACCCCTTCTATACCGGCTACGTCTTTTCATTTGATTTCACCTACTTTTAGACGACTTTATGAAGCTTAGGAAGAATATGTGGTAGCTAAAATGATTAAATGTTATAGTCTGTAGCTTTTTAATGAGTAGACATCATTCGTAAGCTGTACAAAATCGTCTAATAGTCGCCGGAATATAATGAAATGTACATGATCGGTACAGAAGGGGTTAACGTTAGTGGGAGGGGTAATTTTACTTATAGCCTCTAGTTTACTGGGGTCTGGTGCTATACCTTGCTCCGAGACAAAATGTCCCAGAAAATTTACTTTATTCTTAGCAAGAGTACATTTGGAAGGTTTAAGTTTAAGGCTAGCATCTCTGATCCTTTGAAAGACTTGTTTTAACCGTTGCAAATGTTCGGCCCCGGTTTTCCCGAAAACAATAATGTCATCTAAATATGCAAGACAGGTTTCCCAGGTTAGTCCTTGCAGCACCGATTCCATTAACCTGGAGAACGTAGCCGGGCCTTTGCACAGACCAAATGGCAGCACCGTGAATTCGTACAGTCGGCTTTGGCTGGTGGAGAAAGCTGTCTTTGTTGGTGTTCAGGCAATACTGGAACTTGCCAATATCCTGCTTGTAGGTCGAGATTGGTGAACCATTTCGCCATTTCTAGTGGCTATTGCACTAGACATATCGAAAGCTTTCGATAGAGTCTGGCACAAATCTTTAATTTCTAAACTACCTTCCTTCGGTTTCTATCCCTCCATCTGTGCCTTTGTCTCTAATTTCCTTTCCGGCAGTTCCATAGCCGCGGTTGTGGACGGCCATTGTTCACTTCCTCACCCTATAAACTCTGGTGTTCCTCAGGGCTCTGTCCTATCTCCTATTCTCTTTCTAATTTTTATAAATGATCTCCTTAACTGTACCTTGATTCCCATCCATTCATACGCAGGCGTCTCAACCTTACACTACTCAATTAGTTTTTAAGAACGCCCCAGCCAGCAATCCCTTAACGACAAACGTAATGAAGCCATAGAACTCTTAAATTCTGATCTAAATACTATCTCCAATTGGGGCAGAGAAAACATTGTTACCTTTAATGCTTCCAAAACCCAATTTATCCATCTACAGTATCTACCCGTCAGGATCTCCCAGCGGACTATCCCTTATTCTTCAATAATACAAAAATCAACCCTTCATCTTCCCTTAATATTCTTGGTGTCTCTTTTTCTTCTGCTCTCAGTTGGAAGGACCATATTACCAGTCTTGCTAAGGCAGCCTCCCAGAAGCTGGGTGTGCTCAACCGCCTTAGGGGGTTCTTTTCCCCAGCAAAGCTTCTTGCTCTGTACAGGGGCATAGTGCGTCCTTGTATTGAGTATTGTTCACATGTGTGGGGAGGTTCCTCTCACACCGCTCTCCTAGACAAAGTTGAAAGGAAGGCCTTTCGTATCATTAACTCCCGTCCACTCACCAACTCTCTTCCATCTCTCTCTCTCCGCCGCAATGTTGCATCTCTCTCGCTATTCTATCCCTACTATAATAATCAGTGTTCCTCAGATCTTTCCCAGTGTATGCACCACCTCCTTTACGTAGGGCACGTGGTACCCGTCTTGCAACTCAATCCCACCCCTACTCTGTGCAACTCTCTAACCCAAGAGTGAAACATTACTCTCAAACCTTCTTCTACTCAACAGCTGAGCTCTGGAACTCTCTCCCAGAATCAGTCTTTCCCTCTTCCTATGACTTAAATTGCTTCAAACTCCGTGTGTCCAGGCATTTTGGCTCGATCATCCCTTGATTTTGGCCCTGTCACTCTTTCAACTATGGGGGAGGCACTCGCTATAGGAAATTCTGCCTTTTGCCTCCCTCAATCACATAGAAAAAAAAAAAAAATCCAAAGAGTCGTCAATTCTTGGAAGTGGTGTAGCGTCCTTGATGGTAACGTCGTTGAGCTGCCTGTAGTCAATGCAGAAGCGTGTGGATCCGTCTTTCTTCCGGACCAGTACTACCGGAGACGACAAAGGGTTTGTGGATGTCTTGACTACTCCTGTGGCGAGTATTTTTTTTATTTTTTTTTTGTCTATGTGATTGAGGGAGGCAAAAGGCATAACTGCCTATAGCGAGTCCCTCCCCCATAGTTGAAAGAGTGACAGGGCCAAAATCAAGGGACGTTCGAGCCAAAATGCCTGGACACACGGGGTTTGAAGCAATTTAAGTCATAGGAAGAGGGAAAGACTGATTCTGGGAGAGAGTTCCAGAGCTCAGATGTTGAGTAGAAGAAAGTTTGAGAGTAACGTTTCACTCTTGGGTTGGAGAGTTGCACTGAGTAGGGGTGGGATTGAGTTGCAAGACGGGTACCACGTGCCCTACGTAAAGGAGGTGGTATGCACTGATATAGCTCTGAGGAACACTGATTATTAGAGTAGCGATAGAATAGCGAGAGAGATGCAACATTGCGGCGGAGAGAGAGAGATTGCAGAGAGTTGGTGAGTGGACGGGAGTTAATGATACGAAAGGCCTTCCTTTCAACTTTGTCTAGGAGAGCGGTGTGAGAGGAACCTCCCCACACATATGAACAATACTCAATACAAGGGCGCACTATGCCCCTGTACAGAGCAAGAAGCTGTGCAGGGGAAAAGAACCCCCTAAGGTGGTTGAGCACACCCAGCTTCTGGGAGGCTGCCTTAGCAAGACTGGTAATATGGTCCTTCCAAATGAGAGCAGAAGAAAAAGAGACACCAAGAATATTGAGAGAAGATGAAGGGTTGATTTTTGTATTGTTGAAGAATAAGGGATAGTCCGCTGGGAGATCCTGACGGGTAGATAGATGGAGAAATTGGGTTTTGGAAGCATTAAAGTTAACAAGGTTTTCTCTGCCCCAATTGGAAATAGTATTTAGATCAGAATTTAAGAGTTCTATGGCTTCATTACATTTGTCGTTGAGGGATTGCTGGCTGGGGCGTTCTGAAAAACTAATGGAGTAGTGTAAGGTTGAGTCGTCTGCGTATGAATGGATGGGAATTAAGGTACAGTTAAGGAGATCATTTATAAAAATTAGAAAGAGAATAGGAGATAGGACAGAGCCCTGAGGAACACCGGAGTTTATAGGGTGAGGAAGTGAACAATGGCCGTCCACAACCGCAGCTATGGAACGGCCGGAAAGGAAATTAGAGACAAAGGCACAGATGGAGGGATAGAAACCGAATGAGGGTAGTTTAGAAATTAAAGATTTATGCCAGACTCTATCGAAGGCTTTCGATATGTCTAGTGCAATAGAAAAAGTCTCACCGAAGTCCCGAAAGGAGGATGACCAAGAGTTAGTAAGATATGAAAGAAGATCACCAGTAGAGCGACCCTTAAGGAAGCCATACTGGCGATCTGAGAGCAGATTATGAGAAGAGAAATTTGGAAGCAAGAACAGTTTCAAAAACTTTAGAAAGACAAGAGATAAGTGCAATTGGACGATAGTTGGAGGGTTGAGAGCGGTCACCCTTCTTTGGGACAGGTTGAATGTGAGCAATGTACTATCCTGTACTTGTTTCTCTTCTTCTTGCCGTTGGATTGGGTTTTTCCTCCGGATGGGCTGTTTAATTGGACGCCCTACAGTATGAATGGGTTGATGTAACATATCTGTTTTCCCCATATCACGACTAGAAGTAGCGAAAATATCTTGATGAAATGAGGAGGTTTCTGAGGTCAGTTTGTTGGTCAAGAGTGAGGTTGGTAGGGATGTCAGGAAGGGGGTTTTTATATGGAGGGGAATAATCTGTTGGAACAGATAGTTCTTCGGAATACATCTACAGTTCGCCAATGGCAAGTCCTTTTGGCAAAGTGACTGGTTTGTCTGAAATGTTTGATATTTTTATGCAAATTATTGGTTTGGTAGCAGGCTCGGAGCGGATAGGCATACCCAATTGAAAGGGGTTTGGAGGTGTGGGGTCAAAAGGACATCTCCTTTTATGGTGGTTACTAAAGTTACCCATTTGTCATGGTGTGGAGGAACAGTTATGGTAGTGGAAATAATAGCTTGAGAGATGATATAAGGTTGGATGGGGAGGGTTTGTTCATTACTTTGGGTTGCAACAGTGATGGGGAGAGAGGTAGGCAAAGCTTGTGACTTGAGCTGCTTAACCCTTTGGCGCACGATGACTCGTTCTTTAAGAGTCATTAAACTTAAAAATATTCGCCAAAACTTTAGTTTTCGTCTGACGCGCGTCATATTTGGCATAGATATTAAGTATTAAGTTTAGTTCAATGGGTACAATTGGCAACTCCCTCAGTTTAACGGTTTACTCACGGCTGGCTGGGAAGGGAGCAGAGTACAGCTCAGTCTGTGTTTCGATACTTTCACGTTTATTCGTGTATCTCAGTAACTATTTAGTTTATAGTAATTCTGAAGTTACCAGTGGAATCCTCATTAAATTCAGCTTCCATATATGTATGCAGATCAAAAATGTTGTGGGCAAAATTTTGAGCTAGCGCGAGTTGGAGATAAGGTATTTCATTTTGTTTTTACAATTCTTATTTCGGAGTGCCCCAATGTTGTTGTTTTGCATTTATTCTATGTTTTTATTCGCTTATCTTCAAGTTCAATCAATAACGAAGCCGATGGTACCTCATTAATCCAAATATAAGGATTTTTTAGTGGATAAAAACGTCACAGAAACAAATTATCGCCGGGCACAAAACTGGCTCTGAGTGAGCTGAGATATACTTAGGGAGTGGGAAAAAACTTTGATTGGAAACTATAGGTGCGCCAAAGGGTTAAGTGTATCTATCTATCTATCTATCTATTGCCTGACGCCGTGATCCCCGAAGGGGTGGCCACGAACGAACCGCCCCCATGCACCTCTGTCCCCAGTCAGTCGACGCCCCTCCCCCCAACCAGCACCGCCTTCGTTCATGTACTTCCTCACTCCATCCTTCCACCTCATATTCGGTCTACCTCTCCCCCTCTGTCCCTCCACCTCGCTCTCGTACACCCTCTTAGTCATTCTCTCGCTTTCCATACGTTCCATATGGCCGAACCATCTCAAGTTGTTCCTTTTCACACTTTCCAGCACATCTACCTCCACACCACACCTCCTTCTTACTTCCTCATTAGTCTGTCTATCCCTCCATGTAACTCCGCACGCACTCCTTAAGTAATTCATTTCCACTGCTCTCACTCTTGGTCTGAGTCTCTCAACCAACGTCCATGCTTCGCTTCCGTAAGTCAGTGTCGGGATTACCACACTGTCATGCAAGGACTTCTTCACTTCCATACTGACCACCCTATTTCTTGTTACTGCTTTTAGCGTTCCTACAACCCTCTTCCCCTGTTGTACCCTCTCCCGCACCTCTTCATCCATAGTCCCATCTTTACTCAACACACTGCCCAGATACTTAAAAGAGTTGACGATCTCCATAGCCTGACCGTTCAGCTTCACCTCACACTCTGTGACTTCACCCCTTTCGAAGACCATAACCTTGCTCTTCCCCGTATTTACCTTCAAATTCCGTTTTTCGCACACTGTTCCAAACTCATTTACCAGACCCTGCAACTCCCATTCATTATCACTCATCAGAACTGTATCATCCGCAAACAGCAGTATAGGTAGCTTCCACTCAATTCCCTCCCTTTTCAGCGATACACCAACATCCACTGCTCTTGATAGTATTTCTTTCATAACTCCATCCATATATACAGTAAACAACCACGGGGACATCACACACCCCTGTTTCAAACCAACATTCAGGTCAAAGAACTCGCTCTGCTCACTCTCCACACGTACTGCCGCCTTTGCACCCTCATACATGCTCTTCACTGCTTTCAGCAACTTGCCCTCTACTCTGTATATTCTAAGTACTTTCCACAAACCTTCTCTATCCACTCTGTCATAGGCCTTCTCCAAGTCCATAAAGGCAACATACACATACATAAAGGCAACATTAAGTGTATCAAGGGAGGTTTTTTTCAGGTTTGGAAGGTGGATCAAAAGTTAAAGTTCGGTGCCTACAATTTATTGAGGTACTCAAGGATATTAACCCGTACAGCCCCAGCGACGCGTCTGACGCGTCGGCGATGTATGTAACGCACAGCCCCAGAGACGCGCCTGACGCGTCACCCTAATTGCGCCGACCGTAACCTCAGGTGTAGCCACTCAAGAGGGCTCAGATTTGTATGGGAACTGTGTACGTATCCCACGCAACCGTGCCGATGGTTGAAAACTCTCAAAGTCCACGTGCGTGCGCGCGAGCGCTCAATAACCTGTTTTTTGGGGATAATTGCCTTCAATTTTTTACTCTTGTAAAACCCATTTTTGGGGGCTCTGTAGGACCATTTTTTAAGCTTTTTGAGCAATTTTTCGTGGTTTTTCCTTCATTCCTAACCCATTCGCTATTGTTTCTGGAATAAAACCATTTTTTGAAAACCGGCCGGGTTCTGGTGCGCAAACATTACAAAACTAGCCGGGGCTCCACGGGTTAAAAGATCGAGACCTAAATAACCATCGTATTTAGTCTCACTGGGATTATAAATCTCAAAAGAATGATTAACTCCGTGATTTGGATGAGGGGTGTTTACGTATAGTGGAAGTGTCTGACCTAGATTTGGAATAACTTGGTCGTTTGCACTTACGAGGATAAACTATCAATGGAAGTTAAATATCTATAAGCTATAATCCAAATAAAATCAATCTAAATCGAATTACTCCATATATAAATTGAATTGGATCTGAAACAAGCTAATTTATATCCAAAGGTCTCACATAATAAATTATATATAGGGTAAGGCTATAAGGGTTAATATTATTCCAGGAATTAACTCACCAATAGTTCCACGTGGCAATGAGGCAAAGGAGAATGTTTACCCAAGATGGCGGACAATGGGGAGGCAAGACACCGGCCCGGCCCTGAGGCTCGAGTCAAGTGAAAGGGAACAAATGATTATATGGGAATGGACATGCATACTATGCTTATCTGTCAGTCAGTCATGGCGTCGATGAGAGCGTTGTGATGGTGTAGCTGTATTTATTGCTGTCAGTGTATTGTGATTAGAGGCACAAAAGCTTGATCAACTGAGGGCGGAAATTAGATGTTAACTGGTCAGTGTTAGTGGAGGCTCTGAGCTGTCTTCCTCAGAGGCACACCTTGCTGCCTTGGCAAACGCCAGGAGCCCAAATTATCGTACCGCATCTAGGTTACTCAATACGATGAATTCATAATATATACTACATAAGACCATGTCAATATTGCTTAATAGCATATTAGGCCTTTACAAACTTAACTTACTTATTGTGGTAAACTATCAATGGAAGTTAAATATTACTAAGCTATAATGAATCAAATAAATCAATCTAAATGAAAACTACTCCATATCTAAATTGAATTCAATCTGAAACAAGCTAATTGATATCCAAAGGTCTCACATAATAAATTTATATATAGGGTAAGGTTATAAGGGTTAATATTAGCCAGGAATTAACTCACCAATAGTTCCACGTGGCAATGAGGCAAGGGAGAACGTTTTACCCAATATGGCGGTGGACAATGGGGAACGAGACTTTGGTCCCGAGACAAGAGTCAAGTTAAAGAAAGAATAAATGATTACATGGGAATGGACATGAATATTATGCTTATCTGTCAGTCAGTCATGGCGTCGATGAGAGCGTCGTGATGGTGTAGCTGTGTTTATTGCTGTATGTGTATTCTGATTAGAGGCACAAAAGCACGATCAACTGAGGGCGGAAAATCAGATGTTAACTGATTGGTGTTCGTGAAGGCTCTGGTGTTCCTCGAAGGCACACCTTGCTGCCTTGGCAAAACGCCAGGAGCCCAAATGATCATACCGCATCTAGGTTGCTCTATACGATAAATTATATTAATATTTACGATAAATTCATATATACTACATAAGACCATGGCAATATTGCTTAATAGCATATTAGGCCTTTTATAACTTAACTTATTTACAATCTTATAATATACGATCTACTCGTCCTACATCGTGCTGTAGGAGCGATCGTGACGTCACAGAGACATACGAGATCACAAAAGAGTCATATTCTATCATATTTATACGATACACTCCCCCCACAAAAAAAGACCTGAACCCCACCTTAAACCTAAAGTTGCCCAGAGGCTATCTTCTGACGCCACAAGTCGAAGGCGCCAGCAGCAGCGCGTCTGGGACGCGTCCCGGTCCGAGAATGATCACCATCAGTAAGAGGTGAGTCGTTCCTTTGAGAATCCTCGGACCCAGCAATAACAGGTGGAGCATCAGATTGCAATGCGGAATCGAGCTCCAAAGCGTACAAACGAGCGATAGGACGAACAGTATTTCCAGTGGCTGTCTTCAATAGCGCCACCCGCTCTACAGAGTCTGCCCCCTTGTATACCTCCAACACGCGGCCCAATTTCCAGTATAAACGAGGACTGTCTTCTTTAATTAAAACAACTTCACCAACTGTAGGTGCCGTTGGTCTACCAGAGGGATTAACACTCCTTTCCCTCAATGCTACCAGATATTCACTAATCCACCATTTCCTAAAATCCTCTATTATCCTGGATATATACTGGTATCTCTTAGACACTGCTACCTTAGAGTGCAACGAGGCATCCTCTAACTCTACTATGGACTGAAAATCAGATGGAAACGCAGTCAATGGTTTTCCATATAGCAAGTGAGCTGGCGTTAATGGTAGTGGTTCTTGCAGGTCGGTGTACACATATGTAAGCGGGCGATCATTCACGACTGCCTCTATCTCTGTGAGGACTGTCGTCAACTCACTCTTCTTTAATAGAGCACGTCCTACAACCGCTCTGAGTCCTGATTTTACTATGCCGACACATCGTTCCCACATTCCACCAAACCAAGGTGCCTTAACTGGAATGAACCTCCATTCGCACTTCTTCCCTCCCAAGAAAGTGATGATAGTAGGATCACTACTCATATCCTTTAGATATTTTGATGCTTGGACATAAGTGGGAGCATTGTCGCTAAGAATGAGTTGAGGGAATGAACGACGGGCACAAAACCGTCTGAACGCCAGCATAAATTCTTCGCTAGATATATTATCACATAGTTCTAGGCGTACCGCTCGAGATGTTGCACAGGTAAACAATAATATATAAACCTTCTCATGCTCCCTCGTCTTCAATGCCCCTGTGTAATCTAATCCTACCGCTTGGAAAGGTTCTACGTGCTTTACACGGCATTCAGGTAGAGGTGGAGCTGGTCCAGTTGCATATGGTTTACCTTTTAGTCTCTGGCATATTACACACTTTCTTACTACGCGTCGAGCTACTTGTCGAACTCTGGGTATCCACCATGTGAGACGTAAATTTGATATAATATGACATACCCCGTAGTGTTTTACTTCCCTATGTGCACGTATGATCAATAGATCAGTAACGTGATGTCTTGTTGGCATAAGTATAGGGTGGTTTGTGCCGTCTGGTACACCCGACCACTTCAGGCGACCCTCACACCTGATGAGGCCGTTGTCTAGGTGCAACCTTAGTTGACGCACTATATTAGGCATTAATGTCTTATTCGAGCTTTTCAAGGATTCTAATTCATTGGAAAAGGTTTCTACTTGAACCCATTTGATCAAAGTTACTTCAGCTGCTTTAAATTCACGAGCATCAATGTTGTGACCCCTGTTGCAGAGTTGGTCCATTACTTTAAGCTTGAGATTGGATACATATCGCAATACCCAAGCTACAACTCTGACTAGTTTATTATAGTCACCGAATCTTGCCCACTCTATGATTGGATCCGGTGGCTCATTTGGTTGGGCTGTAACAGAAGTCCCTCACCAACAGCATGCCAAATCGTCCATTCACTTTCATGGAGCAGCCACTTTGGACCATGCCACCACAATTCGGACTTCATTAACTGGCTAGCCGTTATACCCCTAGTTATGAGATCACTAGGGTTTTCTTTTGTTTTTACATAATGATAAGCAACGTCTGGCAAAAGGGCTCTAATCTCATCTACCCTATTCCGCACATAAACTGGCAGAGACTTCCTGCTATGTATCCAGTTGAGTGCGACCTGACTATCGCACCATACGTGAACGATTTCAATATTTAATTCGCTCTCGTATGCTGCGCGTACATGTTGCACCAGACGTGCTAATAGCAGCATGGCAGTCAATTCCATTTTAGGGATAGTTACCTTTTTAACCGGGGCTACCTTGACACGGGCTGTAACTAAATCTGCCCCAAATGAAGTAACAACATATATGGCTACCCCGTATGCCATGGCGCTAGCATCGCAAAACGTGTGTAACGTAACGTCACCGAACGCCGCCACTTTACGAGGTATAGGTTTAGTACATAGGATGGCATATTCATTCAACAACAATGTCCCTTGGTCATTCAGGTCCTCGGGCAAACTGTCATCCCATCCTATTTTACGTCTCCAAACTTCCTGCATTAGAATCCTAGCTCTTATGGTAACGGGTAATGCTAGACCCAAAGGATCAAAAAATTACGCAACTTTGCTCAACAGTCTTCTTTTGATGTGCGCTCCTGTCTGCTGAGCAAAAGACCTTGTTTGAAAATTTAGTATGTCATGTTTAGGTTGCCAGATCATCCCCAAATTTCTGGACTTTTCCTGGTTAAGAGATGGCGTACCATCCACCTGTATCAAACTCTGAAGATATTTACTATTAGTAACCCTCTCGCGGAGAAATAGATGTGCATCCGCAAACAATTTGCGTGCTTGCCAGTATGCATATAACAAATCATCCTGACTATCGCTAGAACCCTGCAAATCGTCAATATATAATCCGCGAGATAGTTTACTTGTGTCCTCATGAGTATCGGCTAGATGTTTTCTGATTGTGGCATTTAACAAAAACTGCGAGCACGTGGCCCCAAAGAGTACAACCCGAAAACGGTATATTATGATTGGACTCTCAGAGTCGCTAATGTCGCTGAACCAAAGAAAGCGGGTAACATCTCTATCTTCCTCCTTTAGCTTGACCATCAAGAATGCTTTCTCGATGTCACTGGTATAGGCATACCTCCCCAGCCTAAACCGCAATAGATGTTGGGACAGGTCCGACACCATGGACGGACCTGTCAACAGGCAGTCATTTAGACTGGGTTGTTGACCTTGGTGGGCAGAACAGTCATACACCACCCGTATTGGTGTGGTGACGCTGTCTTTCCTTACCCCATGATGGGCCAGATAGTGAACCCTACCCTTCTTAAACGGTTCCTTGACATCGACTCTCTCAATAAAGCCCCTATCTTCATAACTCCGAAATACATCGTCATACGCCTGGCGCGTGCTCGGTTCGTTAGACAATTTACGCTGTAATGCACGCAAGCGACCTAATGCCAAACCATAGTTGGTAGGCAGGCTTATCTCACTGTTCTTCCAGGGTAAACTAACTTTATATTGCTTGTCTGAGGCACAGTAGCACACAGACTCGTCAAACCTTTGTAGCGCAACTTCCGAGTCATATTCAGTCTCCATAGGATTAATGCCTATGTGATCCAATCTCCACAGTTGTTCCAGGTCGAGCTCGGCAGCCATCTTAGGGTCACTAGGTTGGGAATCCTCCCTTTCCAACTCCTCTGCCGCGGTTACATTGACTCTATATATCGAGACCGTGTCGACCAGGACCTTTGACTGTGTAGTATGCACCTTTCCGCTCATGCAGTATCCAAATTTAGTGGGGATTAAAATTACACCACACATCTTTTTAAATCCAGGGTATACTACTTCATAATAATCATCCACACCAAGTAGAACATGCACCTCACTCTGATTTCCCATGGGATCTGACAAGTTAACCCCTTTGCTACGTAGTGCGTGTTCCACCTTCTTCACACCTACAGATACATATTCTGGTAGGGTGTCTACTACGATACAATTCATAGAGTATCGGTTTTTACGGTAGAAATATGAAATCTCCGCTATCTCGTAGTCTTGTTTATCAGTAACCCCTGTGAAGCCCTGTAATCGAAGAGTCTCAGTCCCTACGATTCGGTGCTTCAGTCCCACTAGTACGGACCTCTTTATAAAGGAACGTTGAGACCCTTGATCTAGAAGTACCCGACAAACTTTGTTACTGTCATTACCTTCCATGGGAATCTGTATTGTGGGCAATATAGTGGTGTCTTGCGTGCTACCTAGTGCCACAGTTGTAGTACCCTCTGTTTTGACGTCTTTGACTTTATCTGCAGTAGGACACAACTTATCAAAGTGATGTCCTTTGCAGTGGCGACAGGGCCTTAAGTATGTAGCAGTACATTGTCCCTGCTTACCATGTTCCTTACTTAGACAACCTACACATAGCTTCAATCTTTTCGCCTGTGCTAGTTTTGTCTCATTTGTTGGGTATTTTACGCAGAAACTCCAATTATATATGTTTGTTGTTACATAGCTTACATAGAATCTGAGCAGGTTTCTTATACGCACCCTCTTTCTTTTCTTTAGTCCCCACTGTCATGCTTACTGTTCCCCTCTTCTCCACATTCTCACTCCCTCCCGACTCATACATTCTCCCTTTGTTCAACTGTAGATTATTGATTTCCTTACTGAACTGAGTTTTGAACTCCCCCAGCTCAAATGATCTTACCTTATCAAGTATTGCCATAGGAAGCTTCTGACGCAAGATAATGACTATCATTTCCTGCGTGGTAAGCCCTAGGGTGTCTAGCGATCGAGTATGGCACTCCATATTTGCCCTGAAGTTTGTCAACTCCTCAACCTTATACTGTGGTTCTGCGAGCCTTAACAAGGCAATGACATGGGCCATCTTCAACTGCTCTTTATCCCCGTATGTGGACTCTAATAAGTGTACTGCCTCAAGATAACTACCACCCACTACTGCAAAACCCTCTATCAAATGTAAGGCCTCTCCTTCCATTTGTCCCTTCAGATAGTGAAACTTGCGGACATTATCCAAAGAGGATTCATGAACCGTAGACCGAAATACGTCCCAAAAAGCTAACCACTCAGTCAACTTGCCCCCAAATGTAGGAAGATTGAGTTTTGGGAGGTGTACAGTATGTTTTGGGTCAGCCCTTCTATGGGCCTCATTATCGCCTCCCTTCTTACTTGCGACAGCACGCTGTATTATGTACTTCGCTCTAAAGACAGGTTCATCATAGAGGGCGCGATTATCACACTCTGTAACTATCTCTTCCTCCTCTATCATGTCAGCCACAATCACCTCACTCAGAGCATTAATACGACTTTGGGTAGCTTGGACGTTTTCTAATCTAGCCTCCAATTCCTCTAGTTCAGCAGTAGGGATGAAAGTGTTGACATCCACAATTAGCCTATTTAATACTCCCCTTAGTCCCGCCCTTTGATTTTTTGGGGCCTTGATCAGCACCCCACTAGACGGTGTCTCTTTATTGTCTTTATTCATTTTGCATGTGAGCCTATAGGCTATGTATCTAAATGTTAAGTTACAAAAAACAACGGCCAAATAATAGTCTAGTTAAGAGACGCCGACCGGCGGATTTCTTTGTTATGGAGAAAAAATAGTACACTAAATAGCAATACCTACTAATGGATCATATTGAACAAAAAAAAATGTTAGGTCAGGTCATATGTCACAGGAAGTCTTAAATGGAAAAGAAAATTATTGGGGAAAGATGATGGGTGGGATGTAGGATTTGCGCAGGTGCAACGATGTGACCCTGCATTCCGGCTCTAACCACCGCTTGGCTAGTCCTACCAGATTATCATAGAGTTGTTCCTGCATCCTGTTATATGTCCCCTTGTTCATTGCCTTAAAATCCCTTACTGGTAGCTAATTTCCGGGTCTGGGCACCAATGTGGTAAACTATCAATGGAAGTTAAATATTACTAAGCTATAATGAATCAAATAAATTAATCTAAATGAAAACTACTCCATATCTAAATAGAATTCAATCTGAAACAAGCTAATTTATATCCAAAGGTCTCGCATAATAAATTTATATATAGGGTAAGGTTATAAGGGTTAATATTAGCCAGGAATTAACTCACCAATAGTTCCACGTGGCAATGAGGCAAGGGAGAACGTTTTACCCAATATGGCGGTGGACAATGGGGAACGAGACTTCGGTCCCGAGACACGAGTCAAAGTTAAAGAAAGCATAAATTATTACAAGGGAATGGACATGAATATTATGCTTATCTGTCAGTCAGTCATGGCGTCGATGAGAGCGTCGTGATGGTGTAGCTGTGTGTATTGCTGTATGTGTATTGTGATTAGAGGCACAAAAGCACGATCAACTGAGGGCGGAAAATTAGATGTTAACTGATTGGTGTTTGTGAAGGCTCTGGTGTTCCTCGAAGGCACACCTTGCTGCCTTGGCAAAACGCCAGGAGCCCAAATTATCGTACCGCATCTAGGTTGCTCTATACGATAAATTATATTAATATATACGATAAATTCATATATACTACATAAGACCATGGCAATATTGCTTAATAGCATATTAGGCCTTTTATAACTTAACTTATTTACAATCTTATAATATACGATCTACTCGTCCTATGTCGTGCTGTAGGAGCCATCGTGACGTCACAGAGACATACGAGATCACAAAAGAGTTATATTCTATCGTATTTATACGATACTTACAATCTTATAATAAACGATCTACTCGTCCTACGCCGTGCAGCGGGAACGACCGTGACATCACAGAGACGTACGGGATCACAAAAGAGTCATACCCTATCGTATTTATACGATACTTACGAGGATAATGGAGGAAGATTGCATCTGTCCAAAAAACATTTCTATGTTTTCGAAAGAAAGGAAGGAACAGGCAAGATAGGGATGCCCCCGTATCTATAAGAAGTCGGACTTTCACCCCATTAAGCTTGATTTTATTGTACACCGGAATACCATTATCCGATGTTCCGTCATGAGCCCCCGCCATGGTTACGACTATTTGCTCGGGGGGGCAGCCTAAAAATCCAGGAATCTGGCTGTATGATTTCAGGCTGATATTTTTCTGCTTCTTCTTCGATGCCTGCCGTCCCGTCTTCTATTATTGTAGCACTCTGACGCGGTTTGATCCAGGGAATCTGCGCCCACCAGTTTGGGGTCCTGGTTCTCTTCTTGGTCAATTCATTGAATGATCTCTTTAATGACCAAAGCATGCATGGCCCGGAACAGGGATTCCAATTGTGACGTCTACCAGCGTTGGCAGAATTGCCTCTCGTTACCCACTAGCGCTCGCCAGGGACATCAAAATGGGCTACAGTTATCAGAGAATGTTGTTCTTTCTTTCTTAGTAATCGCATTGTCACAGACAGTCCAGTGGTGGTCTTTGTTTTCGTCTGTGACAACGGGTTATATTTTATATCAACAGTAGTGATAATAGTACCAGCGTGTGAATGAGAAAGACTTTCAGAGCGAGGAGGTAGTAAGTGTCTTGATGTACGGGTGCATTCCTGCCTCTCGCTCGCCATTGGACGGCGTGTCTTGCTGTGTCACGTGACACCTGCTGTCTTGTGACGTCTCGGCCCGTGATTGGCCGACCATCGCGCCTTTGCGGTCTCCTGTGTAACTTACCTCCTCCATGAGGGTCCCCAGGAGCTATCGTCGTCAGGACAGGCTTGGCGCGCGTGCTTCTAACATCCCTTTGCATACTCTCTCCCGATCACCACCTTTATCACTGTTTCTCTCACTCGATTCTCTCTTTCCATACTCTAACCTTTATTAACTGCACAACACTCCCCTTGGGTTCTGCATACGGTTTTCATAGCCGGCCCATTGTATTGCATGCGCCGTCCTCAGAGATATTTACATGTACTTAGAATAGGTTTGAGGGTTCTTAGTTAGTATAGGTTAAGAACTTTGTGTGTCTCCATTATTGATTTAATGTGTCTGCTCTATATTTAATGCTAGACTGGGATAAGGTAACTGTAGTCATTGTCTCCGATGTGTGTACGGTTTGCTTATACCTACACGACTTCGACCGGTCCTGTGGTAGCCTGGGTTGTCTTTTCGGTTGCGTCCTTTGCGAGTGCAGCATTGTGTTGACTGAGGGTTTTGGCCTGTACCAGTTCCACACTTTGCTGCCTCTTTGCTTGCCTTTAGAGGGTCGCCAGGATAGAACCAGATACTTGTGATCTGGATCTATCGAGAGAGCCCCCTAGTCAATTAACGTAACTTAACCCTTAATTAGCGGCGAGCAACATAAGTCGAGTTAAATAAAGCTGGACTATGTGGCGGCGCTCGACATAACTCGAGTGGCAATTTCAGCACGTAATGTGGCTGAGAGAGAGAGACAAGTGGTGGCAGGAGACTAGCGAGCGTATGACTGCTCCAGACCACCGCGGCGAACCTACTGACACAAATCTCAGCTCCCTCCTCCCTCTCTCACTCGCTACATACTCAATTATGTACTGAAAGTACCGAATTACCTGCTTTTTGCACTCGCGTTGCACGGTTATTGCAAGAAAACTATCCATCATACAAGGATCGTTATGGTGTCATTCGAAAGCTCTGTTTATGCCCTTTCAGGGATAGGTACTTGTTTTACGTTCTGGGTCTTATTTAGGCATGAAAATGATCACGTAAACAGCCCTATTTTGGCTAAAAACACCCCGCTGTGCGGTACACATAAATAAACCGCATAGGCCGCTCGTAAGGTGTTAAAGGATGCAGTCTTAAGGACATCGCTAGGCTACGAGCCTGTCTTGCTCAACCCCAGTTCCTTACCTAGAGTATCCCAGCTAGACATTATTAATCGAGTAGACACTTGTTAGTATTTAATATAAGCTCTTTGATATGTGTGCATTATTATTCACAGCATTTATTAGTCTAGGTTGCTGCAGAGCCGCACAACCATAGCAGACTGTTTCGTTGATGAGGAAGTACTTCTTTTAGTGTCGAGCATTGCTACCGTTGCGCATTTATAGTATTCTCGTGTCAGTTAACATTATATGTCCTATCTTTTAGTGTATTCGATTTACACGTGTGGTGTCCTGCCTCCTGCCTTTATATAGTTCTAAATTAGTACGAGCATCTTATGAGCATCAGACTTTCTTCAGAAGTTTCCAGGTCTATGCTGTAGGACTATACATCACTTTCTTTCAGATAGGAGTGAAGAGTTAATTTTTGTTTAGAGTAACTGTATTGAAGCATCTTTTTATTGTATTAAATCTTGCAGTGATTTAATTGATCTTTCCATAGATTCCTTTTTATGCATTTTAACATAACTTGCATCTTTTTTGTTATCAGGCTATACCAGTGCCGGTTAGCCTGAAGTAGAGTACATTTATGCCCAGTTAAGGATACCCCGCTATCGCAGATTAACCCTGGAGGGTATAGGTGTTTTGTTCGCCGGCATATAAGTTCGAGGGTTTGGATCTAGCATGCCGTTGTTGCATAGTGCCCTTTTTTTTTTTTTTTTTTTTTTTTTTTTTTTTTTTTTTCTATATTTCAACTACTCCCTCTCGGGCATAGGCTGAGAGCCTGTACATTCCACCGCCCAACACGGTGAAGCCCGTGAGGTCTTGTTCTAGTCTGGGGAGTGAGACATGCGAAGCATCCATCATGGCTCGAAGCAGCTCCATCTCTGAAGCGGCCGGTTGCTTCGCTCAAGTGCTTCACCGTCTCACCCTCCAGACTCAGACCCTCACTCTCAGAACGCCACCTATTGAGCAGTGAACTCACTAGGCATTGTCCCCCTGTAACATATTTTGAATATGGGAATATTCATACAGTGTTATTTAATCAGGGAACAACGAGGGTATTTTTTTGGCATTTCGGTGGGCTTTGTGGTAATGCACTGATACTAGGTACAGCACAAATTCAATCCCAATAATATCTTCCCATTGACATATCGGGATTTGAACCCGGGTTCATTGGATTACCAATCCAGTGGCATGACCACTCCACCACACCTCCTACTACACCTCCTACACACCTATTACTAGTCCAATCATTGAGTGCCCTTGTTTTATTCGTAGTCCCAGTCGTAACAAATGGCGACCTTGCCTAGTATCTTATCTTAGTCGTCATAACAAATGGAGACCTTAGTCTAGGATTTAGTGAACTAAGAAATAATTGCAGGATTTTTGGACATTTGTTTTTGAGGAATATTTTGGACACGTTGGAATTTTTTTTGGCAACGTAGTATAGCACTTGAGTTGTCTTCAAGCATTTTTTGAGTGAATAGTGCTACATGAGAGTTTAGGTACTTTTTTGTTTTTATAAACGTTGAGGATTTCCGGTGGACACTATGTCGAACGACGGATCAGTGCACAGTGAAGACACAGTACGGGAAGCAGGCGAGAAGGTGGAGTTGTTAAGCGGCGTTCGGGTGGTGAACAATGAGGAGGATGCTCGGATATTTTTGGAGGAGCCTGTGTCAGCGGATAGTGTGTCGGGGCTAGACCGGTACGGACTGCAGTGTGTAGCCACGGTCTTAGGGTTTCCCAGTACTAGCGGTTTGTCGAGAGGTGAGCTGGTTACCTGTGTGCTCGGTGGGGTGCGTGGGGCTTCGGGTGGAGCGGGAGCTGGCGCACCTTCGGCCCAGCCCCCATTCCACTCGACTCCTACCATGGCGCCCCCTCGGGCTCCGGAGCCGGGTACGTTCCCGCAGGCCGATACCCGCTGGCGGTTGGGTATGCCTCTAGGTGATTCACGGGGTGGGTCCCCAATAGTAGCACTCCCTCCTCAGGGTTTGTCTTCCGAGATGTTGTTTCAGCTCGAACTCGCCAAACTCGAGCACCGAAAGCATGAGGCTCGTATTCAGGTTGAGGAGAGAATGGCCATACATGAGGCTGAGCTTCAGGTTGAGGCTACGAAGTACTGTGCAGACATAGAGCTTGAGAAGTCTAGGGTGGAGTCGACAGGGCAGCGTCTCGGTTCTGGGAATCGAGGTCTTGATCAGTCTTTATCGCACCTTAACTTAGTCCCTGCATTTGACGAGTCGGGTGTCACCGAGTTTTTCCTGCGTTTTGAGAAGAAGTGCCGGGAGCACCAATGGCCCGAGGTTAAGTGGGCAGCCCTTGTTTCCTCTAGGTTGGTTGGCAAAGGACTCAAGGCATATGATGCATTGCCCTTGGAGTCTTGCATCGATTATGAGGTATTGAAGGAAGCTGTTCTGCGGGCGTACGAGTTACAACCAGAGACATATAGGTTGAAGTTTCGGGGTGTTACGAAGGGTCGTGAGTGCACTTTTCTAGAACATGCCCGGGAACTGTCTGATGCTTTGAGAAATTGGCTGAGGTCAGAGAAGGTGACGACGTTCGAAGAGCTTGAGCAGTTATTCCTTCTAGAGCAATTTTTTAAATGCACAGGCGGTGACCTGACTTTGAACCTCAAAGAGAAACATCCTAAAACTCTACAAGAGGCAGCTGAGTGGGCTGACCTGAGATTATCGCTGATTCGTGGGTGCGGGTCTGCACAACGGACCGATGCCGTTAACAAGGGGCGCAACACTCCACCCCCCCGAGTCAGTGATGCAACATTTAACAACAAAAGCAAGAGCAATGATACTAATTTTGATCACAAACCAAAAACTGTCCCGTTTAAGAAAGGTCAGGGCCCTTCCCCACCTCAGGGGAAGTCCAAGGGTGAAGTAGAGTGTTTTAAGTGTCATAAAAAGGGGCATTTTGCACGTTCCTACCCTAGTAACCAACCTGCAGCAGTCGTGTCTTTGGCTAGCAACATTGGGGTGTCTCTGAGGTCTTCTGCGTTTACCCGGGGTGATATGTCAGATGCGGGGGCACAGCCAGTGAAGGAGTGTCCGGAAGGCTCGAAACCAGTCCGCGATGCTTTTTGCGACCATAGAGGGCGTGGCTGCGTGAGTTGGGCTGGTTGCAAGCATGGGTTGGAGTTGTTGCGTGATACAGGTGCATCCCAGACTCTGATGAAAAACTTTACAGGCCAACCTATAAATGCGGCACGGGTAGTTGTGGTGCAGGGTATTAATGCTACATGGTCATACCCGTTGGTTCGAGTGGAGCTGGAGGTTGATGGTGTGACACGAGAGATAGATGTTGGAATCGTAGAGAAACTGCCAGTAGAGGGCGTCGACCTTCTTCTCGGCAACGACTTTGCGGTTCCTACTTCTGAGGTTCCACCCTTAGTCGTTGCCGGGAGGGCGTCCGACGTGAGTAGGGAGGGGCAGGAGTTGGTCGAGAGGTGTCAATTACAGCAGATGGCATGTGTTATCACCCGATCTCGTGCATCTACGGTGTCACAGCCTATTCCTCAGTCTCTAGACCAGCGGAGGAATGGTCGGAAGGAGAAAGCTAAAGTTGGGAGAAGTTTTGTGAGTTTTGATCCAGCGGCTCTTCTTGGCGACTCAGTATTAGCACCAAAGATGAGCTCCGGAGTGGCCCCAGAACCTGTCCCCCCTAGTGACATGGTAGAGCGTGATGGCACTCCGTGACAGAGTAGTTCCCAGGTGGAGGAGAGTTGTGGGAACGGAGCTATTGAACTCGAGGACGGGGAAGCATTTCATGTGAACCTGGCAAAGGAGTTTGTGAGGCAACCACCTGAGCAGCCTACTGTCCCTGTGTTGGTCTGCAGCGGCCAAGGTGGAGAAGGAGAGGGGGGCAGTGGGGCACAGGTGGAGGAGAGTTGGGATTGTCATGTCTCGGCGGAGCAGTGGGCGGGGGACACGAGTCAGGTGGCTGTGGAAGCGCTAGAGCACCTGCCTGAGCAGCAGTGTGCAGCGCTCCAGCACCTGCTCGGTTCATACCCCACTGTTTGTGCCGAGCACCCAGGCCTCACAACTCATGCGGTGCACGAGGTTCCGCTGGCAGGTCACTTGAGTGTTAGTCAGCCGTTGGCCTCGTTGTTTCAGTGGTTCAAGGTGGGCGACGAGGCTTTGGCATGGTTGTCAGGTCAAGGTCGACCCAAGGCTGCCAAGGGTGGTGGTCAGAATGAGGACATTGAGCAGATTGGTGAGGATGGCTGTGGAGTGGATGCGCCCGGTCGTCGCATAGCCTCCCAATGGTGCTCTAGTAATATGCAACAGCCCTACCAAAGACCGGCTGTATCTGGCCATGTCGCTGAAGGCGGTGATGCTGCGCAGGCAGATGTAGTCGCAAGGAATGCAGGGGTGCGCATGTACGGTATCGGCGGGGTAGCCTTAGCAATTATGAACTATGGGAGTGACTGCACAGGTGGTACTGATTGTCCCTCTCATGACCTGGCTGTTCTAGGGACGAAGGTGGAGAAGAAGGGAGACTATAGTTTAGAAGCTGCGGTCTCGGCTGGGTTGTGGGAGGGCACTAGGCATGTTGTTCTTCGAGATAAGTTGCAACCTCTTGTTCCTGAGCGCCAAGAGAAGTTGTTTACTAGGCTATGGCAGTACATCCGCATGTTTGTTGCTTCTCCAGGCCTGATGTACGGGGTAGAATCCGACATGGAGGCTGGAGACAGTGCAAGGCTCAAGTTAGTTCCCTACCGTATAAATCCTGCTCAACAGTCTGTCGTGAAAGCAGAGCTAGACTACGTGTGGAAAAAGGGTCTAAGGGATAAGGGATATCGTGAGTGGTCGTTGCCAGTAACTTTGCAACCTGTGTTAAGTGGAAAGATCCGTGTGTATGTTGACTGAAAGAGTGTGGGTGCATTATCCCTGACAGACGCCTATCCATTACCCAGAGTTAACGACACCATAGACCGCATCGGGGCTGCCTCGCTCATCACGAAGGTAGAACTAGTGAAAAGTTATTGGCAGGCCCCGTTGCCGGAGAGAGCGAAGAGAAGTGCCAGTCTTGTGATGAACTGGGCAGTTTATCAGTGTCAGGTGTTGTTTTGCTGCCGGAACACAAGTTGGATGTGTGGCATGTTAAGGGCACTGATAATGTTGTGGCTGATTGTTTGTCATGGGAGGGAATGTCTTAAGGAGCACCCTCGCCGTTCAGTCAGTGTGTGTTTGGGATTGGAGAAAAACAAGGCTTGCCCCTGTAGAGCCACCGTCAAAAACAACATTAAAATTAAATCAAAAATCACATAAAAACTCTTTATTTTTCATAGTTAATTGTAAGTTGCCAATGTTATAGCTAAAGTCCTAAGATGAACCTGTCTTTCTCTTAGTAGGCTGAGCTCTGTGAAGCTCGCTCATGGAGCATAGCAGGCTAAATTATACTATTGTGTTTGGGAGGGGTTGTAAGATTTTCTTTATGCTAATAAAAATTATGTTGTTTTATTTAAGATTGAGCTTTGCATTTCATTTCTGGTGGAGTGGGTAGGTGTGGCGGGTCTTGTCGGCATTCTGCCTTGTCAGATATGGTGCTCGCCTAATGTTGAGTGTCCCATATCTTGGGCGGGGTGTGACGTCTTCCAGCGTTGGCAGAATCGCCTCTCGTTAGCCACTAGCGCTCGCCAGGGACATCGAAGTGGGCTACAGTTATCAGAGAATGTTGTTCTTTCTTTCCTAGTAATCACATTGTCACAGACAGTCCAGTGGTGGTCTTTGTTTTCGTCTGTGACAACGGGTTATATTTTATATCAACAGTAGTGATAATAGTACCAGCGTGTGAATGAGAAAGACTTTCAGAGCGAGGTGGTAGTAAGTGTCTTGATGTACGGGTGCATTCCTGCCTCTCGCTCGCCATTGGACGGCGTGTCTTGCTGTGTCACGTGACACCTGCTGTCTTGTGACGTCTCGGCCCGTGATTGGCCGACCATCGCGCCTTTGCGGTCTCCTGTGTAACTTACCTCCTCCATGAGGGTCCCCAGGAGCTATCGTCGTCAGGACAGGCTTGGCGCGCGTGCTTCTAACATCCCTTTGCATACTCTCTCCCGATCACCACCTTTATCACTGTTTCTCTCACTCGATTCTCTCTTTCCATACTCTAACCTTTATTAACTGCACAACACTCCCCTTGGGTTCTGCATACGGTTTTCATAGCCGGCCCATTGTATTGCATGCGCCGTCCTCAGAGATATTTACATGTACTTAGAATAGGTTTGAGGGTTCTTAGTTAGTATAGGTTAAGAACTTTGTGTGTCTCCATTATTGATTTAGTGTTTCTGCTCTTGTATTTAATGCTAGACTGGGATAAGGTAACTGTAGTCGTTGTCTCCGATGTGTGTACGGTTTGCTTATACCTACACGACTTCGACCGGTCCTGTGGTAGCCTGGGTTGTCTTTTCGGTTGCGTCCTTTGCGAGTGCAGCATTGTGTTGACTGAGGGTTTTGGCCTGTACCAGTTCCACACTTTGCTGCCTCTTTGCTTGCCTTTAGAGGGTCGCCAGGATAGAACCAGATACTTGTGATCTGGATCTATCGAGAGAGCCCCCTAGTCAATTAACGTAACTTAAAGGATGCAGTCTTAAGGACATCGCTAGGCTACGAGCCTGTCTTGCTCAACCCCAGTTCCTTACCTAGAGTATCCCAGCTAGACATTATTAATCGAGTAGACACTTGTTAGTATTTAATATAAGCTCTTTGATATGTGCGCATTATTATTCACAGCATTTATTAGTCTAGGTTGTTGCAGAGCCGCACAACCATAGCAGACTGTTTCGTTAATGAGGAAGTACTTCTTTTAGTGTCGAGCATTGCTACCGTTGCGCATTTATAGTATTCTCGTGTCAGTTAACATTATATGTCCTATCTTTTAGTGTATTCGATTTACATGTGTGGTGTCCTGCCTCCTGCCTTTATATAGTTCTAAATTAGTACGAGCATCTTATGAGCATCAGACTTTCTTCAGAAGTTTCCAGGTCTATGCTGTAGGACTATACTTCACTTTCTTTCAGATAGGAGTGAAGAGTTTATTGTTGTTTAGAGTAACTGTATTGAAGCATCTTTTTATTGTATTAAATCTTGCAGTGATTTAATTAATCTTTCCATAGATTCCTTTTTATGCATTTTAACGTAACTTGCATCTTGTTTGTTATCAGGCTATACCAGTGCCGGTTAGCCTGAAGTAGAGTACATTTATGCCCAGTTAAGGATACCCCGCTATCGCAGATTAACCCTGGAGGGTATAGGTGTTTTGTTCGCCGGCATATAAGTTCGAGGGTTTGGATCTAGCGTACCGTTGTTGCATAGTGCCCTATTACTAGTCCAATCATTGAGTGCCCTTGTTTTATTCGTAGTCCCAGTCGTAACAAATGGCGACCTTGCCTAGTATCTTATCTTAGTCGTCATATCAAATGGCGACCTTGCCTAGCATCTTATCTTAGTCGTCATAACAAATGGCGACCTTAGTCTAGGATTTAGTGAACTAAGAAATAATTGCAGGATTTTTGGACATTTGTTTTTGAGGAATATTTTGGACACGTTGGAATTTTTTTTGGCAACGTAGTATAGCACTTGAGTTGTATTCAAGCATTTTTTGAGTGAATAGTGGTACATGAGAGTTTAGGTACTTTTTTTTTTTTATAAATGTTGAGGATTTCCGGTGGACACTATGTCGAACGACGGATCAGTGCACAGTGAGGACACAGTACGGAAAGCAGGCGAGGAGGTGGAGAAGGTGGAGTTGTTAAGCGGCGTTCGGGTGGTGAACAATGAGGAGGATGTTCGGATATTTTTGGAGGAGCCTGTGTCAGCGGATCGTGTGTCGGGACTAGACCGGTACGGACTGCAGTGTGTAGCCACGGTCTTAGGGTTTCCCGGTACTAGCGGTTTGTCGAGAGGTGAGCTGGTTACCTGTGTGTTCGGTGGGGTGCGTGGGGCTTCGGGTGGAGCGGGAGCTGGGGCACCTTCGGCCCAGCCCCCAATCCACTCGACTCCTACCATGGCGCCCCCTCGGGCTCCAGAGCCGGGTACGTTCCCGCAGGCCGATACCCGCTGGCAGTTGGGTATGCCTCTAGGTGATTCACGGGGTGGGTCCCCAATAGTAGCACCCCCTCCTCAGGGTTTGTCTTCCGAGATGTTGTTTCAGCTCGAACTCGCCAAACTCGAGCAACGAAAGTATGAGGCTGAGCTCGAGCACCGAAAGCATGAGGCTCGTATTCAGGCTGAGAAGAGAATGGCCATACGTGAGGCTGAGCTTCAGGTTGAGGCTACGAAGTACTGTGCAGACATAGAGCTTGAGAAGTCTCAGGTGGAGTCGACAGGGCAGCATCTCGGTTCTGGGAATCGAGGTCTTGATCAGTCTTTATCGCACCTTAAGTTAGTCCCTGCATTTGACGAGTTGGGTGTCACCGAGTTTTTCCTGCGTTTTGAGAAGAAGTGCCGGGAGCACCAATGGTCCGAGGTTAAGTGGGCAGCCCTTGTTTCCTCTAGGTTGGTTGGCAAAGGACTCAAGTCATATGATGCGTTGCCCTTGGAGTCTTGCATCGATTATGAGGTATTGAAGGAAGCTGTTCTGTGGGCATACGAGTTACAACCAGAGACATATAGGTTGAAGTTTCGGGGTGTTACGAAGGGTCGTGAGTGCACTTTTCTAGAACATGCCCGGGAACTGTCTGATGCTTTGAGAAATTGGCTGAGGTCAGAGAAGGTGACGACGTTCGAAGAGCTTGAGCAGTTATTCCTTCTAGAGCAATTTTTTAAATGCACAGGCGGCGACCTGACTTTGAACCTCAAAGAGAAACATCCTAAAACTCTACAAGAGGCAGCTGAGTGGGCTGACCTGAGATTATCGCTGATTCGTGGGTGCGTGTCTGCACAACGGACCGATGCAGTTAACAAGGGGCGCAACACTCCACCCCCCCGAGTCAGTGATGCAACATTTAATAACAAAAGCTAGAGCAATGATACTAATTTTGATCACAAACCAAAAACCATCCCGTTTAAGAAAGGTCAGGGCCCTCCCCCACCTCAGGGGAAGTCAAAGGGTGAAGTAGAGTGTTTTAAGTGTCATAAAAAGGGGCATTTTGCACGTTCCTGCCCTAGTAACCAACCTGCAGTAGTCGTGTCTTTGGCTAGCAACATTGGGGTGTCTCTGAGGTCTTCTGCGTTTACCCGGGGTGATATGTCAGATGTGGGGGCACAGCCAGTGAAGGAGTGTCCGGAAGGCTCGAAACCAGTCCGCGATGCTTTTTGCGACCATAGAGGGCGTGGCTGCGTGAGTTGGGCTGGTTGCAAGCATGGGATGGAGTTGTTGCATGATACAGGTGCATCCCAGACTCTGATGAAAAACTTTACAGGCCAACCTATAAACATGGCACGGGTAGTTGTGGTGCAGGGTATTAATGCTACACGGTCATACCCGTTGGTTCGAGTGGAGCTGGAGGTTGATGGTGTGACACGAGAGATAGATGTTGGAATCGTAGAGAAACTGCCAGTAGAGGGCGTCAACCTTCTTCTCGGCAACGACTTTGCGGTGCCTACTTCTGAGGTTCCACCCTTAGTCGTTGCCGAGATGGCGGCCGACGTGAGTAGGGAGGGGCAGGAGTTGGTCGAGAGGTGTCAATTACAGCAGATGGCGTGTGTTGTCACCCGATCTCGTGCATCTAAGGTGTCACAGCCTATTCCTCAGTCTCTAGACCAGCGGAGGAACGGTGGGAAGGAGAAAGCTAAAGTTGGGAGAAGTTTTGTGAGTTTTGATCCAGCGGCTCTTCTTGGCGACTCAGTATTATCACCAAAGATGAGCTCCGGAGTGGCCCCAGAACCTGTCCCCCCAAGTGACATGGTAGGGCGTGATGGCACTCCGCGACAGAGTAGTTCCCAAGTGGAGGAGAGTTGTGGGAACGGAGCTATTGAACTCGAGGACGGGGAAGCATTTCATGTGAACCTGGCGAAGGAGTTTGTGAGGCAACCACCTGAGCAGCCTACTGTCCCTGTGTTGGTCTGCAGCGGCCAAGGTGGAGAAGGAGAGGGGGGCAGTGGGGCACAGGTGGAGGAGAGTTGGGATTGTCATGTCTCGGCGGAGCAGTGGGCGGGGGACACGAGTCAGGTGGCTGTGGAAGCGCTAGAGCACCTGCCTGAGCAGCAGTGTGCAGCGCTCCAGCACCTGCTCGGTTCATACCCCACTGTTTGTGCCGAGCACCCAGGCTTCACAACTCATGCGGTGCACGAGGTTCCGCTGGCAGGTCACTTGAGTGTTAGTCAGCCGTTGGCCTCGTTGTTTCAGTGGTTCAAGGTGGGCGACGAGGCTTTGGCATGGTTGTCAGGTCAGGGTCGACCCATGGCTGCCAAGGGTGGTGGTCAGAATGAGGACATTGAGCAGATTGGTGAGGTTGGCTGTGGAGTGGATGCGCCCGGTCGTCGCATAGCCTCCCAATGCTGCTCTAGTAATATGCAACAGCCCTACCATAGACCGACTGTATCTGGCCATGTCGCTCAAAGCGGTGATGCTGCGCAGGCAGATGTAGTCGCAAGGAATGCGGGGGTGCGCATATACGGTATCGGCGGGGAAGCCTTAGCAATTATGAACTATGGGAGTGACTGCACAGGTGGTACTGATTGTCCCTCTCATGACCTGGCTGTTCTAGGGACGAAGGTGGAGAAGAAGGGAGACTATAGTTTAGAAGCTGCGGTCTCGGCTGGGTTGTGGGAGGGCACTAGGCATGTTGTTCTTCGAGATAAGTTGCAACCTCTTGTTCCTGAGCGCCAAGAGAAGTTGTTTACTAGGCTATGGCAGTACATCCGCATGTTTGTTGCTTCTCCAGGCCTGATGTACGGGGTAGAATCCGACATGGAGGCTGGAGACAGTGCAAGGCTCAAGTTAGTTCCCTACCGTATAAATCCTGCTCAACAGTCTGTCGTGAAAGCAGAGCTAGATTACGTGTGGAAAAAGGGTCTGAGGGATAAGGGATATCGTGAGTGGTCGTTGCCAGTAACTTTGCAACCTGTGTTAAGTGGCAAGATCCGTGTGTATGTTGACTGCAAGAGTGTGGGTGCATTATCCCTGACAGACGCCTATCCATTACCCAGAGTTGACGACACCATAGACCGCATCGGGGCTTCCTCGCTCATCACGAAGGTAGAACTAGTGAAAAGTTATTGGCAGGCCCCGTTGCCGGAGAGAGCGAAGAGAAGAAGTGCCAGTCTTGTGATGAACTGGGCAGTTTATCAGTGTCAGGTGTTGTTTTGCTGCCGGAACACAAGTTGGATGTGTGGCATGTTAAGGGCACTGATAATGTTGTGGCTGATTGTTTGTCACGGGAGGGAATGTCTTAAGGAGCACCCTCGCCGTTCAGTCAGTGTGTGTTTGGGAGTGGAGAAAAACCAGGCTTGCCCCTGTAGAGCAGCCGTCAAAAACAACATTAAAATTAAATAAAAAATCACATAAAAACTCTTTCTTTTTGATAGTTAATTGTAAGTTGCCAATGTTATAGCCAAAGTCCTAAGTTGAACCTGTCTTTCACTTAGTAGGCTGAGCTCTGTGAAGCTCGCTCATGGAGCATAGCAGGCTAAATTATACTATTGTGTTTGGGAGGGGTTGTAAGATTTTCTTTATGCTAATATGTTGTTTTATTTAAGATTGAGCTTTGCATTTCATTTCTGGTGGAGTGGCTAGGTGTGGCGGGTCTTGTCGGCATTCTGCCTTGTCAGATATGGTGCTCGCCTAATGTTGAGCGTCCCATATCTTGGACGGGGTGTGACGTCTACCAGCGTTGGTAGAATCGCCTCTCGTTAGCCACTAGCGCTCGCCAGAGACATCAAAATGGGCTACAGTTATCAGAGAATGTTATTCTTTCTTTCCTAGTAATCACATTGTCACAGACAGTCCAGTGGTGGTCTTTGTTTTCGTCTGTGACAACGGGTTATATTTTATATCAACAGTAGTGGTAATAGTACCAGCATGTGAATGAGAAAGACTTTCAGAGTGAGGAGGTAGTAAGTGTCTTGATGTACTGGTGCATTCCTGCCTCTCGCTCGCCATTGGACGGCGTGTCTTGCTGTGTCACGTGACACCTGCTGTCTTGTGACGTCTCGGCCCGTGATTGGCTGACCATCGTGCCTTTGCGGTCTCCTGTGTAACTTACCTCCTCCATGAGGGTCCCCAGGAGCTGTCCTCGTCAGGACAGGCTTGGCGCGCGTGCTTCTAACATCCCTTTGCATACTCTCTCCCGATCACCACCTTTATCACTGTTTCTCACACTCGATTCTCTCTTTCCATACTCTAACCTTTATTAACTGCACAACACTCCCCTTGGGTTCTGCATACGGTTTTCATAGCCGGCCCATTGTATTGCATGCGCCGTCCTCAGAGATATTTACATGTACTTAGAATAGGTTTGAGGGTTCTTAGTTAGTATAGGTTAAGAACTTTGTGTGTCTCCATTATTGATTTAGTGTTTCTGCTCTTTTATTTAATGCTAGACTGGGATAAGGTAACTGTAGTCGTTGTCTCCGATGTGTGTATGGTTTGCTTATACCTACACGACTTCGACCGGTCCTGTGGTAGCCGGGGTTGTCTTTTCGGTTGCGTCCTTTGCGAGTGCAGCATTGTGTTGACTGAGAGATATCATAATCCTCAGGCTTGAACGCCGGGATGTCAAGAGATCTAATGGCTGCCATGATGAATAATGTGAAACGCTTTAATTGAATACCAAGAAAAACAAAATGACAATAAGAACACTTGTGTTGATATGCCGTATTGAGACACCGCTGCCGCCAGTGTTATGCCGGGATATAATATTTATACCCTGTTACCCAGTCTTCACTAAAATCCAATTATGGACTTCTAGACTGTAAATATCCTCAACAGGAACACGTCGAACACGTTATTAATCACAAAAATAGGTATTCAATCAGGTGCTACAAAACTCAATGACAACACACATGTAAATTATACACATATAGTTTATTCAATGGCATAGGGCTTATGGATGGGTATTCGTATTACTTCTTACGATACACTCCGGATTAATCAATGCATTGCATAATTATCTCAATATTAATATCACGGATATATTGAGCTAAATGAGGGCTGAGGGTTAACTTAACTATTATAAGAAACAGTAAGTAACACATGGAATGCATTTGGTTATGAATAATCAATCTCTAATTAAGAATACAAAGTATAAACATACAGTATTGTGGTAATATAAAATAAGAATTATGCAACTATGAGAATGAACACGTGACCTATAGAATCAACCATTATTAATAATTCTTTTGTGAGTCGAGTGTCTAACGTGTTTATTATTCTATCAAAGTAATATATAATTAAAAGACTCCCCGAATATGAGAGGATGGAACGAATTGAGGGATAAAGACAGGTGTATGGATGGCTGGTTCGACTAACGCTCACGGGGGGTGAGTGGCGCTCGAGGCAGGTGAATTAGCACGGGTAGGGTGGCTGACCAGGTAGATAGCTCAGGTCATTCTAGTTACTGCGGTCTTGGAAATTATATTTTATGTTAGTGCGATTACAATCTTAATATTCGGGAGAACGAAATGAAATTCCTGGGAATGATGTGTTGAATTATATTTACAATTCAATCTCTTCTTAACTTAAATCGAGTAAATTATGATCTGAACATATATTCTTTCAATCGACTACATGTAACAATAATAACTCGGGTCGAGGAATTCAGATTTAGTATTCATTCTCTGATCATAAATGAATAAAAGATTGATATCTCTTAAGCGAAATTGGTAGAAAGTACAGTTAACAAAACTAACGTAGTTAACTGATACTGGTAAACGCTTAAATAAAATTAGCGTGTACGAATAATTAAGTACAATATTAATTATAAGTAAATGACGTACACAACGAAGTTGTGCTAAGGAAAATACCCAAAAAGGTATAACAAGATATCTGAATTAGTTAACAGAGTCTGATAAAGAATTCACACAAATAAGCGGTGTATTCGAATGATGAATAATTAGATAACAGAATCTATGCAAGGCTAGAATTCCTAGACGAGAAGAATCAAAATTATCTACATCAGTAATCAAATGAACATAAATACGGTTCATCGAATAATTGAATTAACGCTTACACAAATGAACGTATGTTTAGGATCTCGGGAAGAAATTATATATATTAAATAATAACAATTCTTCTCAACGAGGGGGGACTGAGATAAACAGAATATGAAATTGAGCGTAGGTTCTAGGTAACAGGTTATTATTTAAAGAAGGGAATAATTATACGTAATACACTTCGACTTCAACTTGCAACATACATAATAGAATAGACATATATATGGAAAATCTGTGAGTATTTGGCTAAGCGAATTAATTAACACAAGTATGTAACGTATGCGTAAGACGTTCTAGGAGAGTTATATATCCAATATGAACACTAGATCATAGGCACAGATCTATATAACAATTAACACAAATTCTGAGAGATTAACACATACGCAATGAATAAGGATCTTGGACACAGATCTATAGGTAATTTAGCACTGTAATATTCACATATTTTAACTTTACCTTCACAGCAATAATCACAACGTAAGATACTCAGAGACACTTAGTGTAATGTAGGAGGGTAGAGAGTTGAGAGTAAGTCTGGCCGACGTTGAACGTAGATGCACAGGGTAGCACTTCAGGAGGAACTGCTTCTCACAATCAGGACTTCAGGATGAGGACTTCAGAAGGCACACAGCAGGTTCGGCATACTCTCAGGGCAGGGGGAAGGGTGAGACAAGGCTCCACTGTTGATAGATGACCCGGACTTCTCAGGCTTAAGGACACTACCCCAGTGAATGTTTGCTTACATTTCCTATAATTTCGTTGAGGCTATGTTGGACTTAATTCTTGCCTCTCGCTTATAGGAATTCAATGGAAAAAGGATATTGTGAAATGTTGTAATATAGCTGTGACGGTTAATATTTAACTAAGACATACAGGAGCTCATTGGCAAACTTCATAGCAGTTCGCATATCCTTTCTTCTTCCGCTACATTTGATAGTTCTCCAGGTCCATCATAATTTGTAGACCTAATTAGATCCACTTGTTCTGGTAGCATTCCGGCCTTTGGTGTTTGATTTGCATAAACATTTCTTCGTTGTAATGTAAATCAGGTGTCTGGACAAATGGTGGCTGGTGATTAGCGGGCCTAGTTTGAAACCGATGTTGTGATAGGGTATCAGGATTTCCCTTTACCTGGGGTGACTGCTCTAGATGACCTGGCTCAGTGTTCCATAGAGTCTGGGAAATTCCTGAGGCCTCGCAGTGCTCGGGTAGATGTTGTTCCCTCCTTTTCTTATGCTCCCGCTTCTTTCTGCTCACTTGCAGGCTAGCAATCTTGCAAGTGTCGCCGAAGCCCGTTCTCACTAACCCCGTCACTTCATATATATATATATATAAATATATCATCTTTTTACTTTTTCTTAGTTTCCTCCCTAGACCTCCATCAAGCTTTAAAAAAAAAAAAAAAAAAAATAATAATAATAATAATAATAATAATAATAATAAAAATAAAACACCCCAAGACACTCCTTCAAGATTAATTTGTACATTATTCGAAAGAAAAATGTCCTGGCAGGAGGCAGATTCCTCTTAAATTACAGGCTCACTATTGACAAACAAATGGAGTGCAAGGTCTTAAAATCGCCAAACTAATGAGCCGAACGTCATAGACTATGAAAACCAATGGGTCTAAACATGAGGAAGAAGAGGGCCCAAAAAATTACCCATCTCCCCTTAAGACGAGCAACAAAACCCTCTTAACATACCAGGACACATCCTTCAATTGTTATATTCTTGCTATAATTATATAATTCGACGAATTAATCTAAATTACAAAGAACCTGTGTGAATCAATAAGGTAATTACTGTCTCACTAAACACTCTGACTTTTTTATATCCTTCCTAAGCTGGATAAAATCGCCTAAAATAACCAAAATAATATGAAGAAAAGTCTCTTCAAATACTGAATGAGGTAATATTATCCAGGACAGTATTAAAATACAGCTGTGGTATGGGAGGGGATAGTGTGGAAAGGATTCAGAATCCACGGAGACATTGTAACCCATTACTTAACCCTTTCGCTGCGGGTGACGTTCTGGAACGTCCTGGCAAGTTACAGCAATTTCCAGGCTTTAACCCTTTCACTGCGGGTGACGTTCTGGAATGATTTGGCAAGTTACAGTAATTTCCAGGCTTTAACACCTTACGAGCGGCCTATGCGGTTTATTTATGTGTACCGCCCAGCGGGTTTTTTTTAGCCAAAATAGGGCTGTTTACGTGATCATTTTCATGCCTAAATAAGACCCCGAACGTAAAACAAGTATCTATCCCTGAAAGGGCATAAACAGAGCTTTCGAATGACACCATAACGATCCTTGTATGATGGATAGTTTTCTTGCAATAACCGTGCAACGCGAGTGCAAAAAGCAGGTAATTCGGTACTTTCGGTACATAATTGAGTATGTAGCGAGTGAGAGAGGGAGGAGGGAGCTGAGATTTGTGTCAGTAGGTTCGCCGCGGTGGTCTGGAGCAGTCATACGCTCGCTAGTCTCCTGCCACCACTTGTCTCTCTCTCTCAGCCACATTACGTGCTGAAATTGCCACTCGACCTATGTCGAGCGCCGCCACATAGTCCAGCTTTATTTAACTCGACTTAAGTGGTGAGCCGCTTTTAAAGGGTTAAAAGCCTGTTAAAAACGTAAAAATCGAGTGTCATTGGGCGGGAGCGTGAGGGGCCCACCTCCGACCCTCAGAGCACCGAGCGGCTCACTGAGCTAGGCTGTGTCTCGCGCGGGTCTCTCTCTGTCTCTCTCACCAGTGTAGCCAAGCGAGCGAGTGTTACATAATAGCGGGGTTCCCGCGTTTCAATGGGACCACTGCGGGTGAACCAGACCACGTACAGGGTCCGTTCTGGTGTCATTTTGAGGCTATTTTCGCCTAGTTTTCGGCAGAATACACTTCATTTAATGCAGATGCTTGATTTATCATTCAGAAGTGCCTGAATATGCCCTAAATAGCCCAAACATAGCCGCAGCCAAAGGGTTAAAAGCCTGTAAAAACCGTAAAAATCGAGTGTCAGTGGGCGGGAGCGTGAGGGGCCCACCTCCGTCCCTCAGAGCAGCGAGCGGCTCACTGAGGTAGACTGTCTCTCGCGCGGGTCTCTCTCTCTCTCTCTCTCTCTCACACAACAGTGTAGCCAAGCGAGCGAGTGCTACCAAATAGCGGGTTTCCCGCGTTTCACTGGCACCGCTGCGGGTGAACCAGACCATGTACGGGGCCCGTTCTGGTCTCATTTTGAAGCTATTTTCGCCTAGTTTTTGGCAGAATACAGTTCATTTAATGCAGATGCTTGATTTATCATTCAGGAGTGCCTGAATATGCCCTAAATAGCCCAAACATAGCCGCAGCCAATGGGTTAAAGGAAATACTTTATTTTATTTTATTTTATTTTTTATTTTAGGTTTAATTGCGATCAAATTTACCCTTTTGATTATTATAGGTCATTCCAAAGATCTATCAAATGGTCTAATGATAGCTAGATTAACCTGTTCAAATGCGTTATCTTCACACAATAATTAACATCTTCTAAAGGTAGCTGGATTAAATTAAATATTGAAGTGATTAATGTATATACTATTTAGACATTTCACAGAAAGACTTTTCAAAAGTCTAGCCGCCATAAAAATGAAAGACACATCATCGTATTGTGAGCGTTAAAAACTGGAGCAAGTGAGAGCAAGAGGAAATTATACCATAAAATATATTACCGGCATAATAAAATCAAAGTATGATGGTAACAAAAATAAATAGCGACATATAGACGAGCAAAGAATGAAAAAGGGATAGGAGGCGAGACAATGACAACAGAAGGAACAAGTCCCAGCTGGACTATAGGTCCGTGCGGGCTTGTTAACTCTGAGGCACGTGGCGTGATGCTCAGGATGAAATGTTAACAAAATAGGTTATGTAAAGACCAAGAGGATAAATTAGAGTATTTGCATGTGCAAGATCATTAAATTTCTTTCAATATTATACAACGAATTTCGTTAAAATCAGTTCATAACTTTGAGAGCCGCCTACGCTGGCTGAGGTATGCGCTCTATTGATCGTCTCCAATATTTAATAATTTCTTACTTGGAGCTTATTCTATCTGCTCACCAAATTTCGTGGTCATCAGTTCATAACTTTGTGAGCCGTCTACGGTGGCGGAGGTATGTGCTCTACCAAATAACTCCATAATTAAACGACTTCTTCCTTGGTGCAAATCCTATCTGGTCTCCAACTTTCGTGACAATCTGTTCATAGCTTTTTGATAGGCTTATGTTTACAGACAAAAAAATAAACAAAAAGACAAACAAATGGAGGAAAACAACATAACCTCCTCCAACTTCGTTGGCGGAGGCAATTAAAATAAAGTGCCATTGTACGTAACGTATTTAATTACCACCGGATCACAGTTTCTGTCACTCCTGCAGAAGCCAGAAGGGAAGCAACAGCGGGGCGCCCTGGGCAAAATTTTAAAATAGGACTGACCATTATGTCTCCAAAATAAATGAGATTATGTACATGTTCAAGTAAAAATTAGTACTATCCCCAAACTATAACCGTGTTCAATTTCCGTCACTCCTGTAGGAGGAAGGGAGCCTGTGGTAGGGCACCATGGCCGACATGTTGGATCGAATTATTATATGAAAATATCTGTATGTACATAATATGTGTGGTTCAATAATCACATAGAAACATCTGATCTCATTTTTCGTGACTCCTGTAGAAGTGAGACAGTAGCGAAGCGCCCTTGGCTAAAGTTGGAGGTTGGACTCCGTTATGGTCAAGGAACAGATCACGCTACAGTATATAGTATGCATGTGAATGATATTAGCAAAGCAAAGACCCAGAAAGACAGCCGATTAAATTGTCCATCTACTACTGTAGTAGGAGCCCTAAAGTTAACCCCCAAGGGCGAAGTATTTTAAAAGCACCCTCTTAAAGCCTGATTAATAAGCAAGAGTCTATGCATAAAGAGTTCTATGAAATATGCCTTAGCAATTTCCAAACAGGTGGCCATTTCATTTTTCACCACTACTGAAGAAGGCGTCGATTAGCGGGGCGTCCAGAACGAAATGTAAGAAAAGGGCTACATTACGGCCTAGAAAATATATTCGAGTTTATGCGTGTGTAAGCTCATAACATTTGGTTGAGTAATAAACGAGAAATAGCAAATTTTGATAAACGTCCACTACTGCAAAAGGATTTTATTTTTTTATTTTTTTAGGGGGGGGGGGGCCTGGTGGGAATTGAAAAATAGGGCTCAGTTACAGCCTAGAGGGTAGATCGTATATATGCATATACAGTATAAGATCATAAAGTTTGGTTCAGTATTTATCGAAAAATAACAATTACCCCCTTATATACCGGTGACGTCTCTTTAACTTTATTCTGGCTATATTTAAACGATTGTGTGCAGTTTAATAAGGATCTGTGGTAGTAAAAAGGGTTAAGTGAGATCATTCGAAGCCTGTTAATTGATGGAAAGACTTTTAAAACTGAATACAATCGT